>CM042072.1:10275224-10856614 GCA_023512825.1 Liposcelis brunnea | reverse complement strand
AAAAAAAATTAAAGGGGATATACAGTATTGCGTGAGTAATGAGCTTGTGTAATATTATAAAACGCCGGCGTTTAGCTCCAGAAAAATTTATGGATGTTTATTATATTGCACAAGATGTAGTATAAAACTTTACATCCAAAAAAAAATGATGAGCAGCTTAAAAAGTTTGAAAAATTAATGATTTAGTTGTGTTCTGAATGCGAGGATTTTGGACATGTTCAATCTTGTTGAGATTTGTCAAGGATTCGAAACAAACGTTTAAAATGTATGGAACGTACTGTAATAAAAACGTAATGGACACGGATTTAATAGCTAATTTAATTAGTTCGAATTCATCGTAATTGTCATTGTCATTGAGCCGAATTTTTTCATGTCACATGAAATTGCACTGATAGATATAACCGGATTCGACTTTGGGCGAGAAGTGACTGTTAGCTTAGGGAGCCTAATCGGAAGTAGACACTTCGATGAGTCGTCTCTGCATACATACGGGGGCGCCATTTGTAATTCTGAAAGCTGCCATGTTCTCAAACTAGGGTTCGCCATGATCTCGAAATGGGGGGTCGCCATGGTTTACTTTGTGACTTAAAGTCTTCTTCTTCTTTAAATGCCCAACCATTGATGATTCTACTAGGAATATCAAACAATGTGATGACTTTCCATAATCTTCCACATCGCAGTACGGGAGCCATACCATTGATCCAACTCTGCCTCTCGGTATCTGAGCCTAGACCTTGCCGATTACTGCCATCTTCAGCCCTAGGTCAGTATTAGCGAAGCTGCTGCTCTCTACTAACTCATAACCCTGAGAAGGGAGCTCACCACAGGGCAAGGACGCCATTCCTTGAGCAAGACAAAACATGCCCCACCGGTAATATCTGAAAAAATAATAATGCTGCCCCAAAATAATATCCCCACTTTGTTTCGAACTTAAAGTTAAAACCTGAAAACCCTAGTCATCTCACACACCTTACTTATTCAATCAAACATCATATCTTATGTCTTTATTTACTTAACCCAAACCACTTCTTACCACCCATCAAAAGAAAGCCCAGAATCACATCCCGTCGGTTTCTCAATGACAGCAAAAAATTGTTAATCAACAAAAGCTTTCAATTCATTTGCCAAATGGATTGTAAATTAGAAATGAGTGATTGGTGGCTATTATACGTCGAGGCAATCGTGTATTATATATACAGAGTATAATGCGAGAACTCTGAAAAGCGACGAAAGGAGATATACAGAGCGCTTAGAAAAGGGGACTCGAGGGGAAAAGGAAAGAGAAACCTAGTCAATATGAAAATGATCAGTAAGTGGTTTCTGGTGTTAAAACAATTCCCTCGTGGTAAGTAGTGTAACAGGATGGCAGTCATACCGGAGTCAACGATCAACGACACATATACATATCTTCTGTTTTAGTACCAAGAAACTGAAACCCATTTTCATTCTCCCGCATCTTTCTTCCTATTTATTCGCTCTATACCCCGTCTTTAAATTTCATTGATACAAAACGAAAATTGTCAATCGCTACAAAAAAATGTAACATTATTAATTTGCATATTACAAAATAAACATGATCACGTCCTAGACACTATATACAATATTTGCATTGACTAATTAATCAGCGAATATGTCATCACATAATAAGGTTGAACTCATAAACAGATGTATTTTCACATGGAAACAATTTATTCCATATCAATTAAATGTTTATATACGTTCGACAATTCGTTTAATATAATCAATTATTACCTTTTATTTGAGAATCATCAAACAACGAAAAACGATCATTAATTAAGGAAAGTCAAATCATACACTCGTAAAATATCTCCAAAAACATTTTGTTCGCTGTTTTGCAAAAAGATAAATCTTTCAACGTTTTGATGAGGGCGGGAATGATGGAATCTCATCATCGAAAGATAATCAATTTGATGCATTGCCTACCGATCGGTTCGAAGATAAACGATCAGTTTATCAAAACATTTAATCCGATTTTTTTTTCTCCCAGTTTGTCTTTTTATTTCGCCCAATTGGATTAAAGATTAAAATGATTCCAGGTTACGTCAAAACCGCTAGAAATTTATTTAAAAAATGTTTTGCGCTTGGTGTCACGACTAAATGTTCCATATCCGGACTGACGGATATGAAATATGAAATGTCAATATTGCTGACAGTTCATAAAAAAAAACAACGTTCCGCTGACTTTGAAATCTCTTCAAAAATTCTTCGTGGGTTTCTGTATCTAGTTAAAGTTTCTTGGGTCTCCCTGATTTTTTTCCCTCCCCGATTTATTTTGTTTCAAGGGTTCGTCTAAATCTTGATCAATTGGAGTTTCAGACCGTGAACAGAGTCTGAAGGAAACAACGAAAAAAATTCTTTCAAAATTTTAGAAACTTCTGCAGGAAAAAAAATTGCAAATTTTTAGGGATTTTTTTTTTAGGATAATAATTTTGGGCAACTTCAATTTTGCTGAATTACAATTTAAAATTCTTCTTTAATTTTAGATAAAGAATTCTTTTTACAAGATTTTCTTGTTATAAAAACATTTTATGAGAGATAATTCGGTTTTTTTATGTCACAAAAAACTGTTTTGAGAATTACTTTCACAAAAAAAAAGCAGTTGAGAGTAAAATATTTTTCCCATTATTTTTTCCAATTTTTAAGATCATTAGAAGAAAGAATTTTCTCTTCATGAAAAATCAAAAAATTCGGTTAACAAAAAAATCTGAAACAATTTTTTTGGACCGCTAAAAATTTCAGGAATTATTTTATTTCCAACTATCTATTTTTAGGACAAAAAAGATGGTAAGAAGAAATTTCTGGCAAGAGGATACTTTTTTTTGATCAGGGCAAAACTTTATAAAACCCAGAGGAAAAATTTTAGAAACCCTAAAAAAATTTTGAAACCGGAGACAAATCTTTAAAAAAAAATTGAAACGATCCTGAAAGTGGAAATAAAATCTTAAATAACCTCTGAACATAAAATAATAAGTCACATTAGGTCTTAAAAAAATTTTTAAAAAATTCCATTACCACAAAAAAATTTTAGAAAAATATATCCGAACGCTAAAAAAAATTTCAGAATATTTTGAATCAAAAAATTTTAATTAATTTAACTCTTGGGGGGAAAATTCAAAAGCAACTTTCGTGCGAAAAAAATTCTACGTTCATCCCCTCCGTTCTTCAATCTTACGAAGTTGATTTTCCGGGTGTCGCTAGCAAGGCGGTTTATATTCAACAATTGCGCAATAACAAAATTTACAGCCGCCCAATGTTTAATCAAGATAATTCTAATTGCGCACTTAAAACGCGAATAAAAAATAAAAATCCTACTCAATGCAAAATCGAGAGCAAAATCATTTAAAAAAATATTTAATCTCTCTCGTGAAACAATAACCTACGATGATTGATTACAATTATCTTCTCGAGAACATCTTGAGAAAATTTAACATTTACCTACGAAATTCAAAAACCGTCTCGCTTATTATAATTACGGAGCTTTCCAACATATGCAAGCAACATTGCCTCCCGTAAACATGAACATAAGGCTTCCTACTAGATGCGAAACATAATAACCATAAGCTTCTCCGACAACGATGTTCCAAGGAGCTCCGAAACGTTGGTCCAATCCCTGTTTTATAAGTTTTGATGCTAGTTCGTAATTGTATGAAAATTTTTCGCACCCCGTAACTATTAACTCCATTACTTCTCCCCACATCTCTTCCGGCATGTCGCAAGTCTACAAATTCAAGAACATTGCAAAATTTTATTTGTTTACTTTATAATCTACGACTTACTTTGACGAGTGGATAGGTATGAATAATTTTTTTATCGTCCGTCGGCCCCTGAGCCGGAGCTGCTCCCTCTGCGGGAGGCGCTTCTTCCGCCATTTAAAATTTTAATTTGAATAAATCCTTTATCGATTTCAAGTTCGTCGATAGTGCGTGTGGTTATTGAGGTTTGTTTTGGTTTTGTTGTTTTGCGGTTTCTCGGCTTTGATTTTGTTTTTGAATTGTTCCGGAAAGGATCGATCACATTCTTCTGCTTGGATACCGGTTTAAGTTGTGTGATTGAGTTAAAAGGGTTAAATGAGGAGATTCTTTAGCTAAGGTTTCTGATATCCGAGTCTTGTCAAAGAAAACCCTTTGTTCGATGTTCAAAATGGGTTTGGTAGCGCATAAATTTTCTTTATTTATATCCTCGGTTTTACAAGACGAAGGGATTAAAAAGACCGCAATTTGAGTTTCAGTGCATGCTCGTTTTATTTATTAATGAACAACATGAGTTATTCATATGTTATAACGGTAGTTTTAGCACCTGTAGTCTTTTATCCCTTGATTAACGATTTTATCCAAAAAGGTGACGCGAGTAATTTTCCGTTTTGAGCATTTGGTGTGCGCGTCGAATAGGAGGAGTCGGATGTTTGGTGTTTGGCCACGTGTCAAGTCCAGTGTGGTCTGCAGATGATCGATCTACCGGTTCAGTGTGGTCGATCAGATCAGGCGGAATATCTAAAATCGGTGGGGATCACGATCTTATAAACAATTTAAGAGACTCGTCCTCTGAAAGCGTCCTTACGAAATTGGCGACTTATTTCTTCATTCGGTAGATGAGGGCGCTGCTGCGGTCTTTGATGATGCCTTATGTAGAGACCCTTTATAGAAAGAGACTGGGGAATAGCTACGGAAGATCTGATTGGTTGACCGGTTTTGGACGCCATGACAGGTCGAAATATTGGAAATTGAAAGGAAAATTGGAGAAAAATCATGTGTGCCAAAATACAAATATCCAGTTTCCCTTCCAAAAAGGCACAAAAAAATTCTGTCTTCTGCTGATAGTAGAAAGCTAATTCTTCAAAAATGAAATCTGCAGAAGAATTTATATGGCGTTCAATTTCTTCGAGTTTGCCAGTCTCTTTCTATGTCGGGTCTCTAGTCTTATGCAGCTGCCCCTAACTGATTCCATCGACTTTCAATTATTTCCACCGGCCAGAAAAAGAACCGATGGGAAGGAATCGCTCAATTTCACTAGCGCTAGCACGGTAAAATCGATAACTAAAAATAAGGGAGATAGGGAGAGACTAATAAAAAGTGGACACTTCGTTGAGTCGTCTGCTAAACACGGGGGCGCCTTATTGTAATTCTGGAAGCTGCCATGTTATCAAACTAATGGTCCACCTAGGAAGCCCAGTAGGGAGTGGGACACTTTGATAAGTCGTCTGCTACACACGAGGCTGCCATGATCTCGGAGTGGACGTAGCCCCATAAGCTCTTTATTAGACCATCATGGCTACTCTCAGTTCGAGATCATGGCGGACACCGATTCGAGAACATAGCAGCCTCGTGTGTAGCCGACGACTCGTCGAAGTGTCCACTCCCTATTAGACACTCTAGGCCCACCATGATTTCGAAGTAAGAATTGCCTTGTTTGCTTCTTAAGCAAAGCCATTATTAGTCATTGACTTAATTGCAAATAACGATCCTGCACGGAGAAAAAAAATGTTATAATCAAGACTAAAAACTTTAGTTATCCCGAATTTGTTTATAATGATAGTCCACTTTAGCTCTCACAAAAAAACGAAAATAGTTGCGGACCTATTTTGCAATGATAATCTTTGGTTTCGCAATAATAACAATCTAAATGATAACTATAACCGTTTTCATAAGTTTTGGCGCACATGTTGGTGTAAACGAAACTATTTAGTTATCATAACTAAACGGTTCGTAACCCTTCCGAACCTGTTTTGTTGTGTGTGGTTTTGTGTCGTGTGTCACTTCGCGTGGGCAAGCATGGCGTCAGTCAAAGAAATGCTAAAGGCTCTAAATCTGGAGAAATTTCAACCTAATTTTGATGGTAAGTAAAGCAATAATACCGGTAATTAAAGTAGAAACGTGTCTAACGTTTCTACTATGAATTCACAGCAAAACTTTTTTTTTCAGCTCAGCAGATAGAGGATATATAGCCGTTTGCAAATTACTAAACGACGCCGAATTGAGGGAGGTAATACCGGTGTTGGGGCCGTTCAAAGTCTTTAAAGATATGCTAAAAAGCTTTGATGTAAGTTCACTTAATCTCATTTCGCAGTCTAATGTAACTCGCTTGCCCAGAATAATTTTGTGCTAACTGCACTTGTCAGGTTGACACCCGTTCTTCTTAAGATAAACATAGTGAATCCATGTCAACCTGACAAGTGCACTTAGCACAAAATTATTCTGGGCAAGCGAACTGCAGTCTATGTAGCAGACGACTCATTGAAGTGTCTATTCCCTATCATGCTCCCAAGGGGCAGGGAGTGAAATGAGGAACACTAACGATAAACTATTCCGCCAGGAATCGCTAGTGTCTATCTTCTAATATAGAGAGCAAGTCAGAGTTGTCTGCTGTAGAGTGTCGACCACGTCCGAAGACGCTCACCCCTCGGGGAACCTCAGACTAGAAAAACTATAGCTATTAACAGCGCTCTCCAGAGAATCCAATCCCGAAAACCGATACAATTAATTTCTACCGGATAAAATGAAAATGAAAAAAAAAAAAAAAAAAAATATTCACAGCCAACAGAGAAAACGTGCGAAAATAGTTATCTCTTTTCTGTATAGCTTTTACATTTGCGGAAAAAAACCGAAATCAGTTTCCCGAAATAACGTAGCGAGATTGAGTTTTTTCAAAAAAAAAAAAAAGTAATTGGGGTTTTGGTTTGCTAGGGAGGAAAAAAAAGAGTGTTTACATTTGAATATGACGTGTCGGCTGTGAGCAACTTGATTACCCGCATTTCAAACGGATTATCCTATACAACCCGTGCTTTCGTATATTACCTCTTCCCATTTTTTTTTGTTCTTCACCCTCGTAAATATTTCGGGTCTTGTTTTATGAAAAATTTTGACTTTCTCCGATTGAATTTTCATTTTGTATTTTTCAAGTACTTCCGCCCTCGCTCCGCTGACGTGATTTAAACCCTTTTTCCCCCGAAAACGTTCTTCCCTGCTGCCCATTCACTCGGTCTTTACATTAAGTACTTCAAGAAGAAAAACCGAAGCGGGATGTATTAAAAAAAAAAACCCCTCCGAAAACGGGTTAAGTTTATGCTGCTGTAAACTTTATTGGCTTTACATCCCACGCCAAAAGAAAATTCGGAAACGAGGAAAGCTAGTGGAATTCCTTCGAATACAAAAAGGTCGAAACCGATCGAGTATTGGAAAAGTATCACGAATGTCGTACACTCGATCGGTTTATCTAAACTCTTTCCTCTGTTCATTATTAAAGAAGACCATTCAACGGGAAATAAAATAAATCGAAACAACTCGTAACCGAATTAGATCGGTTTGCCCAAATAAATCTTCCACGTTTTTTTTTTTTTTTTGAAAAAAAAAAAAACCGAAGGAGAAATAAAAATTACTAGCATAAATGATTTCAACCTCGTTTAATGTATATATTTATAACCTTGTTGCGGAATTTTTTTTTCCCTAGAGTTTGCGCGCCCCTATATTTTCAAAAGCATTCTTCTTTTAACAATGAGCTCCCCTGTAGTTATTTACCAGTTTTTCTGCTGACTTCATTTTGGAGTTATTGATCGTAAATATTTTAGGCAGGAGCGAATGTAAGTTTTTCGTGATGGAATTTTTATTAATTTAAAAAAAAGAAAAAACGGATCTTATGAAGCTAGATTATGACTAATCTGACGCCACAGAATAATATATTTTCAAAAAAGTTAGGGCTAGTCAAAGGGAGGAGACAAAAGCTTTTGCGATCAGTTTCCTCATTAAACTAAAGTTATTTAAATATTCAGGAAAATGGGAGTCAAGAGGGAAATAGAGACTTCCTTCCTTTAAAGTAGCCTTACGCACGTTCCATAGGAGTAACGAGCGTAGGCTTATTAAAATTTAGGTGTAGAAGGGAAGAAGAGAAGAAACCATAAGTCGACTTATTTTCACTGTACAAAACTTGGGTTTTGTGTGGTTTAGATGCATACGCAGTGCACTTTCATGATTCACGACGCTGACCTAAAATATTGACACCAGCAGACTTGCTCTTAACTTGATTAAGCGGCTCCTTAGAAGAGCAAGTTAAGGGAGAGTGAAATTTTAATGCAACGAGACTTACTCGCAACGCAGATTTTAGATCAGCTGCGGAAGTAAAGTTAAAAGAACCTGTCCTGGGGCGCCACCTGCAATCCAACAACCCTTCATAATCTGCTTCCATCAAAACGATGATTTCCTACCTCAACCGTGGCCTTAACAAAGCTTGCTGAGCGGTTGTCCGAAATATTCTCCTAATAGTCTCATGGTTCGTTCCGTGCCGCTCCTGCAACATGCCTCTCATGGCGCTTTAGCTGCATAATCAAACGGACGAATAAACATTGGCTGCCTTATTAGTTGCTAGCTTGACAGCCACCTGAATTATAAAAAAATACCCCAAACTTGATTGAAGAGGCTAAACACGCCTCTAGGCCTCATCTACATGACAAGTGGAACTTAAAGCCCTCGTTGCCACCAACCGGGTATGAGATACCTAATGTTGACTACTAGTTACAACAACGGCTGAAGAGTAGAAAAAATCATTTTCATGGAAAGTGGGACTGCCCAGCCCATAGCCTAAAAATTTCCTCTACCTTTCGCTTACTCCCAAAATTAGAACTTTTAATCTCAGTTAATGACACACTAGCAACTTCACATATCTGATTAATAAACCTTCTGCACGGGAAATACGAAAATGTATGATCGCGTGTGTGGGAACCATGCCAAAATTATGAATTTCGTATATAAGAGCCAACAAGGCGGCGCTGAGATGACCCGTCCTAAATTTGAACCACCAGACGATTAATGAGGAAAATCCGTATTCCTATGACCTCTGATCTCCTATGGGTAACCGCTTTATCTCATAGATTTATTCCCTCAGCAAAACTTAACATAAAAATCATATCCACTTTCTCCAGACCTTTCCATTCTTACCGAATGCAACTAATAGGTCGATTACGAAACAAAAAAAAAACCTTTACCCAAAACCTCCCTGTTTTTATTTGGCAATATTTTATACCCGAGCACAATATTATTTTCATAAAATTGGATAAAAGGGGGACGGTAATCGCATGTGATTTGGTTAACAATCGGAATCCTAATTTTTTTTTTGGCCAGATTTGAATAATGCCGGTTCCATAGTTTTAAAATTGACAAGCGTAATACTTTTTGCTTTCGAGGATGTAATTGAGTTAAATTACAAAATCGATAACAACAACCGCAGACGTTTGTGTATGTGTGTATACATCACATTTCATACCGGTTTATATAGTTACCTGGAGTTTTCAAATTGCAAGTATATCGATCATTTTGTGTTATTTTCTAAATTATAAAGCTAGTTGTACAAGCTCCGCTCGTTGTGTTTTATTAATTCTCTCGCAAATGGGATTGATCTTCCTTTTCTCTTTTATGCACGAAAAGTCTTTGTTGTTTATTAAAACGATTAATTACGCTCCGGAATAAAAAATCGCTATTAATAATTCAAAAATAAGAAAGAAAACTTATTTCGACGTTTCACTGAGAGAGAGATATAAATAAGGAATTTGAAGAAAATAAAGCGATTTCGAACTCCCTCCCTTTTTCGTCCCCTACAGCAAAAGATGCATTTATGGAAAAAGGGTTGAATAAATGACTCGACTTATTTTACGAGTAAAAATGGGAGACGAACATTTTTATACATTGAAAATGTCAGACCTACTACTTCCGAAGGTGTTTTTTCATTACTAGACGACTTGGAAAATTGAAATTCCAGACGTTTAACATTTGAACCGTATGTGAACAAGAATTGACGGGTTCTTTTTCCGTTCGTTTATTTTTTCTTTTTTTTTTTTTGTCAAACCGGTTTTTTCCTTTTTCTAATCTAATAAATATTTAGCTTTCCCGTCGGCGAGGAATTTTCAAGTCCATTAAAACAGACCTACATTAAAAATATTTTTTTTGCGGATTTTTTTTTTTTTTTTTCGGGAAAAGCTTTGCGGTTGGGATGAAGTTGAAAGCGGGAGTGCTTTTAAGTTACGTCAGATGGCATTGACAGGCAATGGCACCTTAGGAGGAAGGGGGATTTTGAAAAATGACCTCCATTTTCCACGTCTCAGGTGGCATTATGTAACGCTAATTGTTTTACACTAATATTCAACTATGCTGCCTACTTCCTCATTTTTCCACGTGGTTATCATTACCACCCTTAATAGGGGTAAAGAGGGACGCTAGCTGTTGTCGTCGTCGTCCTCTGATGTGCTTTTAATTAAAGTTACCGGATCGAAATACTGAGATCCAGGGCAGCCCTCAACAACTGCTACGGCGTCTACCCCTTAGTGATGTACATTGGGAATGTCCCATTGGCCGACGGTTTGTACACGTCAATATTTCTTTATTTGGCCAATTATATATTAGTAATCTGATGTCCGCACTGACATCCTATTGCTACGGCTGCTGACTGATCCTACTTGCAACTACCAGATGACGCGGATACCTCCATTGCAATTACTGATGGTCGCAGGTGTCTCCAGACCAACTTCTGCTATTTTCTACGGTTATTGTTTATGGCTGCTACTGACTGATCCTGGTGTCTATACTGAAGTACCAGTAGAAGCGAATATTTCCATTAGAGCCACAGATGTCTTCAGACAAATCCTGGTGTTATTCATAACTGTTATTGTTGATGGTCTGTTGCCCCCAATTCAATTGGAACTACTGTCGAAGCTTGCGGTTTCTCAATTGGTAAGAGACTCGGATCTGCGCATTGTAAGTGTCGCTTACAACAACCCAAATTGGTTCAGTGGCTTATCCCGATGTTAAGGCCAAGCTGGCCCTGAATATAATCGAAATGAAACTCTGTCGGATCCTGCATGCTGGATACCGTCGTTACCTCTCGTCACTTCATAGTTAGAATTCATTATTCATCCATAGCGTAATAACGTAAGTCGCATTTTAGATCATCGGGCTTACCCCTCGTTCCTTTCGGAAGTTCCTTTGCGGAAGTGCAAATGGATATTGTGAACAATAATTGGTTGTTAAGCGATACATCGTTACGGATTGATGTCGATCAGAAAACTGTCGCGTTTGATTCCGTAATCGATACCGCGCGTTCGAACTATTTGATTTTGCTTAACATCCAGCATGCAGGATCCGACAGAATTTCATTTCGATTATATTCAGGGCCAGCTTGGCCTTAACATCCGGTCTCTTTACTGCTGTTACCAATGGATTCGTATGTCCCGATGGTCTTACTGATGGCAGCAGGAGTCATCATAGTCACTACTGATTCTAATAATTGGTTTTGATTGACTGTACTGACCAAGTTGAGCTACCACCGACGCCACTGATCTATCCTGGTCTTTGCCACTACTGACTGATCCTGGTTTTCCTACTGCTACTCCCCATTGATTAATGTTTATATTGCTGCTTCCGAGGGTTACTGCAAAGGCCACTAGTTATCATCACTAATGCAGTGTCTTATGTTCCCACTGTTGCTGCCTTTGATTTCAGCTGTTCCTATCGTTATTAACGACGGCCTCGTTACATCTATTTTAAGTGACTTTTATCGGGCTATTTCTTACCCATTCTCAGGGGCAGCAAAGACATCAATCGGTACAGACTATAAGGATTAACTCATTCTGAGAAACATTGGTAACGAAAATATAATTAGCAAACTGGGCAGAATATTGGGACCACTTTTTGTTAAGACTTCCAGATGCCAAGCAAGGCAACGCCAAAAATCGATCAACACAACTCATACTCACGGTCAATCTTCAGGACATCGACCTAATGCCGACGTCAGCTTGAGTGCGAGAAGCCACCCCGAATAATCCCCCTTTTACTTCCATTTTTAAAAAAAACTACGACCTGTTTCGACTTATGTTAATGCTCCAGTACCTCCTGCTAACTCTTTGAAAGTTCCACTACATTGCAGTTTAAGTGTGTGTAACGCATATAAAACACGATTTATAACAATGTCGCATCGGGAAAAGAAATGTTTTATAGGAGGAGCGTTAGAAGGGAAAGAAAATCCGTAGAGCGAAAATTTTAATTTTCATCTTTCTGAATAGTTTACCAACCCTCAAGGTTTATGATCGTGGCGGGATGCACCCAATGTAACGTTTCGAGGTTATGTACATCATTCTAACATTTCTTTTCTTCCCTCATACATTGAATGAGCTTTTGAATCGTATTATCCGCTTACCTGAGCGGTAAAATAAGCCTACGAACTCCGACAAAAAAAAAATTCTTTAATACCAACGGAATCTTTATCATACAAGAAAAATATACTTGTCATGAATTTTCCTCAATGCTCTTGATTTACAACCGTAGGTTTATTCAGCAACGCGAGGAACAATAACGCTTTAGGCCTCAAGATGATGTAACAGACCGCCCGCGTTCTCTGTTTAGCAAGATGACATTCATGTGATTTGAAAGAATCACGTGAACTGATTTCCTGGCTAAAAATTTATCCTTGAAATCAGACTTTTCGAAAAAAAACAAAGATGAGAGTTTGTTATGGCTGGATTCCAATTGAACGCAAGTGTCTTGCATTGGTTAGAAATATTGATAGTTTTTATTCTTATCATCGGGAATATTTTTTTTACCCCGAACAAAAAATAACGCTTCTGGCAACACGCGCCCGTTTAATAAAGATTAACCTCTATTCACACTTTCCCTTATTCGTTTTGAGGATGCTCACCGATACTTAAGAAAATTAACTTCCAACGGGAACAGCGCTGCGTTTTCAAAATAAATAAGACAAACCGTTTTAAAGCTTACTTTGTTTTACAAAGAAGATTTTAGTTACCACAGAGGGTATGAAAGTTAAATCGTCAAGTGTACAGTTTTCATAGTTATTTCAGTTCCATTTTAAATCCCCAATTAGTGCTAAGGATTTCAACAATCCTCTCATCTATCATTTTAACTTATCAAAAATAATTGATACGTAAAATTTAAAAAAAATCAACAGGAGGAAATGACAAGAAACCGACAAAAAAATCGAAGGCGCGCCTTTTTTATTATTTACAAACCTATCGAAGCAGCACAAAGTTTTTTGTTTCTCCATCTCTTTAAAAATTATTCCACTTTGCTAAATATCTATAACCGCGATCCCCCCATTATTTAAAAAAAAAAAATCAAACATAATAAAACGATGAGAAAAACCGGGAGGCGATTGAAGCGAGACGTAGCGTAGGTTTGTGAGAAACTGAAAGATAAAGGCGAGGTCATAGAGATCAAGATAACCTACAGGTAAGGGGTAGGTCCTTGGGAACTCTTACCGGCATTACGGAACACTAACTCAAAGCCGCTTTTAAGCGTAGGATTTAAAGATACGTCCTTTGATTTTATTTCACCCACTCTCTTTCACCCCAATATTTTTTATTCTTTAGGCCGTCCTCCCTTAGATATCTAATTTTGCTTCAATTTTTGAGAGAACAATACAAGTTTTAATTTTTTTTTTTTTTTTCGTTTTCCCTCGTAAATATTTAAGCATTCAAACGTAGAATTACCTAACGAGGGGTAGTAGCAACCCTAAAACAATTAACTTGGATTTCATCTAGGAAAGGTTTCCATCGCGTACGCAATAGGAAAACGTGACTGAAGTACTTATTGTCGGTTCTATAGAACGTTAGGTTAGTGTTATTTTTTTCGGGGGAAAATTGTAGAGGAAGGTTACGGAATAAAAATATTGGAGAATATTGATTCTGATTATGTGATGTAGGATTCATAGATCTAGTGTGCGTGGATTTATTTTCGATCCCAATCGCATTTTTTAAAGTGGAAGCAGAACAAGCAGAAGACACTACAGACAGAACAAAGGCCACGTGCCCAAGTAGCACAGCCAAAAAAATCGTCTGCAAGACTTCTAGCAGATCACTAATGTCCATCTACGGAGACGTCTAGTAGACGAAGACATCTTGTAGCGATCTGTAGACTCCTAAAAAATGTCTTGGTCTACAAGACGTCTCCGTAGATGGATATAAGCGATCTTTATACATCTGCTAGAAATCTTGTAGACGATAATTTTACTTCTGCTACCTTGGGTGGCCACGTACACTGTCCCCAAGTAGCACAAAGCAAAATTCACATCTTCTAGACAACAAAAGTTACGCTAATGTCCATCTACAAAGTCCTCTATTCTTCTACTTTGGGTGCCCTGCTCGCACACGAGCTTAGGCGATCGATCCGCAAGGCAATGTAAAAAATCTTATAGTAAAATAAAAATTTTTAATCACCTACCCAATAATCTAAAAAGTCTCCCGTCAAAAAAATTTATAGGCTGTGTAAAGGATTTACTATCCAGAAATCCCTTCTACTCCGTCCAGGAATATATGGATTCGAAACTTGAAGAAACAATTTTAACTTAATCAATCCGTAAATTTAATCTCGTTTTTTCTGATTTTATTTGTTTTATTCCACTTCATTTTATTTTGTCATAAATTAGGTTTAGAAAAGGGACTAGTCTCTATAGATTTTAGAAATTTTGATCGAGACAATATACATACATACAATTAAAGTTAAAAAGAAAAAAAACCCGGTCCAATTCCGGATATTCCGCAACCAGGAGAGATTCTTACGGATAGTCCTCTATTAGATGGCTTTATCTTCTAGACGTCTACAAGACATCTAGAAGACAAAAACACCTACTAGAGGACTCCGTAGACGGACATTAGCGTAACTTTTGTTGTCTAGAAGATATGAATTTTACTTTGTGCTACTTGGGGTCATGGCTGCCAAATTTTCTCCTATATAGTTCGCCATGTTCCTCAAAATAGCATTCAAATTTTTTAATGGCCAACAGCTTGTTAGTCTATTCCCTGCTAGGGTTTCTAAACACTCCCAATCTCCCACATAAAAATATTTTTTCACCAAAAAAGCATTCATGGTGAATTTAAAATCCTAAATTCCCCATTCATTCTAAATATTTTTAATATTTAATTGCATTTTAAAAAAAAGCTATCGTTTTCCAAGAATAGTTTATTTCCTTTCAAACGGAAAAAAAACTCCCCAGAGGGCACTTCGCAAAAGGATATCGCTCAGTTTTTTCCCTTGTTTATTTTTGCTTTCGTCGAGCAAGGACCGGCAATGATATGCTCCCATACAACAATAACGAAAAAAAAAATTCCGTAAATATCATTTCCCAGAAAAAAAAAAGCTAAGCAACCCTTGTTTCAGCTGAAGATGTCTTCAAAGAGTTGTTACATTTTACTGGGATTTCAGATTTAGCTTGCATGTTATGAAATTCCCATGTGATTTTTTAACACCGCCTGTTAGACCCAAGCGTTTAAAAAAAGGAAAAAAAAGCGGAGAGAGAAAAAAATGAGATTTTAATGACTTTCTTATTCTTTTAGTCGATACCTCGTGCTTTGTGCCATCTTTCACGTTCAAAAACTTCGATATCAGTTTTTTTTTTTAATATTACATTTACCTGCATTTAAGAATATATATCGCTCTCATTTTTTTTATACACAGAAAAAAATCGTAATCTTCGTGTTTATGATAACACGCTAAAAGGTATTTAGTTCGCGAGGATAACGCGGGGGGAAAAAAAGGATAAAATTGTAAGTCGTTTAAGGAGGCTGAATTTGCGTTAATCAGGATTAATCGGTAAACTACAAAAAAAACCGTAATAAAGGGTTACGAGGAGCGCATTAAATATTTAATGGGAAAATTAAAAACAGATTTCCCAGATATCTGCAAAGTTTTTGCGCAGCACGACACTTTCTCTTTTTCGAAACAGCCGTCATTCAGTTTTATGACAAAGTTCTGGCGAGCATGCCCTCACGGCCCACGGAAACAGCGCGGCAGCGACATCTGGAGATCATTCATGCCAGATGTCACGTTGTACGCAACAATTTTTGGCAGGACTCTCTTCATTCACACGGAACTTAGTCTATTGTCAATTTTTTATTTTTTTATCACAGCGCATTCTTTTTCGCTGATCCCGCGCGAAATAAAACTTGAAAAGAGCTTTGTATCGTTAGTTAAGATAAATATTTGAATGGAGCGACCATGTGATTTCGTTTAATGATAAGAAAATACGAAAGAATTCAAGGCATTACAAGCTCTTATCGTTGTTTAGAGAGCAAATTTTTTTCTCTCTCTTTTTTTTAAAAAATCTTTTTATTTTGGGATGAATGAAGCACGAACGCCTTCGTTTGTATGTCCAAAGGAACAATGGTACCAAGATGCTGTGTCCAATAAATAAAAGGCGAAGCATATTATTTTTCAAAGGGATCTGCGTCTTGGGAGTAATTTCGGAGTGTTATCTTTCCCGAAGTTTCAAACGTCCTCCCGGTTTTCCTTTTTTCTTTTTCCCCTCTTCTTTGTGCTATCTTTTTCCAGTGTATCGCTTTTGGTCCGTTGGAGGAAATTCACCCGCTAATGATGTTAATTATAAAAGAAGGAAAAAGTATTAACTGTGTTCAGTTCTCACTAAAACTGCAAAAGTTACAAGCCTTTGTTCTTTATATCTTCATAAAAAGTTATATTATGGCCAATGGGATGTTTTAAGAATATTTTATCAAAGTCTAGGATGCTTATAAAGTAATTTACAATTTTTTTCGCATCTCCAGTTAATTTCTCGACTGATTTTAGTAATTCTAATTTGCCTAATTAAAATGATACAGCCGAATCGATTTACTGGTCGCATTGCAGGTTGAATATTTCTTGAGCGAAATTTTCAAGTCGATCAATTGATGGCTTCCAGGCTATAAAAGGCTATTCCAGGCTAATAAATTCCTTTCAAACGCCTCTATCCTCTTGCCTCAGTCTTCGTAAAGTCCTCAATTCGTTTGTAAGAAGGAGAGAACCTGCCGTATTAATCTCGAGGCACACATTCTCTGCTCACTTAAGCCAGGTAGAGTAGGATTTTTGCATGAATTTAGAAAACATTTTTTGGCGCGAAAATTCCTCCAATAGGAACAAAAGATCCGACTCAGTTGTGACGTCATAACAGCACGGTTCGTTTTTGGCGGGCTTTCTAGAATTTGAATTTCAAAGCGAATTTTCAGCTACCTAAAGATTTTTTTTAAGGAATTTTTTTGGCTTAATCTCAGTTATGGATCGAAGAATTAATATTAATATTTATGGGAGTTGCCAATTGATCACACAGGTAATCAGCGGCTACAAAGTGAGCACTCAGATCTCTTCATGAAGCGCATCCTTAAATGTTTACCGGGCCTTTTTTCTTCGTGCCCGAAATTCAACACAGCACTTTATTTTCACAGACCGGCTCGCGCAGAGAGAGAAAACGAGAGAACTCTTCCTCTTCTTCTTCTTACAGTGCCTTCCCGCGACGGGAATTGGCAACCATCATGGCGGCGTACAAGAAACCCTAACCGAATCGACTGTCTTGGGTCTTGCACAGCAAACCCTCGGCCATGATGGCTATACTAGGGAGCTTAATGCGGTAGCTGGCCAACACCTTCCGCATCGCAGCACAGGAGCCATACCGTCAGTCCTCGACTCAGCCTCCTGCTTTCTGGACTTAAGCCTAGCCAACTTTTACCGTCTTTAGCCTTAAGCCAGTACTGGTAGGAATGCTGCCTTCTATCAGAACACTTACCCAATTGCAACTTTCCGGGTCAGAAGGAATCTGGAGCTCGTCAAGGACAGGTGCGCCGAACCTAAAGCAGGACCGTTAATGTTCCCACCTACTACCCCGAGAGAACTCTTACTTTGGTACCAATGGCCCAAAGTACAAACAGAGATCAATGCTCTTTCTGAATCCGTGCCGCAACCTTCCTTTTAATAACATTGGCGCTGAAGTCGAGGGATCGAATTCGCAATTCTCCTTCAAGCTTTTAGCTACACTCTTCGGTGCCGCCGTTCAGTTCTCCGCGTTTCGCTTTTTCAGCGCTTTCTGTGCCGTTCTGAACGACTCCCACATCTTCCTCTATTTTAATTACAGTCCCGCATAACGTAAGCTAAATCAACCATTAAAAACACTATTTTTAGATTTATTTTCTACCTCCTCCTCGCCTCTACTCACCAACAACTTTCACAAAAATAAAATCCTCCAAACTCCTTTTCACATTAACGTTTTAACTTTCTACAGAAACAACATTAGAATAAATAAAATCTCTTTCCCCCCCCAAAAAAATATTCCTTATTCTTTCCCACTCTGAAAATATGGCTTCTCACAAACTTTTGTTTACCCCTTCAGTTCCGCAAACTTTCTCATAAGAGGATTTTGCCTTGTATAACAAAGTTATGTTGCTCTAATTCCTCTTATGGATAGTTCGTGTAGCTCCAGGCACGTTTCAACGAAGCGTGGGGGGGCAATCCCAGACTCCACACAAACCAGAAGAAGTATTAACGCACCACCAATTACAAACTCCCTCCCGAATAAATCAAATTTCGAATCATCGGAATGCTTGATTCGAAGCAGAAGTCCCGAGGATTCAATCACCGCCCTCTCAAAAAACACAACATCAAAGAAAACAAAACAAAAGAAACAATCCCAATGCCAAAATTTTCAAGCTAAATTATCAAGTGAAATCATTTTTTTTATTTGTTTACGACCTTTAAAATGAAATCGGACCTCCAAGCGTTAATCATAACAGCATCGGGAGTTTTGTGCCATGTTTACAGGATATACCCTATCGGTGCTAGAGGAGACGAGTGGCTAGATTGTTATCAAGCAAACTTCACGTCTGTCTGTTTTGTTGTTGGAGTTTCATTATTATTGTCATTACGAGATCTTTGGCCCTCTGCCTTAAAGCATCCACCACAGCCGATCCTCTGTGTCTATTTAGTAAGTAGCTTTGATATTTTTTTAAGGATAATTAAAATAATTAACGATTTTCCTTAATGTTATTTCAGGCGTTGATATCTGCTTTTTTTACAAGCTTATCTCTCCGTATGATTTGGTTACCATTAACAATGTCGATCACACAGTCGAATCTTTGGATGGCTTACAAGGTTCGTAAACATTTTTTGGGTTTTATTATTTAAAAAAAAATATAAAACGAAATGTTTTTAACCGTAGCTCAGATTGATGAAAACAAAAATCCCGTTAATATTAAAACTAATCGACATTCTCGAATCGCAAATCCTTCAAAATTTGGAAATAGCTTTTTTGGCCGTCGTTTTTTTAATCTACGCCCTAAAAGCATCTGGAATTTACAAAGGCACGAACGCGGGGAGCATGTATCCAAAACCGGGTAAGTCAACTGGAACGGACAGCTGATAAATTTCGCAGATACGTGCTTGACAGATTGCCGTTATTCTTCATTTGAAGCCTTCCGGTTAAAGTTTGTTTTGGGACAACATCTTGCGACAAAGATTTTCCTCGTTTTTTTTTTCCTTTTCGTTTTTTGTCGTATCCCTCTCCCCTTAATTTCTTTTTTCTTTTTCTTTCTTCTAAGAATGTGATCACAATTTTTCGGTTCCAATGTTCAGGGCAACTTAAAGCGGACATGTTGAAAAAATCGCGAAGTTCCTTCAGGGGAAACACGTGCAGGAAGTTCGTCCCGGAAGTCTTCGAAGAAAGCCTGTTGGAAGAGGATATCTTGAGGGATGGGACGAATTTTTTCAGCGAAATGGTTTATAACGGAGGTTTCAGGGAGGTTATCAATGATTATGTTTCCAGCAATTTGTAAATTAAATAAGTATGATGTCTCCGGTGTTAGTTTTCGATACTGTAGCCACGATCAAAATCATTTAGACAGAAAAAGAGTTATAAATAAATTCTATAAGGGCAAATACAAAAATGTCTAGCGTGCCTGGCTGCTATTGCCATTTATCTCAAAGAAATAAAAACCCTGACATCAGTCGTCCTCAGAAAAAAAATCTCTCCTTTTAACGGCGATCATTCTCTTGATATATACGTTTTCCTCCGAAACTGCCAACCTAGTGACCCAAATAAACCCGAAATTGATAAATCTTTTTCAAAAAACGATAAAATGGATTATGACTGTTATTCTCTTTAAATTACCCCATCAGATTTATTCCCGCGGATTCGTGGAAAGAAGAAAAGAAAAAAAAGAGTCGATTAAAGCGCGTTTCTCACACCTGCCTTCTCGTAAAAGCTCTAAAATTACAGTCGCTGAATAATGATGAGTTTTAAGAGTTGCCCCATTGTGCGAAAGAGAGAGAAAAACAAAAAAAAAAAGAAAAAAAAAGAACGAAAACCCGGGGAAATGTTACGAGTTTCTTACAAAAGTTTCATTTTACACGTTGCTCACTTATTACAAGACCCGCGAGTCAGTAATGACAACGGTACACAAAAGGAAACCGTTTGAAAAAGGATATTAAAAAGCTTTAATTTGCAAATTGCTTTCGTCATGTTCTGGAAAAAAACACATCACCTTTCCGCTTTGCTGTCATTCATATCAATTTTAACTCCCCCCTTTTAACAACGAGGCGCAAAAAAAAAAAAAATTGTTCCTCTCATTATAAAACTTGCGGTTGCAAACTCGTCATAGGGAATAAAAGGCCCTTTGCTCTTTCATACGTAAATCTCGGGATTCTTCACGAGAGAGAGAAAAAAAAAAGGTTCAGGTTTTTTTTTATTTGATTTTCTCTTTCGGTGAGCATTAACAAGTGCCGGTAATAAAATAAAAAAAATTGGACGCATAATATTTTATATAGTTATGCGAGAATGGGTTTTAGGCATGAAGCCAAAAAACGTGACGCTTTGGCATATTTTTTTTTTTTTTTTTGCAGAGATATCGTAACAATATATATTTATATGGTTCGGGAGGGTGAAGAGTTTTTGAAAAATAGAGGATCATCTTATGTAGGAGAAAAATTTGGGAAAAAGCAATTATCAAGTGAGGCGATCGAATAACACGTTGTTATGAAATCAATAGAAAATAATGAAGATGTTTATTAGTGAACATAATAAAAATCGACACGTCTTGCCGAAGGTGTAATGAGAATGAGTTTTTTTTTTATTTAGACAAACTTAGCGTGGGTTGAAAATCTTGATCGTCGCCCAGTGGTCAAGTGTTGAGTTTTAGGATGATACACATGGATTGTTTAAACATTTTTTACTTGAAAGATTTAAAATTTAGGAGTTTTTAGGGGGCGATAAAGGCAACTCAAGATGGCGGGAAAATGCAGCTGATGAAATTATGAAGTAATAATAAATTAAGGGTTTTTTACTTAAGGGAAACCATTTTTTTATTGACGTATCCTTATGGGCTTAAGAAAGTACAAGCCGCTACTCCGGGGATTAGCGTAGCGGCCGCGAAGCAAATCCCCTCCGCGATACGCAGCTCGGCCTTTGGCCTCGCCTTTTAACATTTTCTTTAGTAAGCACAACTAGGTGCTTAGATGTTTTACTAGAGGTTAGTTCTTGTTACTAAACTTTAGTTGTCATTACTAAACGTTTGAAAAGGCTCGAGGACTTCTAGACAGTTTTAGTAACCAGCGCCAAATTATTTTTCTCCCAGAGGTTTAAAAAAAAAAAAAAAAAAAAAAAAAAAAAATACTCCCTCACAAATCCGAATCTTGCTAGTCTCTCCCAACCTTATACTGATTTTCTGAACAGAAGCACCGATTATTCTATGTTATTCTTTCAACATTGCCTTACCTGAAACAAAAAGAAACAATTTTTATTAATTACTAAAAGTATTTTTCGCCCTAATAAAAACTCACTAATACAAGCCCTAGCCCAGTCTGAAAACAAAGTAATCAACCCTACCTAATAATTTATAGCATTTCACCAAAGCAACCGCTTAATTAATCCCAATTTCCAACTTCGATAAACACGATCATTTTTTACGGCTACATTTCAAACGTCAAAATATCGCGATATACAAAAAAAAAAAAAAAATAGAAGGGGGACAATAATAACAACTTTTGTTCTTACACATAATACTACTAATTATCTTCTAATAACGTACAGATTGCGTGAAATACATTAGTAACCGGATTAGGTAGCAATCTTGTTCTCTCACATACCCGACTTGCTTACGCTTTTTATAGAAATATAAGGGTGAAAACTTTCACCCCTCTTTTTCCGTGTTAAACATTTCTTTTTTTCAGAAAAAACTTTTAACTTTTCAAAGTTTACATCGATAAACGATTATAAAATAACGTCTGTAGATCCCAAGCTTTTTCCTCTTATACGCAACCCCAAAAATATATATCAGCTTTAGGGATATGAAATTCATAATATTGTGATACGCTTTTCTTTCATGAACTTATTGAAATTTTTGGGCTTAGCCAGAGCGCCGTCTTGGTGTATCGTTAATGTTTGGCTTCAGGATGTTCTCATTTCTTTTTAGAGGTCTCCTCAAATCTCAAGTAGAAATAGCTACCAGCAGCTGTTTTACTGTAGCCGACTTTTGAGTGGAATTAGGCTTTGGCAGGACCAAAAGCCCGAAGCTGCAGACCCGAACCTCGTGTGTTCAGTCAGCAGCAAATCGCGGCATCTCTATTTCTCCCTTCTACGTTTGGTCACGCTTTAAAAATATAAATTTTATATTTTTTAAAAAATCGAAAAGAGATAAAACTCCCCCTTCTTTAACTTTTTTTTATTTCAACTAATAGGCCTTTGGAGGCTAAAATCTCAAAAGAGAAAAGGATTCTTCTATCGTAAAAAAAAACATTTTAAAAAAAGGTTTAAACGGACGCAGAAAGAAAATGAACGGACCCCTCCCTTTGGAAAAAAACCTTTTGTTACATGTTATACGAACTTAACTATGTTATCGATATGCACACGCACGAAAAAAAAACCCCTTAAAATATTACCCCGGAAGCCGCGTCATCGTTTTCGCGAAAAAAAAAAACCCCCAAACGGAAAACAAGTTAATAAATCCTAGGGAAAAACTTATTTTTGCTAGTGATCTAGCCTCGACTCGGGGAAAAAAAACGAAAAGAGGGAGGAAGAAAGTTTGAAATAAACTTGTCATCAACTGAGTTAAAATTGAAGTAACACGTCGACAAAGGTAAAACTGAGTACATTTCTCAAAGTCAAACGGGATAACGACCAGTATTTATCTTCCATGAAAAACGTTTTAATGTAGTTGAAGGATAAATAAAACAGAAAGACGTGCAGTGGATGACAGTTTAAAGGTAATAAAAAAGGAAATTCCAACTTTCATCCCGAAAGAACTTGCTCTTGGTTTATCTGATGTCGCGATCCTTTTTTTTCCCCTTATCAACTTACGTTGAAAATTGCTTCCAAGATTTCATATTGTGTGGGAAGGAATATTAAAAAAAAAAAAAAATAGGAGAAGGTCAGCGAAAAGTTTTTTTGAACGTCGCGACATTTGATAGCATAACTCGCAGTTAAATCATTTTTTTTTAATAAGTGAGGAAAAACGAAAAATCGGAAAATGGAAAATCGATGGGCGGGAAAGCTGCATATATTTGAAAAGGTACCGTAAATTAAAATATAGAAAACTGGTTTTCGGTTTAATATTAAAATGTTGAATTTTAGATCTAATTTAAATTATGAATTTAAAAAAAGTTATTGTGACCTATATTTTTGCTTACGTTGCAAACAATTAAATTCCGGAATTGAAAAGTTGCTTGTTTTGTAATGTGGGAAGTAAGTTTTAGCCAAACAATTTTTTTTAGAATTTTACCTTGTCAAAAGGCTTTTTTTGATAATTTTTTGTAGTCGAACAAATCTTTTGATAATTCTTATTAGTCGAACAAATCTTTTGATGATTCTTAGTAGTCGAACAAATCTTTTGATGATTCTTAGTAGTCGAACAAATCTTTTGATGATTCTTAGTAGTCGAACAAATCTTTTGATGATTCTTAGTAGTCGAACAAATCTTTTGATGATTCTTAGTAGTCGAACAAATCTTTTGATGATTCTTAGTAGTCGAACAAATCTTTTGATAATTCTTAGTAGTCGAACAAATCTTTTGATGATTCTTAGTAGTCGAACAAATCTTTTGATGATTCTTAGTAGTCGAACAAATCTTTTGATAATTCTTAGTAGTCGAACAAATCTTTTGATGATTCTTAGTAGTCGAACAAATCTTTTGATAATTCTTAGTAGTCGAACAAATCTTTTGATAATTCTTAGTAGTCGAACAAATCTTTTGATAATTCTTAGTAGTCGAACAAATCTTTTGATAATTCTTAGTAGTCGAACAAATCTTTTGATAATTCTTAGTAGTCGAACAAATCTTTTGATAATTCTTAGTAGTCGAACAAATCTTTTGATAATTCTTAGTAGTCATAGAAATCTTTTTAACCGAATGTATTCTGAAAAACTTCATAAGCCCAGAAAAGTTTTGAATAATTTTTCTTACCAAGAAACCATTTTGCTAAAAAATATTACGGCTTATGACTTTTTTACTGACTTGCAGTGACTTTTCGTAAAATTAGTAAATTTACAGGACTTCATTGAAAAAAAGGTACTTTTACGAAAAAAATAGGGATCAAGTTTCATCTCTGAGACTATCAACAGCTACTCCCTTCGCCCTCCCTTCCTCTCCTTCATTGTTTTTACCAAATACTTTCCTAAAACTACAATATTTCCAAATCACTTTTTTCTGCTTTTCCTTCACTTGATGTTTTCCAAATGGGAATACTCATTAAAAATTCTTTTGTAAATTGAACAAATAACGTTTACTCCGTTCTAAAAGACCCAGCAAAAAAATAAATATTAGGCTTTTATTTAATCAAAAAAATATTAAATGGGGGGTTTGGCTTCATACGTACATTAAACAAAATCATTTTTTAAATAAAACTTTTCCGACTTAAAAAGAATATCAAATTTATAAAAAAAAAAGGTTTCGTGCGACAAGACATCCTTCATGTCAAACAAAGGAAAACGATTAAAAATAGGATCGTCCGTGGTTAATATCGATTCATTTAAACGTGAATAATCCTTATCAAAATTTAACTTGTCGGATATGTCTTCCTTTTTACATTTTCCGCGATTCATTTCCTTTTCTCTTTTATTAAATTAATAATATTTTTATAAAAGAAAGAATTTATCTTTTTGAATAAGAAAAAAAAAAATGAAAACTTTGAAATGTATCAAGATTTTTGACAAAAACATTTTGAGGCTTTAAAGAAATCATCAAGCGGGAAGTGATGTTTACTTTTCTTTATTAGAAAGCTTTCTTTTTTGTGATTCAAGCTTTTATTTTTTCATATTTGTTTTTTTTTCTTTTCCCCTTTCTTTTCTATAAAAACCAAAACGAAAAATTCGGTTTTTCCTTTTTTTTTCTCTCTCTCTTTCCTGAATTTCGTTCCAGCATTGCATGAGAACTGTTCTCATAGTCCGTTGAGATTTCTTTTAACATCTCATATCTATTCTCACATTTTTTCCTTTAGGCTATCAAGGATATTGGTCTATATGAACGAAATCGGATATGAAAGAAAATTTTTTTATTCTTATACAAGGGGAAAGTATTGCATTTTCGATTTTACTTTCTATTTACCACTTTTCGCACACAAAAAGGGGTTTTATCAGGGATATCCGGGATTGAATTTTTGATCTTGGATAAAGTAAATAATTAAAAGGCTTATCAAAATAATATTACGTAACTGACCGATTATTTAAAGTTTTTACTTCTTTCGTGAAAAGCCTTCCGCGGAAGTTGTTTAAAAGTTAATATCGAGAACTTAAGCGGCTTTTAAACTTAAAACGGAAATCCTTTAACCGTGATCGATGAAAAGGACCTTTCCCACAAATGAGCACAAAGATTATATAATTAAATCAAGTTAAAGCAATTTCAAGGTTTCGTAAACATGCCCCCTGCATTTTATTTTATTTATCTATATCGCGGGGAAAATCTGGGGAAATTGTGAAATTTAATTTGAAATAACTGCGAAGATTTTAGGGACATATTTCCGGAACTTTTCCAAAGTGTCAGTATTCCTCCTCTCCCCCTTTTACCCCGACCATCTCTCTCTCTCTCTCTTTCTCTCCATCATGATTTAATTTAAAAGCTGTCAGTTTTGATTTCTCTCAAGCGCTGCATTAATAATAGCCACGGAGTCAAAACTCGGGTTCGTTTTAAAAGACAAGAAATTGTCTTTTTTTTTTTTGTTTTTTTCCACCCCCCTTAGACTTGGAATTACCCTTTGAAATTTGAATATTGGAAGATTTTTAATCTCATTTGAATGAGAGAAGGGCAGGGGGAGGTTACGAAAAAAAAACGGGGGATTGTTAGGGAGTGCAAAAAAATATTTACTTAGCACCATCTTGAAAGGTTATATTTGTTCGAGGCGGAGTTGTAGTCTCCGGAACAGTCTGGCTATTGAAATAAAATGTCAGGTCATGTCGTATGAATCATTCCAGGCAATAATGTATGGGTCATTCGCCCTACTAAACTTAACCCCGTGTTGGACATTAATCAATTACGGACTAGTTGCATTGGCTTTAGTAGAAGTACCAGGGGGTTGGGTCACTTTTGTTTAGTTCTTTTAATTTGTGTGGACGATTTTATTGTCTGGAGGCATTTTATGAATTTCATGAACGATCCCAAGTGACGATTAAAAAAAATAGTGATGTGTGGTGTGATTAGTTCCATTTGTAAGACGATATACAAATGTTTGCAATTTGCATAATAATTATTTAAATGACTTTATGGGGTTTGAAGTGTCGCCATTGGCTATCACAGCTGCTATCCTTATGCAAACCCGGATAAAAGGCTATAGGATCAGCCCTCAACTTTGGCATCCTTAGATTGGCTAAGTCCTTTTTCAGGTTGAGAGCCTTTCACGAATAAATAACATATATTTTAAAGTCATCTTTAATTTATTTTTTCGACATCAACAACATTCAACTGTTTCTCACTGCTTTGTTTTAATTAGAGACTAGGTAGAGAGGGAGGGAGCACTTCGATTGCAGCAGGAAGCCTTCTGCTGCAATCGAAGTGCCTGTGCCTGTGCCTGCCCGAAGTGCAATCGAAGTGGCCTGTGTGCTGCGCCATATTGGAAATTCGCCATGTTGAATGTTGGTTTATCGTTTAGGCAGTGGGATTATGCATAGGCTAAGAGTTGGACCCAAAGCCAGATTGATTTTTAAACATGCAACATGGTGGCAGAATCTTAATTAATCCAGAAGACGGTCCAAGAGTGCTCCCTTCCTCTCTATCTACCTAATCTCTTTAGTTTTAAACTTTTCTTATTTCTCGCCAAGTGTCCCAAACATCCCTCCCACCTCAAAATTTTCGTGGTAGTCCAACTGTAACTTGTGTATCCGTTGCACTATCCTGGACCATTGACCTTCAACCCGTCGCCCCTCACTTGATAGTATCTTCTCGCCTTAATCGTGGCCTTCCTAATGGCCTTCAGCTCGTTGGACGACATACAGCCTCCTCTTATTTGTCTTCGCCAGTCGGTCTCAACCGAGGAATTCAACCAATTACTGATCAAAAACTTCAATAGAAATCTTCGGCAAATGCAACTAACCGGGAAACCAACCTTCTTCTTCTTTAAATGCCCGCTCCTCGTCGGAGATTGGCGATCATCATGGCCAACCATGGATAATTTTACTAGGAATATCAAATATTTTGGTGACGTTCCATAATCTTCCACATCGCAGTCCGGGAGTCATACCATTGATCCAACTCTGCCTCCCGGTATCTCAGTTTAGGTCTTGCCGATCACTACCATCTTCAGCCCTAGGTCAGTATTAGCGAAGCTGCTGCCCTCCACTAACTCATAACCCTGAGAAGGGACCACAGGGCAAGGACGCCATTCCTTGAGCAAGACAAAACATGCCTCACCGGTTACCCTGTGAACCGGACACAAACCAAGAAAGGAAAAACCACGTTCAAGCCCATTCCTCCAGAAACAAAAATCAAGGGAAAAATGAAACTTTTCAGATCGCCCGTATTTAATTTGTAAATTCGCAAACTCTAAAAACTTTATCAAAAAATAAGCTATCCATTACCGGTACAAACTTTCGCCTCTCATTCTTTTTTTTTAATCCGATCGCTAAACTTATCCGATAATCAAATCACTTTCCTCAAAAAAAAAAAAATCTTTGGATTACAAAGACTTTTTTAAACCTTGAAAAAACGTTTTTAAAAAAAACTTAAAAAGGTTCCGAAAAAATTGTATTATAACACAGAAGAAAACGCTGAAAAACTTTTAATGAATACAAAGAAGACGTTAAGGGTAACGAGAGCGAGAAGAAAATTAGTTGAAGAAAATTAAATGATACGTGTGGAGGGGGGCGGGAGGAGATGGATGAAGCGGATGGGTAGACGGCGGGATTGGTGTAAGGTGAAGTGGAAAGCGGAAGTGAAACTTTTCGGAGAGTTTCATGTTAAGGGAATTGTATTTCAACGGAGTGTGCATTATTTGGTTCAAAAATGAGTATAATTAAAGGGAATAACTCGCTTGAGGAAATGACGCTTAGTGAGCGAATAAAATGCATTCACGAGCTCAAACATAAAGTCAATCAGACAACGAAATTTTTTCCAACAAATGTTCAACCCACAAAAGAAAAATTTTTTTTTAAAATGATGAGCTTTTAAAAAACTCATAATTTTTTTGCAGCTAGCACGAGATTATGTTATAATAATTTTTTAACGTGCTTTCACGTTTAAACGCTCACACATCTCCATTAGAACGATTAACCTCGCCGCTTCTTCCTCGTTCATATTATTAATTACATTATAAACAAACCAAACATTTATCTTCAGCTGAAAATTCGCAAGTCAAAAAAAAAAAAATTAACAAAAAACCGCTTGACTTTTTTTTATTACGCCGCCTAGCAATTCCCTACACCGTTATAAATAACGCATTATTCTAATACGGAAACTCCACTACTCCGTTCCTCCTGTTTGATTAACGGTTTCACGTGTTTTGCAAGGGACCCCTTGGAAAAGCAGCCCTCGGTGTATTATATTTCCACCTGGGGGCCTATATCACAACCCCTAGACATGCGAGACACTTTTCTACTCGCATCATGCTTCATTGCGGTCTGACTCCGCGGTTAATTTACACTCTCCGAGCCGGACTCTCGTGAAAAGAGGCGAGTTTTTTGTTCGACTCGACAAAAAAATAATAAACTCAAGAGGATCTCTCTCTTGGTGCCACGTGGATAATATTTCGTAATGTCGTCCACACTTTTTCCATTAATCGTATGCAGCACACTCCCATCGCTTTTAATAATAAAAAAAAAACACGCCAAATCAAATTAATAGCCGGTCGACCGATTCTTTCCCTGAATTCTTCCGACTCGATAAAAAAAAATGAAATATACCTCGGTGGCAACGTCCGACAGGATCCCTTTTAAGTCCTTTAACTTTTAAAATAAGTCCCGTGGTAACAATACCTTAAAAAACGAACATAAATCAAAAGAAAAATCTCTTAAAATGACCCTTCTGGACTTTAACCATAGCTAACATTATTCTCTCAGCCAAGAGGTTATTAATAGAAGATGGATTTATATAAGGGAAATCTGGAATTTTCCCCGTTCGCCCCGAGTTTCCAAGTAATTGACCACTAGAATTCTCCGTTCCTCTTAAAACCTTATATAGAAGCTTTTACGAATTGCTGTTCCGTTCTATGAAATCGGAATGACCAAAACTACTCCACTTTTTTTTCCCACTTATGGCAACGACAGAATCGAAAACCGAAGGGCACGTCGGGAACAGGAAGTCTCGGATAAAAGGCATGAGAGAGAAAGAGAGGGGATGAACACACTCTCAGCAATATAATGATCGATTACTCTGACCTCTCCTCTTGTATTTTTTTTTCGGGGAAAAAACTGTCAGCACCAGAGAGAGAGAAAGGGTTGACTTTGAATGATGAATTCACTCTGCAAATGCCATCGTTCATTACTGTTAATCACCGTGTTGCAGTTCCGATACCTTTCGTTTATGCAATTTCCAGACAAGTTATGCATTCAATTATTCGCGTGTAATGGAAGAGGACGGTGGTTTGGGGTAAGAGAGTTCCGACGTTAAAAGCCTCTTGTGGATAACATCAAGAGAGGGCGCTAGTGGAAAATTATATTAGAGCCCGTACAACTTTCGTACATGATTATGTCACTTATCGTCCAATGACATGCATTAGCTTAGATAATTTGCTGAAAGCAAAAATGATCCATTAAGGGCTTGAGCTATGCTGACGATCTTGATTCGCTTGTGAAAACCCGACAGAATTTTGGTGGGCTATGAGCCCCTATAATACACACGAATCTACGGAAGCCCTATTGCTTCATCACAGACGCCGGGCCAAGCGGCTCTATCGTGGCAGGTGAAAGTTATGCTTAGGATATACAAGCTCGTCTCGTTGGGCGTACCAGGCCCGCATTAGGTCTTCCCTTTAACAATTAAGTGCAAGAAAAAATGTTTTTCAATGCATAGAGTATGGTCGCATGAACTTTGTCGGGTAACGGTGCTTTACCAGATTTCACCTCCTGAAGAATTTACCACCAGAATATTGGGACCAGTTTTCATTTCGAATCTCATGACCTTTGGTTCAAATTTCCTCAAAGAGACTGTCCACTCTGTCCGCTCAGCAGCAACTTGTCTGGAATCGAGGCGACTAACCCATTATTGTCGACTAAACTGTTATTGTCTACCATCAACCCTACTTCTCACCTTGGCCAGAAGCGTCGCTTTAGTAAATTCTAGAACAGAATAAACTTTCGATGATCTTGAGAGAGGCAAAAATATTCCACAATGTTCAGTTTATGAGAGGTAACATTACCATTGCACCTAATAATGGAAGGGAAGGTCGAAGAACAGTGCAGATCAGGCAGAAGAAAAACCTCGTGGCTCAAGAATTTAAGGGTCTGGTATGGACTAAATTCCACGTATCTATTCCGGGCAGCGGCATCCAAGGTTTGAATAGCGATGATGGTCGCCAATCTCAAACTCAGAGACGGCATGTAAGGAAGAAGAACAGGCAATATCCCTAGGGAGCAACTGCCCAAGAGAGCCTTCTTTCAAACAACAGAACTGATCTTGTCACCTCCTCTTATAAAAAGAAGACGCAACGCGTGTTTCCAAAGAAAAAATATCTGTATGGGGCGCCTAGAGGTCTGCACGGGCCGAAAAAATGCGACCCGGACCCGGCCCGGAGCCAAAAAATTGAACCCGGGCCCGGCCCGGCCCGAAAAATTTGAGCCCGGGATAGTTTCCAGGAATTGGGGCCCGGGCCCGGCCCGGCCCGGAAGTCTAAAAATTGAACATTTTTAGATAAATTGTAAAAAAAAAATATATTTTCTATACTACAATACCATAGCCAATTCCAATTACCCTTTAAGTAGATAAGTAATTAAGTAGATAATTTAAGTAGATATTAATACCAGAGCATATTAAAAATTTAAGATTTGTGGCCAATTTGAGCCCGGCCCGGCCCGGCCCGGGCTCCGGTAGAAAAAATTGGGCCCGGGCCCAGCCCGGCCCGGAGTTGAATCCAAGATGTTGGGCCCGGACCCGGCCCAGCCCGGCCCGGCCCGGGCGGGTTTCCGGGCCGGGAAGCCCATGCAGACCTCTAGGGGCGCCGTCTGTAACAACTACAAGTATTGAATATATTTTACCAGCAATTCAAATTTTAAAAGGACCAATGCAAAACGACCCATCCCAAAAGCAACCAATGCGAAACGACCAATGCAAAAGTTCATCAAAGTAATAAGGCCGCGGTTTTGGCGGCGTGTAAAAGGAGCAGAAAATGCCAGGGAAAATTGAAATTTCTGAAGAAGAAGTGATGTTATAAGAAGAATTAGGCCTGACAATAACAGAAATGGCTAAACATCGGAAGAAATCGAGGATGACCTTGTATCGCAGGAACTTTCCGATTGGACTTCCGCAGGAACTTCCGATTCGCATACAAAATGCGTTCAGTTTCATTCATATTCAATGTTTGTAATTGTTACAAACGGCGCCCCATATATCTGGTTCATCCATCAAATTCCACTTTCCGATACTTTCAATTTCTAAAAAAAATTCGCAAATACAAATAATCGAATCTATCCGAAACGTGCGAAATTAGAAACCCAAGGAAAGTGCTCCAGACAAATGAAAATTAACCAATTTCATGGGTGTTCACTTCCATTTTCTAAAATTTCAAGTTTAGACGATTCTGACATAAAAATTACTTATGCTAATCAGGACCGATAGCATCCGTTGAAAATAAACACGATTCCTTTGAACAATAATAGAAAGAAAAGGGTAAAACTTCTTTTACCGGGAAACTTCTTATCCCCACTCTTTAAATCCGGTGAGTGTCTTTCTCCTAAATGAAAGCTGCTTATAATCAACGATATTTAGATAGCTGGTCGTGTGCCAACTGAATATCAATTACATAATTTAAAAAAAAAAAATTAAGCATAAAAATAAAAATTAATTCTCTGAAGTTTTTCCATTTACAAGGAATTTTTAACGAACAAACTAATGCAATTATGTCAAATTCATTCTTCCTTTTAGCAAGACTTCTTTTTTTCCTGCGAATGTTTAAATGCCATGTGGGTGCATTCGTTATATTTTTTTTTTATTTAGAAACCGACCTCGTTAACGGATTTTATTTTTCGTCGAGGAAAAAAAAAGTTTATAATGAAGTAAATAATTAAGTTTTAAAAAAAAGTAGAATGTATAAAGGAAGAACCAGTTCATCAGTCTAAAGAGGGCTGTTGACATTTTATGTTTGTTGAAAAAAACTTCTCCCGAGTGTGTCGAGAGGGGAGTGCGGGAATTAAGTAAATTTTAAAAACCTATTTCGTAATTGTAAAATAACTTTCCCGAAAGAAAAAAGGAATGAATAACCCGAGGTGTGCTCGAAACTTGATGGGGAATTACTTAAATTAAAGTTGAGATTTTGGGTTTCTGAATCAATTTGTGTATTTTCGGAGAAGTTGTTAACTTAGTCGGTGGAAAATTTTAAAGGTGTATATATAGAGTCTGCAAAGAAAGTTTTCTGTTGAAAGAAAATTTCTTGAGGTTTGGAGTTGTAAGTTTTCAATAAAACAATTGCTCTCTGTCGGTTTGGAACGAATCGATTTTATTTTATTTACCTGAAGCTTAGTTTTCCCTTGTAAAGATTTTCTTGTGCTAAAAATACGTATGAAAAAGATTTTCTAATTTTGTGCACAGTAATCACGTTGCTAAGTCAAATTCAGGATCGGGGAAGAAATCTGAACGATTAGGGCGGAAGAATGGTAAGTAATAGACTCGCCTCCGATTACAGATTGAATACCAACAGGCTAGTTGAAAGACGACACATGCACTACTTCGACGACCAACCTTCATTGTAGTTAAAAAAAAAAGGCCCTACTTGTTCAAAAAATTCTCTTTCATCTTTGGCAAGGTACAAGGTTTGAAAAGATGGTTGTGACGTGGTGAGAAGTGCTACCACTCGAAAAGTGCCAACAGACACTTCCCATTTTAAGGACATCCTTTTTCATGGTAGAGACTATAGCGCTATTGCTTTCCAGTCTGAAGCCTACCTGCTCGGCGTTGAGGGTTGCCTTGCCGGAGAATCCTCAAAGGCTAGGGGAGGCTTCTCCTACAGAAAATCAAGCGGCCGAAGGGCTGCAGGTGCCACTCTCATCGGAAGCCCAGCAGATAATTAGATAGGCTTTAACTTGCCACTCTGAATTTTTTCAGCCAGTTGCCAAAGCACTGACCAGAGAAAACTAACTTGACATAGCTGTGGAATCGATTTCAGAAACTCATCAATCCACTGATTCCTCCCTATTTCGAAAATATTTCCCAATAAACGACCACTAGATCTTCATTCACCTTCAAATGAAAACAAATAAAAGTTCTGACCCAAGAAATAAGCAAACTTTACATTCAAAAGCCTTATCTCACCCTTTCCCTTATAATTTACACCCGTCAGCAACCCCAAGGCAAAAAATTAACCAACGGGAAACCCAAGAGAATTTTATCCATCCTAAAAAGAATCAAAAGTAAAAGCGAAAATCTGAATAACTGAAGATGTTTCCCGGCGTAAGTATTTGAAAAGGGAAGTGTAAAAGGGCAAAATGAAGCAGTTTGTTTTGCATTCTGTTCATGTGTGAACCCATTCATTTGAAACTGCTCCCTAGTATTGAAGACATGTTCTGAATCGCCAACGATTGTTTTACATACCTCACCCTTCGGGATGTCGTTGTCATATCAACATTCGACAAATATTTGTCGAGAAGACCCTTTCGATGAGTGCAAACCCATTTTCTGCCGACTGTACGAACCCGAGCCTGACGTAACCGCCAAAATTCAAAAAGAATGTTGACTTTAAAATTACTTTTCATCGGATTGTTTTTCTCCCCCGGCCGCGTGCTCGGTTTTATAAAATATATCAAACGTTTAGTTTTGCACTTCTACGACATCCAGATGTACTCGTTCGTAAAGAAGACGTTTTGTGAACATCCTCAAACAAATAAGAGGAGGACGTGATTAGCTCTTACTTAAACGTGACGTTGTAAACTGAATGCATTTGGAGCACGATGAAGAGCACTAACGGAAACTTTGCCTGGCGAAACCGATTTTCCTCTTTAAAAGCTGGTGGGAAATCGTAGTCAAGCATATTTAAGGTGATAAGGTAATAATTTGGTAAAGTTCAACAGTGTTCACGATGAAAGGAATTTATAAATAAGCGTTAGATTCAAGATTGGGAATGGAAATTTAAGAAACGAATGAATGAGAAAGTCAGTGCTATAAAGTTGACTACAACGGAATGACACAGACTTTCGGGAGAAATATTTCCATTTTACGTGGTGCTTCGAATAATCGGATATCTTAAAACATTAATTAATCTCTTTCTCCCCTTTTTCTTCTTATTTTGTAATTATCTCTCTTCATTAACTTTCAAGTTCTTCAGTGTTTGCTAATCATTCTCTTTTTCTAATTCCCAATGATATTCTTCTTGAATGGATTTATGGAGATTTAGCCTACGGGTGAAGGTATTTTTATTAGAAAGTTAAGAAAGTATAAAAAGGGTCAATGTTAAGGATAATTGAATAGAAAAACAAGTGAGATAGACTTGAATTAAGGATGACCAAAAATCGAAAATTGGGATTTTCAAATTTGAAATTAGCTTTCGAAAAAAATTAAAAACAATGGTTTCAAGATGCCCTCGCGTTAGAAGTATAGGAACTGAGGATTGCTTTTGGCAATTTCCGGAGTCGAAAATTTTGATCTTAAATCCGTTTTCAAAAATTCACAATGGTGGCAGAGTCGGTCGCCAGTTGAGAAGATTTGAAGGCTCACTGGGCTGGGCTGATTAAATGGTTAGTTTTTTATTGTTTGCTCACTTGATTACCCAGTAATAACCTTGCAACTGCCGAGTTACCAAGTTTAATCGCTTAGAAACTTCATAGTTACCAATTAATCACCTTGAAACTGCCAAGTTACCAAGTAATCGATTTGTAACGTCCTGCATTAAAAAGCTTGAAAGGAGAGAGTCGCCAGCTCAACTAACTGCTTTTTGACTGGCTGAGACCTAACGTAACGTATATTTTTTTGACACCGCGTGCTTTTGTGTTTACATTATGAAATTACTATGCGGTTAGCAATTTGAAATGTGTGATTTGTGGTTAGTAGATTAGATCGTACAGTGTCTATATTAATCTCGATAATTTAACTTGTTTAAACGATGGGAAGAACAAAAAAAAGGTTGGTTTGGGATCAATATACAGAGTTAATGGTTAAGAATAAGAAAGGGAAATGTTTTAAAAGCAAATTTAAATGCAAGCACTGCGGCATTATCTACGAAGACAAAAATGTGACAAAAAAAAGCTGAACACTTGCTTAGCTGTACTTCTGAACTGATTTTGGCAAAAATTTGACCAAATTAATTTGGTCAAATTTTTGCCAAAATCAAAATCAAAACCCCCTGCAGGGGGTTTCAAAATATACAAAATATATATGTATACGTAAATATATACGTATATTTATACAGTAAATATAAATAAAATAAATATATGTATATTTATCGAACACTACGATACGATTCGACCAGCGCATAATCAATCGCAAACCAGAGATGATACTCTTCAGTTTTGAGATCTTGAAGAATCTGTGATGGCTTCAGATCCTGTAAACCCGTCGACAAACAGATAAATAATCAAATGACATTGTCCCAAAGAACTCAGTCCCTATATTTGCTTTGCATAACATATTCTCCTTAACCCAATATTAAAACGCCTTAAAATCCCTTTTTAAATCACCCGACAACTAAATCAAATATCACTCCATCCCAATCTCAAAACTACCCAACAAAACTTCTCCACTAAAAACATTCAATGCGGTTTCGAAACACAGCACGTGTACACCATTTAAATCCCTACATCAAAATAATGAAACATCGAATTGATCATTACAGACCGTTTCAAACGATCCTACCGCTGACATTCACAAGCTACTATAAAAACTTTTCTCGGGCCATTTAAACCCGTCGTCGGAAACTTTCAATTCGGAAAAAAAAAAAAAGAAAAAAGGTCGGATTGTCGAGTGCAAACAATTTCGGTTTCTCATTCTTATTTTTTTTCTTTCCACCTCGACAACCAATTACATGGAAGACGTGCTAAAGCAGCGAAAGATCGCGTCGCGGATATAAGGAGAAGCAAAAGAAGCACTTAAAAGGTTGAATGGAGTAAAAAAAAAAGAAGAGAAAGAAAAGAAGAAGAGGGTGTCGCGCGGGGGGAGGGCAAAAAAAGGGAGACAACGGAAGAAGAGTAGGTGAAGGTGAAGAGCTATTCCCATATGTTACAACACCTCCAGATTACATCCTGAATAAGGGTAAAATTCAATTCCACCCCAGTCGCACTTTTTATTACGTAAATGTGGTTTTTTAATACACTTATGTCAATTTTATTTGTTCGCTCGACCGTATAGTTCCATTAGATTGGCGTAAGCAGTCAAGTGGATAGAGACGGGGTAGCTTGGTGACTGTGTAACTGGGTTATTTTTTTTTTCTTTAAAGTGTGTCAGATTTATCCCGCAATGAAAACCAATTAAAAATGCTTATTTTTTTTTTTGCACAAAGATTTTTTTCCCTCTCTTTACGATTCCGAGAATTTTACTAAAAAAAAAAAAAACGTAAGCTTTTCTGGAAAAATTAAGAACAATGGATGGGAGTGTCTGAATTATATAATCCCATTCTTCATAATATGTACCTGTTCATTCATGTGGGAACTATATCGAGTTAAACCGCCGGTGGTTTTATCTTAATTAAATTCTTTAAAAACACACACGAGGGGGAAACAAATCTATTTTTTCAATTTTACCGAACCTTTCCCTCAAAAAAAAAAACTGAAACTCGATATCGACACGCGGAAAGATGAACAGAAAAAAAAAGGCGAAACAAAAAAGCACGAGCAGTTAAAATAGAATCAGGTATATAAAGAAAAACTATTGTGGTTCCACGATTGAAAGGAAAGGAAATGAGATCTCTTTTTTTTTTTTCTTTCTCTTCCTGTCGAACAAAAGATGTGACTCAGTTAATGATTTATCAATCGAAAGATGCTTTTCTCAAGATCCACCCTCTAAAAATACATCCCTCTTCTCTTCTTCCGTCCTCCTCCGCCTCACCTTGTCTTTCATAAAAACGTATATGGCCGTCAGACGGTGCACATGATTCTTTCCCACGCTTCCAGAGCGCTGTATGCATTTTGTTCATTTCATAATTTATTGTTTTCCTACTGAGAAACCCTTCTTTTTCTTCTCCTTTCATCTCCACGAAAAGCTCTCGTCTATTTTTCCTGCATGACTCTACTCCCGTCAAATTTAAAATTTAAACTCGGGGGGTTCTCTCGACCGAAAATTTGAAAATCCTTCTTTTTGAATAATATAAAATTAAGCTCGTGTGTGTCGTCCACGATAGGAATGTCACATTTATTCTGACGTATATAATTATACGTTTCGAGGGGGGGTGATGTCGAGTGTGTGTGTGTGTGGGAGTAAGTTTAAATTTCCATCACTATTGTTGTTTAACTTTCCGTAATTTATTTAAATATGAACTTATTTTGTTTTAATAATTTAATCCGCCGCACTCATTCATTTTTCGGTCGTATGAATGCCACGAGATTCAAAGCAAACGTTTGAAGCGATGATGAGAGGGTTCGTTGGGGGATTTTATATTTTTGTAAAGAATGGAAAAATAGCCAATTCATAAAAGTTTGTTGATTTGCCTTTTAATTAATGGTGATTACTAATTTTTCACGAGCACGTGATACTTTTCACAAAAGAAATTATTGAACAGCCGTTCGTCACGGAACAATAACTCAAAGCAAAAAAAAATCAAATACTTTATGATGTGGGTTTTAGACAAGTTAAAACTTGTTGGAACTTGTCGAAACTTGTTTAAGATTCGCAGAATTGTCGAGCAGACCAAAGGACGAAAATCAGCTAAAAGGGATCGCTAAAAACAAACGTTCGGATTAACTGGGATGTGAAGGTACAGATGCCATTTTCAAGTTGTAAAATTTCGGTAAAATTTCTGTCCATACGAACTAAAATTCTTGTACCGTATTCGCTTAAATTTTAACTACTTCAGCCAAATACATTTTTAGCGGAGGAGTAAAAATAACAAAATCTTATTCTTACTTTTACTCCGCTGGCACTACAAGGCATGAAGCCCTACTGACCACGATCCAAGGCCATAATTTGCCAATCCCAAACCCCCAGGGAGATGGCATCCTGACGAGGTTATCGACCTACCTCGTCCTGGGCCTGTGGCCGCCTACCAGCCGCTGGCCGTCCTTTTTTTTACGTGCCGTCTCCACGGCGGAGATTGGCAGTCATCATAGCGATGCGCACATTCGAGGCTGCCGAACGAAATGGGGACAATGAATTAACACCGAACCAGTCCCTGAGATTTCTCAACTAAGATGTCTTCTTACGGCCAGGACTGTGCCGTCCCTCAATCTTTCCTTGCATAATAAGCAGCAGGAAGCGGTACTTTTCGTTTCTTACAACATGGCCGAAATACAGGAGCTTACATCTACATAATGTCTTTGACCACTTCTACTTCCTTGCTCATACGATTAAGCACTTCGGTATTTCTCACTCTGTCGGTCCACGGTATCCGGCGCATGAGCCGACAAAGCCACATCTCAAACTCCTCCAGCTTCTTCTCCAACGCCAGCGCTTGGTCGTACAAGACCTTTTAAATGCCCCTCTCCTCCGGCACCAGCACCACGCATCCTGCACACACAGCGTCCTGGGTCTTGGTCTCATGTTTGACCCCGCGACCGGACAGCCCCAACTTCCAAGTAACAAAATCTACTGAACACTAATCCTGGCACCAAATCGCGATTTTTCTTCCAACAAGACAAGACCAAACCTGTCACAACAACTCAAAACTGAAATTCGCATGTGGGCAGATGAAAATATCATTTCGAACTATCCTTGTTCCTTCAATATTGCAAACCGAAAATGACCCAGCAAGACATCAGCAAAATCATTAACCGATCTTATTTCTAGTGTGGGTAGACTGTCAGACGTTAGTATATTAATTGTAGTACAGCGTGAATCGATAAATGTACATAAAAAACATATTTTCGAGTGTGTTTAAAATAGATCATTGTCAAATCACGACGGGGGTTCGTACTTTATACTCCATAATCTCCTCTCGAGTCTTGAAATTAATATCCAGCAACATTTTAACCCATTTAGCCTTCCGATTTTTGGATGAGAGAGAGGAAAAAAAAGAGAAAAAAATTTTCCGGGACCGAAGCCATAAATTTTTTTTACTACTCAACGCGAACTAAGTAAACATAATTATAGTGAAAACGTTTTGTGTGTTATTTCTGTAACCGTCGAGTTCCGTTTTCATTGGTTTTTTTTCGTTATATAACAAAAATGAAAAGCAAATACTTTATCTGTGTGAAAAAGTCTAAAAGAACCATGATTTTTTCGTTAACCTTTTTTTTTTTTTCGCTCTCTCCTCCCTGTTACCAGAGTGTCGCCTGCATTGTAAAAACGTTTTCATTTGACAGTTGATACTATAAAAACCTACTTTTATTTTTTTTATCTCTTTTTTTTTCAGTTGAAACTTTTTTAACTGCATTTTTCACGGGAAAAATAATTGGGGATAAATCTTAATAAAAATCGGATTTGAAAAGACGAAAAATTTCATATCTCACAATTAGCGTCTGCAAAATAAGAAAGAAGGAAAGAAAAACGAGCAAAAAGTGTTTGCCAAAAATTTCAAGAAAAACAACTTGTTCCTATTGTGCAGACAAAAAATATAATATTATATTTTCTTTAACTGAAGATACTGTAATTTACATCTTCAATGGTTTTGTGATCTTTGAAAACAGATTTAGTCGATAAAGCGGATGGTTTTTCTATATCTTTCCGGGGAATCGTCCCTCTGCAAGTATTTAGTTATGCAACTGGCAACACTAAGGACCTTACACTGGACTTTGAGCGTTGACTCTGGAGAAGCCAACGCGATTTGTGTGTAAATGATTCTAATCTTCGGCCTTCTTCAGGCATTAGAAAGGGTGAATCCGGACCTTGCTATAGAGCGATTTTCACCATCAGGCAGGATGCAGTCAAGACTAGAACATCTTCTGTCATCTACAACTGCCTGAATAGGTAGCCATGTTGCAAAATGCCTAGCAACAAAAATGACAATGGGCAGGCCATGTCTGCAGAAAAGATGCAAGAAAGTGGACGTTCCTAGCAGCAAGGCGGAGACTTCACACATCAAACCAGGAGGAGCGTCATTAGACCTTACTATGATGCACAAAAGAAAATCCCTGACGGATTCCCTGACGGCCAAGTCTTCTTTTACCTTCAACCTTACCCTGCAAGATGGTCTGCAGCAGCTTGTACTTGGGTCTCAGCAACATATGCCCAAAGTACTCCAACTTCCTGCGTTTTACGGTCGCAAGTAGTTCCGGTGCTTGTGCAACCGAAGCAAGACCTCCTCGTTGGTCATATGTTGCCTTCCTATGCGACAATGGCATCCCTTTTTGAATAAGCAAACTCGTGTGTAAGAGTCGTGGATATTCGAAGGATTTTTCTGCAACGCCACATCTCGAACGTCTACCAGACGGTTCATCATGGTAACTTTAAGCATCCAAGTTTCGCAGCCATAAAGAAGACTCGACCAGATGTAATACCTCAAGACGTTTAGGCGAATGGGAATTTTCAATCCTCGGGCAGCATAGGACATTTTTAAATCGGGTAAAGACGATCCCATATTTCTTCAAAAAAGAAAAATTTTACGATGCATTCTAGCTATCTCCCGATTCCCAATTCTCAACAAGATTTACTACTCGAACGATTCACAGACAAAACCCTCCGCATTTTCTTAAGAAATCCCGTATGGCTGAAAACCAAAACTAATAAGCCCCGAAACTTAGATATCAAAACGAAGTGTGATATAAATCTGACATCCCCCAGAATCCGAAATGAAATTTGTATTCTCTAGCCCCCATACGCATATATGCACGCTACTTTCGATTCCATATATGAAATGTATCTTGTCGGAGAATGAAATGAAGAGTGTATATATCCATTTGTCTTGAATCATAGCAAGTTGACAACCGATGAAAGGGGTGGAAACACTGAGATCCTTTTTATTGCAAGAGGGTATAGAATGAGAGGAGGGAGGGAGGGAGGGAGATAGAGAGGAGACATTTCTACGTGCTTTCACATCTTTCAGTCTTTTGTATATAAAAAAATGATTTGTCCGTTCCTTTTCATTGTTCTTGTGTTGTCGGATGTAATAATAAGTTTGATTTCTTATATTTTCCTCGACCATTCTTCTTATTTTTTTTCCCTTCGACAGATCTTTTGTGGATGAAACCGGATACGTGAGAGTTTTTCTGGATGTTTTTGATTTAGTCAGGTAAAAAAAAAAAAAGGAATTGATTGTTTTTTTCGCCGAGTCCTTTTTATTCCTCACCCAAAGGGCATGAAGAGGAAAAGCTTTTTTTGTTCGGAGTTTTATTCAAGCGTGGATTAATATATATTTTTTTTAAAGCTTACACCCAGAACGTCGATTCACGCGACTCGGTAAAAAGAAAATGTGAAAGTTTTCCGACGTCTGTCAAGTTAAAATCGTCATGTCTCACGACAGAGATTTGGAGAGGCCGAGGGAAAAGTGCGCGGCGTTTCCGGGTTGTCGAGGGAATCATTTAAAAATAATCAGCTCCGAGTCCACCCGGATGCCTCCCAGTCATTTTATTTAAAAGTACAATTTTACGACTTGTCCATTCTCTCTTCTTTTATAGTTTAATTAAAAATTTCGCCCAAAAACTTTCCCTAACAAGTTTCTTGTTTCTTCGCATTCTTGAGTTATTAAATTCTTTGCCTTCCGAATACTTTAAAATTCCAGCGTTTTTGTTAATGTAAAGTTCTATTGGGTTCAAAAAAGGGAAAAAAACAAGTCAACTCTTTCATTTGAATTTAAAAAAACGGCGACAGGGTTTATTAAATGATATTTTCTACCCTCCTGATCTTTCTATCACTTGAGTTTTTGAATCTCTTTTTTCCAATGATAGATTTAATGGGCATACACTTATTATAATGTATGAACATATGGTTTTTGTAATGGGTTAAGAGGAGGGATGCCGCACTTGAAAAGGACGTGCGAGGGAATATACGAAAAATAAGAGTCGGTGAATGGTTTTCAACTTGTCATGGGTAACTCAAGGTGTTTGGGTTAAAGCTTTTATACATTTTTAATTTCAGCTTTGGAAATTAAAGACAGTATTTTTAGGTTTATCTGATATTTTCTGCAATTTCCGGGTTGCAACCATTAAAAACAAAACAAAAAATTGTTGATTAAAATAAAATACAAAAATGGTTTTCCATCGAGAGAGAGATGATTATCCATGAGGGTATTTCCAGTTCGAAATATCGGAAATAAGTTTTAATGAAAAGGGGAAAAATCGAAGGAATAAAAAAAAGGAAATAAATATTGTTGTTAAGGCTACAAACAGCTTTGTACAGTGAAGAAAAAAAATCGGGTTAAATGTTGAAGTTGACCCTTTACTATTCGTGTCAAAAGTACATAAGATCGTGTATAAAAAGGTGTATTATCAGACAGGTTGCTACTTGCTTCTCAACACCTTGCAAAGGGAGTTAGACCAAGCTCTTTTACTGATGGACTAGATATTGTGCATTCGCAAAAAAATTCATTCGATTCAGTAAACAGACGTCATGGGCGAGGCGGACGAATTCTGATAGACCATTTGAGTACATCATGTTTCCACTACGTTAATTTTCCAAAAACTTAACAATATACATTTTTAAAAAAAGTTTCACCGAATTAAAAGTAATGGAACCGCAACAACCAAACTAAAAAGATTTATTACAGAAAATTCAGAGCTATAAAAGGTGAAGGACCGTTTAGGTTGAGTCAGGTAGAAAGAGCCTGAATGAAATGTAAAAAGGCGTGTTTTTACCAAAAGACCTCAGACCAAATAAATTTTCGAAATTCATAAAAAGGGAAAGAATAGCCTAATCAGACTAGACTAAACAGACTAGCACGTTAACGTTTCTTAGCAAAAGAATTCGAAACTCAAAAAACAGGCTTAACCTTCAAATAAATTCCACAAACGGCGATTTAGTTTTCCAAATGTGACGTCATTTTCTACTGCACGAGATTAGCAGGAATGCGCAATGTTCGACCTCACTGGTAATCGCCGCAGCTTCGAATTTAATTTTTGATTAGGTCAAGCAAAAGTTTACCACTTTTGAATTTAAACCGAAGGTGAGTAGTAGCTCAGTTCAAAAATCAACATGGCATTTCAAATCATTCTTTTGACTTACCTGAAAAAGAAAAGAAAAACAAACTTATTATTACATTTTTCCAAAACTAAGTTACCCTAAAATTTAGTTTTAGCCGAAAATTCTTTAGGAAAATTAAAAACTCACAGTATCAAATCTGAAAAGTAATACTAAATTTCACTTTATCATCAACTCGTGGCTCTACCAGTTCAACAACAAATTGAATTTCCCCTTCAGCATCATTTTTTTAAGGACTTTTAAACACAAAAACCTCAACTAAAATAAAGTCTTTATTTATTCTTAATAATAATGCATTGATTTCTTAAGAAAAATCAAATTTTAACGCCCCTCTCCTCCCATTCAGCTTTTAAAATAGGCTTTTATAATTGTCTGTTGAGCGTGAAAAATTGTTAATAAACACATTAAAATAAGACAAAATAAACCTCAAATCATCTTGATAATAATTATGCAGTAATGTTTTCATATTCAAATTAATAGTTTATTTTTCATCCTTCCCAAAATCATCAATTCCGCTTTAATAAAAGGTCGATCGTGTCCATTAGCAACTGGTTTTATAGCCCATAATCAAACAGAAAATATAGTTTTTATTTACAATATGCCTTTCAGCTTCCAAAAAAAAAATGCAGTCAAAAGCCCTTTCAGTACAATATTTTTAATTTATTCTCCCTAGTAACGTTATTCACGAATAAAGTGCTCAGCTCTTTAGAAATATTTTTGCAAAAGGAATTTCTTTATTTTCCCAAAAGTAGTTTTTCCAACTAAGAATTTGTTTCGGAGCTAGAAATTTTCTCAACTATAACAAAGTAACAACTTTCTCATATTTTTTGATTGAAACGATCTCTTTAATCTCGAAATCTTCCTAAAGTGTCTGACTAAAGTACTAATAAAGAAAGAACGCCTCGTGGCAATTTAAGAATAACATCGTACTTGCCTACGTTTTATTATCTAATCGCGGAAGACATATATTTTTTTAGCCGCGCACCAAAAAAAAAGCAATAATCCACAGACTAAACTTTTTTAATGTTTGTTTAACTGCCGGCGAAACAAGGAAAAAAATAACGGTTAAAAAGCTCGTGCAGGATATCAAAACAGACCGGATCTCTCGCACATTTATATGAATTACTGGACGGGATCATCAAAAAAAAAAAAAAAAGTCACCCCAAAGCCGATTCTCTCACGCTTTCCTCGCTTTCCTTCGGGGGCTGCGAAAATCGAACGTTTTAACCTCAGGTTTACCTGTTAACAAAGGTTTTACTTCTTTTTCGATCCCGCTGATCGGCAATGAATGAAGCGCGAAAGCTTGTATCAGAAATAACAAATGCTTGCCATTAGGGAGGAAAACATTCTTATCTATCTTTTCCTGTTTCCTGTAAAATATGTTCCAAACCTGAGACTTCGATAAAAATAACATGCAATTTATAGAAGGAAACGAAACTGCGATGAAAAAAGAAAAGATAATCGAGTTTTATTGGGATAAAGGAGGAAGGGTGGGGGGGAAAAAAATCCCGGCGAAATTGTTAAAATATTTACTCGGACGAGACGTTTAGAAAATTGTGCTTGATTTTATCGGTATTGGCCGCGCTGAACCGGGGATTGTTGGCATCCTACGGTTAAATAAGAAAATTGTAAACAGTTTTCCGCCGTGCCACGTGATTTTTTTTTCTCCTCGGATTCAAAAGGCTTTAGAGAAACTTTTTTTTAATATTCTTTTTTATAAGTTTACTCGTTTTCGCTTCTCCCCACCCTTTGCCTCCGCATAATTCGATGATTAAAGGTTGTGTTCAGAGCCTCGTGCGTTCAAGCTTTTAAGAAATGTCTTTTTATGTCAAGGCTTTTTTTTTTTTTTTTTTTGAAAAAAAAATGTGAGAATTATTTACACGAGCTGTGATTTTTTTTTCTTTCTTCGCGAGATTTTTTAAAGGTGTTTCTCCGCATCCAGTTTTGAATAATTTAAAAAATACGGTAGCTTTTTTTTTGATAGGGCTATTTTATTCAAAGTTATTCTAACATCTCAATGCTATTTCGGCCGGGCTAGCATGCCATCGAGGTGGCGTTTTCTAGTCTGATGATTTTGATAAAAGATCTGCAGACTCATCAGTTCAGGTGAAGCCAAGAGTAAATATTTTGTGCATGGGTAAAGTCAAAAGAAGAGAAAATAACTCAGGCAAAAATGTTTCCACTTCAAGCAAAAAAATTATTGACGCTAAACACGGTGGGCGCTAAAGCAACGTGGTGGACACTAAAGCGAACTTGATAGACGCTGAAGCAAACTTGGTAGGCGCTAAAGCATAGATGGTATGGACGCTAAAGCAAAAAATTTTACAATGCAACAATTGGGATGCAAGCCTTGTTCAATCACTGGCTGGTTAAAAAACGATTTGTTTAAAAGCTTTAACAATGCAGCAGGAAAACAGAAATTCATCGGTATCCCTCTTCCGCACCTTGCTGCTGTACTCTCTCATCTAACATAATTAACAAATAAATATTCCAAAAGTACGTTTAAGGCATCCGGAAGTGGCTCAGCGGTCAGCTCATGATTTTACCCTTAAACTAAAGCGCAAGTTTTTCAAATGTCGCATCTCTAAATCTAAAAACAAAGCTCTCAAAAAATTTTATTCTCCCTCTAAATGGTCCTATAAATTAATTCAATATTTTCTTATTTATATCCTTTTTATTAACTATTTAATTTTTAAACCCAAGGAGAAAATCGTCTCGCCGCGACACATCTGTTTTAATCAAAAGCAAGTGAGCGTCCGCCCCTTAAAAGTCTTTAAACTCAGAATAAGCCATTATTCTGTTTTTGTAGCTCCCACGACGTAATTCCATCGTCAGTCACATCATTAGCTTTAACCTAATTTTTTTTATGTTCCTTTTTTTTTTTGCGAAACATACTTGTTAATCTACTCACTTTTCCTCCTCTTTTTCCAGGTAAGGCTAATTCACACGAGTAAAATGAAGCTTTGCTGTATAACGACGGCAGCGGCATTTTTTTTATTTATTTTAATTTTGGACCGAATTCCAGCGTATAAAATGGGAAAGGAATAAGCAGAAATTTATTAACTTCGTGTCGAGGTTTTAAGAGGAAGTTTATAATTTTATTTATGAACTTTGCTAAAGACTCCTTTCCTCGTGTTGTATTGTTGCTTAAGTCCGGAAATCCTGGAAGCCAGTTAACTCGACGTCCGAAAGCGTTAACGTTTTAGGTAAGAAAAGAAGCGGGAGAAGAATTTCGTTTTTTTCTTCTTTTTTTTAAAAAAAAAGGAGAAAGTTTTGAAGTGCCGCTTTTTTCAACGCTTTTCTTTTTTTTTTTTTGCTTTGCAATTTTATTCGCTTGATATTTCACTCGATATTCAATCTGGAAAGCATTCGTCGCTTTTCTAATGCCAGTTTGATTTTCTTGAAAAAGGAAAATTTATATCCTCGGATTGCTTTTATGACTCTCAGATCCCGCGTCGTTTATACGACTTTTGCGATTTCCGTTTCTTGACTTTTCCAGAGGTGAGAAAAGAAGGGCTTCATTTACTTTCGGCTTGAAGTCAAATTGCGATTTATGTAGCTTTTATTCAGGATACTGATGAGATCCTTTAAAAAAGGAAATTCTCTTTTGGAAGGTGAAATGAAAACGGTTAAAGTAATGCCTCGGCAAGGCTAAATGCTAAATGCTACCAAATGGCACAAATGGCCAAACTCATATCGCTTTTCTAGCCTAATAGTCGCTGCTGTAATGTCCTGGATCCATAGGCTATGTCGTGCTCCTTCCTCCGACTGGATAGGCAATATCAATTTGAGGACAATCACCTATTCTTAGCTTATGCAGAAGCGAATTAAGGCGCAGGTTATGCAATATCAACTTGAGGTCTCGAATATACTGTATAAGCTAAATATTGGTTTTAGATTCGTGACGTCACGAGCACATTGCCTATTGAAAGTTGTAAGACAGCTCCTACAGCCCCTTTTGACACATTTTTTAGCATATAAGCTCATGAGACCACCTTGTGGCTCAAAGGACAAATATGGGACGAAAATGTGGCCCTTACACGAAAAAAATTTGACAAAAAAAGTAAAAACTATTTGTAACAAAAATTACTTTCCTACTCCCATCCAAAAATGAAACTTCCACCCTGTATAAATCGCCGGATTTCATTTCAACTAGGACGTCACATTTAATCCTTTGTTCAAACAATCCGCCTCAAAATTCTTCAAGTGCTTTCACTGTTCATTACTATTTCAGCTTTAAGGTTGCCATTATAACTTTTCCCAACTTTGAAGACGTCACCACGAGTAAAGATACAAGTTATTGCAGTATTAATGATACGACCCTTGTCGGGATCGTCGCTCCTGCATGATAATCAACTCAAAACCCGTTGTCGTTCGTCGTTTCGCAAGTTTTCGGGCATTCAGCGAAATATCATGTCCTTAAGTACAATTTCCTTCATCTGTCACCTCGTTCAGGGAAAAACTTTCAAACCTGCCTTAATGCAAAATCTAATGAAAGCCCATTCCCTCAAGATGTTTTTAAACTTCAACCCGTATACATAAAATTCTTATGAGTAACTTAGGCAACGAACGGGAAGTTTCACATGCACTCGGTTCATACAGCACAGCAGCCCAGGCTATGACATTCGTTCTGCGTAATTAAACCAATTGTTAATTGTTAATATCCACATCCATCTGTCCCTCTTGTTTACTTTTAATAACCATCACAAGGGGAGAATTATTTCGTTTTTATGAAAAGAGTCCCTCTCATCCTAATCGGGGCCTAAATTAGATGCAATGTAGTATGTATCAGTCTCTTTACAAACGTATAGCACGTTACGGATTAGCTCCGGTTTTTTTATTTTGTAATTTCTTATTTTCTAAACAGATGTTATCAATTGCATTTTTTCTCGTTTTTTTGTGATTCTAACATCCGTGTACCCTGTACACAATATAATCATACCATGCAAGCAATCAATCTTCCCTGCCATTCGTATTTTGATGAAAGTTCAATATTTATGCTTGTCGCCCTTACCAGATCGATCGTCCATAAATTCAGGGTGTTCGAAGGAGAAACGTCTCGCCCTCTTTTTTAATTAAACCTACGGTGGAGCTAGTGAAAATCTCCATTGGCATGGACTACAATATGTGTTAAGCTCTTGAGAAACATTATGAAGCCTAGTCTAAGCCCAGGCTGGGCCTTGGTCTACCTTGCCTCCGCCTACCTGTAGGCTGCCATTAAAAGATTTTCTGGAGATTGTTTGATCTGACATCTTTTGGCTGTGTCCAAACTGGAGACGGTGAATTAAAAGAGACTATGGCTAACTATCGGCCTTTGCGAAAATTAAACGCCATATTAAGTATCATTTTTACTTCCACAAGAAGAACATTCCCCAGAAATGTTGGTGAACTTGCCCATCCCTTAGAGAATAGAATCTATAGATAGTAGAGAGATTAGACAAAGAGGGAGGCAGCACTCCGGTTGCAGCAGACGGTTATGGGCTGCGCCATAATGGAAATTCACCATGTTTTTTTATCGTTCAGGCTGTGGGATTATTCATAAGCAAAGTATTGGAGCTCACAGCCAGATTGATTTTTAAACATGCAACATGGCGGCAGAATCTTAAATAATCCATAAGGCGGTGCGGGAGTGCTCCCTTCCTTTCTATCTTCTTCTTGGGGTGCCCTGCTCGCACACGAGCTTAGGCGATCGATCCGAAGAGCTCCTTCAATCTTTCATGATCGGCGGCCATGCGGAATATCTCCTCTACGGTTAACCCGGTCCAGTTGCGGATAGTCGTAACCAAAAGAGATTTTTACGACCAAGTCTTCTTTTACCCTCGACCTTGCCCTGCATGATGGTCTGCAGCAGCCTGTACTTGGGTCCCCACAACAAATGCCCAAGGCCTCTCTATCTAATCTCTCTAATAGATAGAGCGAAACTTCTACTTCGGGTCGTTTGTTGTGAAACACGAAGTACACGACAAAAATGAACACCCTCCTTTCTTAGCTAATGGAGGCTTTGGAAAAACCCGAGAACACCTTTCTTCTTCTTCACCTTTCCCGACTTCTAGGAATCCCACTGGCGGCCCACCTGCCAGGATAAAGCCGCCTGGCGCGGTGTTTGTGATGCGGCGATAGAACTTCGCGCCCTGTAGAGCCGTGTGTGTGGTGTTCGAGGTATACTCTCCCCTTGACCTCTTGGCGGATCTTCTACTGTAAACCATCTTCATCGTTTAAGGTATCTCAACATTTGCACTCTCATCTGCCATCCTCAGATTTATTTTTTTACATGCTACTTAGAACACTTGAGTCCCTCAGAACGGAAACGTAGGTCCTTATTATTTTTTCTTACTTCATAAACAACCCTCCGCTGTCCTTAGCGCCTTTACTCCGCCACTGAAAACTGAAGTCTATCGGTAACACGACAAAAAATTTAAACTAAGAATGTAGCCATATCTCTTTCTTCCTAATCCGTTACTTTCACAGATTACTAATTTTTTAAAACGCATTAATTAACGATCCTCTACCCGCCGCTAGAACCCTTATAAGGACATGATCTAAACTATACTGCAGGTGCATATATAAAAAAAAACACTCCGCGTAAGGTTAATAAACCCGCATGTTCCATCAGTATTTTATGATCCAGCATCAAAATAAAAATATTATGACAAGAGATTGGAAAAAAGAAGAAGAGAAAACGAAAAAAAAAAAAGAGTATGAAGGTTGGGGGTCACTATATAAAGGAAGGGGAAAAAAGAAAAGGGGGGTGAAAAATTCTGAAGCTCATCGAAAATTGCAATACCCGGACCCATACATCATCCCCCCAATGACACTTCATCAAGCTTTATGCTAAGCTTACGGGTTTGACTCCCGGTTTGTTTTGTAAGATGAAACGGATATTTTATTTTTTAAACGTTGGCTGCAAGGACAACTTATCGGAAACCCCGCGAGGTGAAAATTGCTCTAAAAAGTTCGAAACAAAGTTCCATCGAAGGATAATCTCTAGAAAAAGCCTCTTTAAAATCTGTAGCGATTATATTCCGACATTCCGCGGTTTCACTTTTAAAAGCCTTCTTTAATACAGCTTACGCCACGTTCTTTTTCCGTGCTTTCTTCCCTTCTTTTCTTAAGAAAAGATGCGAGGGGTTTTAAAATGAGTAATTTAAAGATGGTTCTTTTTGAAAAATCGTAGGGTGAAGGGTTTCAAATGTTTGATAGGAGTCAAAAACCGGTATGAATTCAATTACTTAAGGGTTGAAAGGTGTAATATTTCCCCCTTAGGCAGGTTTGTGGTAAAAACGGACTTTCGACTCAGGAGGAGCACAAAATGTTTCTTGCAATATTTTTCAATGGTAAAATATCGATTATGAATAGGGATTAAAATGCTCGGTGTTCGGATGACTTCGTAAATAGAACTCCTTTTATCTCTCATCAAATCGCATTCTACAATATAGGATTCCTCGAAGCCCTCGGGTCTTTTTCTCAAGTTTTGGTAAAATAACAATCATACGAGGATTGATTCCGCTGCCTGTTCCCAACTTTAAATAATAACGATTTATTCCAGTTTAGACGGATTCATATTGCTAACTCTCACATGTGAATTTTCAAAACAAAAGACTTCAAGATTCCAATCAGCGTCCTCATTTTAAAGAACAAAAACATCTCATAGATCAATAACGTTTATAAGAATCTTCACCCACATATCCCATTAACACAAAGATGTCCAGCAACTAGAAAACAATAACAACTACACGCATACCACTTAAAGGGACAGCACTACCAAACTTTGTATACAAAAAAAAACATTGTTCGTCATGATCTATCAATTTTAACATCGATTGACTTTTTTAACAACCCACTTCATAGCACGAATTTTCGATGAATCAAAACCATAATATAGGGAGGAGGAGGATCTGGATTGAAAATATTCAAATTTCCATCAATCATTCTAATAAAAAAATTCCAGCCTTAAAAAAAAATATTCCGACGAGAAAGAAAGCTTATTCAGTTCAGGAGCTTGCGCCTCTCGGTTCGTGATACGTATTAAGCCGTGTTTCTCTCTACTCAGTTCTGATTACTTTTAATCCCTTATATGGTTTCAATAAGCAGAAAAAAAATAAAATAAAAACTGGAAAAAAAGGATCAAACAGCGGTCGGATTCTACGACGTTACGATTCATTTTGCAAAACCGTGTCTTTTCCCTGAAAGCTTTTGAAAGCATTCCCGTTTTTTTTCCCCAAGTTAATCCGTGCCTTAAAAAAATATATATTATAGAGTTTTTTTTTTTTTTTAATGTTGCCGGTATTCAATGAAAAAATAGGTCAACGTCGATCCGTGTTTAGCATAAGGCGGAAAAAGTTTTTATTTTTGAAAAAAAGATATAAATACGGTTAGAGAAATGAAAGATTGCTTTTTAGCTTCTGACCTGCAGTTGTGACATAATATATAATGCCTTTAAAATTCACTACATTAGGTTGATGTTCGAGAATATAGTACGAATAAATTTTTCTTTTTAATATATTTAAATATGCAAAATAGAATACCGAACACTTTAATTTAAATTTAATTCTTTTAGTTTTCTCCGGTTTCATTTCCTTGAAAAAATCTTTTCTTTCGTTGATCTTTTGGGATAATCAAATAAAGCTTTACTTTAAGCAGCGAGTAGCGATTTAATCGAGTTTTTCTTTGCTTATAATGAAATCGTTACGAAAGCTTATTTGCTAATGTAAGTAATCAAAAGCAGAGCAGTAGAGTAAGCTCTTAACGTTCTAGCAGGATGAAGAGTTTGTTTAAAGAAAGAAGTTGGGCTAGTCTGACTGAGGAAAAATTCGATTTGGCCTCATGTGCGAACCGAAGTAGTGAATTTCGGACGAAATCCTGGAGATAATGGATCGTCGAAGGTCTTTCAAGAATAAGGATGAAGATAGGTATAAAGAACTTCACAGCCTGATTCGCAGGAGGTTAAGAGAAGCCAGGGAAAATCATCTGATTAATGTGAGCAAAGAAATCGAACGCTTGCAAAAGCTGCATGATGACTTTCATCTTCACAAAGAAGTAAATTGTTAGCTGGATTCAATAGTTTTCGTTCTACTATTTAACCATTATTTTTTCGCGACAAAATGTGTATACTGCATAAGTTACTTGTCGAACAATTTGGGACATTTTGTCACAGAAAATTTGTCATAAATACTTTTAGTACCAATGTATTTTTTGTCACAAGAATTGTTGTCACGTTATGACATTTTGTCATTTCAAATACGTAGTCCAAGATTGGGAGTAGACGTTCATCCATTTCTTCTTCTAGCATGGTAAAGACACGAACTACATCATCGACAGGTACAAATGCGAGGGCAATTAAGCTTCAGAAGTCTTTCCTGGATTCATCTTCATCTTGAGCGTCGGAAGTTTCAGTCAATCCTTCGATTTGCATGCAGCATTCCAGACAGCATAAACTTATTTTTTTCTTCCTTTAAGTGAAATCAAATTGCTCTGACCAAATTAGCATGTGTCGAAAAATATTACTGGGACAAAGAGTACAATTGTGACAAAAAGAGCCTGTGGCTGTGTGTGAGGTTATCTTGATAACCTTATTTCCGAATATTTTTGAAATAGCTTGTTGAAGATTTTGTGCAGAAAGTTAAATTTTTATTTTTTCCTAATTTTACTCTTTCGGGTTCCCAAGTCCTTAATCTTGAGAGCGTGATCGAGTTCAAGGCCTAATCCCAACTTGCTTAGCCTAGACTCATAATGAGCATTAGCTCGGACCTTCAAGCTACATAAAATCTGAGGGTGAGAGGTTATTAATCCCCACACTGAACATGGATCTATACAACCTCAAGACCTCACCTTTTCTTAGATAATTTGTCTCCCTTTCAAATTTCCTCTAATAAGTCAGCAAAGGCCAGATTTCCTCGGTGTCAAGCTATAAATCCTACGAAACATGTCACGTTAACTAATTTGTCAAAAAAGACGATATGAAACCTTTAAAAACATTAATATACCCAACAGCTATTAGCTCCTGCATATTAACCAACAGTACCCCTCCGTCGCACTGAGATAACAAAACCATTAAAATTAAACACTTAAGTTTTTTGAGCGATTTCAAGTTCATTCCCTTTTGTTTTTTAAAATTGAAATCTGCATGAGCGACAAGGACATTTCGACAAAGGGACATCACGCCTCTCCGTCTCCTGAGGGACCACAATAAAATAAAGTTCATTAATCACGGGTGATATGATCCTTCATGACACGAGGGTTCATCATCAAAAATTCATTAAGTTGCCCTAAATGGAATTCCAAACCTATCAGATATGTGTGACACCTGTCATTATTCCATTTAAAACAACTAGACACACCATTAGCATTCGTGGTGTAACACTTGGTCATCAACCCCCTTTTCATCAGTTTCCGACTTCAAAATCTTCTCCCTCTCATTTAGGAATCAAAACCAATCTACAGGGAAAAAGTGAGATTTTCCTTTTAAATTTTTAATTGCGCCACCCGTTCGGATTTTTATATTTAATCCCGTCAAATTTTGCGTGAATGTTTGCATTTTATAAGAATAAATAAACCATCCGAAACAACGCTGTCAAAATTGTCTCGCTCATTTCCCATGGGGGGGAAAACTGTACTATATAGTATATTTCCACTTCAACCAAAGAGAACGTGATATGATTTCGCTATACCTCTCTCTGCTAGTAGATTCATAGCGACACGTTATAAAAATTTAATTTTTGACATCAAAGTAATACTAACAAACGACGATATTTTTTTTTATATTTCTTCTGTTATTTATTTTTTTAGTGTTATGTGATTCTTCAAATAATGGAGTTACGAGTTTCGCGATGGCCGGGGGGGTTGAAAGCGACTTTGCTCCTCAGGGGAAAGTCAAAGCAGAGCTCAGGTAAGAAACTTGAATTTTTTTCTTAAGCTCAAGTCCTTTTATATTCAAGGTCCTGAATTGCCCATAAAGATAAAACCAAACCATGACCGATAAATTACTGGAGTGACTGGTGTGGGCCGATTTTTGTAGCGTACCAAGTGACCAAATCATAAAGATTTTTACTGGCCCCCCCAGTCCCTCGGGAAAAATCCATGGTCTCTCCTTCTTTTTTATAATCAAAGCAACGGATGCAAATGATTGAAGACTTACCCATAAAAACGACAGGGAAAAAAAGGAAAAGGATCGATCCCTTTCGTTGACAGTTTTACTCCTTATTAATTTAGGATTGAGCGTCAGCCACTAAAGCAAGCTTTATATAAAGGAAAAATGCTGAACCAGGGTTTATCAAGTATTTTTCACTTTTCCACTTGTCAATTTTAAAAAGGAAAAGCGATGGTTGCTGAAGCGTTTGTAGCCTGTGTTAACGATGTTGATAAAATCTTTTATAATGAATGTGATAAATATAGCCACGTTTCAAACATTATTTGTCAGTTATCATAATTGTGGAAATGAAGAGTCGTTAAAGATCAAAAGGAGTAAGCAGTAAAGGGACTAAAGAGAAAATGACAATAATGCAGGATTGCTCGTCTAAAATTCGAGGTAGAGTATGGCACTAACAAAGGAAATGAAATGCGTGGCTCAAGTTTAACTACAAATAGACATTTTAAGAAACCAAGAGATTACTTCTTCTGTAGTTTTGCCGACCATTAAAATCGCTCCTGAATTCTGCGTCCATCAATGAATCCATTTAATATGCCGTGTATCTGCTCACCTAAATTTTGTATGCGAGGTCCCAAGCTCTTGTTTGACGAAAAAAGGGGTTTCAGATCTTAAATCGCGCACCAAAATATCTTATCTTACACAGAGGACAAAGCGACTGCTCAACACGGCGGAGATGAGTAACCTTAGAGCCACCGTAGGGAAAACAAGGTTGGATCGTATTCGAAACGAAGATATCCGTAGCCAATGTAACATCAGCGGCATAACAAAACACCAAAAAAATCCTTCTTGACCTTTTTTTTTTTTTTTTAGCAAAGTCGAAAAAATGTTATGGTTGATTCATGCGTTGTCAAAGTAAGATTTAGAAAAGAACAAGGAAACTAATTGGTTGCCCGATCGAGAACACTCTCGCTATTAGTCTACCAGGGTTTTTCCGTCATGAAAGTAAATCGAGATTAATAGCAGGAAGAATGAGGAAGAGAAAAGAAAACGAATTAGCTGACACATTGGAAATTAATACGGGGGATGCAAAAATCTTGGAGAACGTGTTTAATTTCAGTTATAGGGAAAGGGTAAGAACCCCTGGAAAGTTCACTCTTTAACCTCTACAATCTTTGGCCCTTAAGCATGAAGGATTTTTTTTCTTTTCCCGTTACTTCTGAGCTTCTTTCTCCGAGCGCTCAATATTCATTTCTTAATCCGAATAATAAGTATTGTTTCTACCCCCGAAGCTAACAGACGCACAAATAGATAGGTTGTCAGAGTTAGTAAGAAACGTTTGACGTGTAGTAGACAAGTTGTCATGTCGGGTTCATTTGAATAATTAATATTCACCCAACAGGTGCTTATGCAGAGACGATTTAGCTCCCGGGGCTCTTTCAAATATGCGGATTTGATATTCACAGCTTTGCAATCACGACACATCTTCAGTTTATTGTCAGAATTGCTTGAGAATTTTAAATGAGCATGCGAAGGGTAAAAAAATAAATTAAATAAAAAAAACCAGATGAATATCAACACGAGGAAGGAGGAGGATTTTTTTTACGGAAAGGAAAGATGACATGGGAAATGAGGAAGCTATCGTAACCTTTTGCGCCTAAACAGGAAGTAACCTATGTTTTCTAAGGGAGGAAACAATCGGTTTGGGTTCCGTTCGCCAGATGTCTTTGTTAGTGTTAACTATAAATCTAATAATGGATTCTGAATTTGCTTTCTATTTCCGCGTCAGATCATTCTACGGCAAGCGGCATATTCCAGTGGAATAAGTTTTCCCTATACCAAATTCATATTATATCCCGAGGCCGTTAATGTAAACAAACAAATCTGGAGTTGGGTTTCACCTGCTAATGCATAAGGTCTGGTAAAAACCGGTCCCGATTTTCCTGAGGATGGGATGGATTTGTTGACTAAGGCGATTTTGAATATTGATGTTTTTAATCAATACATGTTGGGTTTCGGGAGAGAGAGAGAGAAAAATGATGCAAATTAGCCGGTTGATCGATATAGGATGAAGACGTCTGAAATTTAATTTAAAGGATTAAGCGCTGCAGGCGATTGTTCTACAGCTTTCTTTTGAATTAAGAAAGTGGAAAAGTAAGGGGACGCGGTGAATACATTAGGAGGAGAATGGGAAAGGTTGTTTTAGGCAGAGGTGTGTAGGTCTTTAGTAGCATTTTTTTGCAGCAACTATAATGAGAGTTTCATAGGGAGTGTTACAAAAAAATTCAAAAGTGTGCAAAAGCGAAGTTAAAAACTTCTCTATTGAGTCAAAGGATCATCGTGCTCTTTTGTGAATAACAAATAGTAAACAGTAAACTGTGAAATCATTTAAAATGATACTGAATTCGAACGGGAGAGTTCAAATGAGTCCAAATCCGCTTCTCGAATGCCATGATCCACAGGCCGAACGTCGTCGAAGAGTCTGTCCACGTATCTCTCCCAGAGCCTAAGCCACACTTTCCATCTCGAAAGGATGAGGATAGATATCCTTGGAAATAGTGAGATTGGTTGCCAGGAAGTGGGCAGCACTGAACCGATCAGCATACCATCTTTTACTCCGGAAATGACGATGTCAATCACCGTTACCACTTTAGCTTTTAATATTTCAAACTCCCATTGATAATAGCAAAAAACACACTGCAAATATTTTTTATTCAAAACATTTTCAAGGCCCCTCGCTTATTGTTTTGAATTCGAAAGACCTCAATAACCTGCATTCTGCAGCTCTTGCATAATTCAACATATTCCCAAAATGGTAATCCGTCACATGACGAATGCTTACAGTGTAAACAAGGGGTGTATATTACGTCATTTTTCGCAATTCACAACAAAAAGTGTTACAAGATTTATTCGCGCTGAAACCCAAATAGCCCTACATAACAACAAACAAGTTTGGGGAATTACAATTCTTATTTACACTCGTATTTAATATTTGGCAATGCAATTTAACTTTAATTACATTACCGACGTTATCAGGTAATGATTCTTATCGAGCAAAGTTCAACTTGTTGCCAACCGGCGCCTTTTATACAACGTTCGCTAAAAGATCTAAATTTTTCCTCGGTTCATTACCAGAGGAAAAAAAACGACATTCTCATTCCCTGCAAAATACTTCCCCTGAGAGGAAAAAAAATCCGGATCAGCTTTGGAGACGAAGGATTAATCTAACAAGCGAATAAATAACAGGAATTAGAAAAATAAAGCTACCAGAAAAAATTTAAACTTTAAAACTTTCTATCTTATTCCATGCAATTCCGACTCGATTTCCCTTTAAACAAATTAACGAAAAAAAAATAATAATTCCACGCTGCTGATCGCCTAATCTAATTTAACGCCAAATACCAAAGAAAAATGGATTCTTTTTCAATGAACTATTCGAATGTTTACTAAAATCACCGTAAACAATTAACCACGCAGATATTTGGCAATTTGCCCTTTTTAATAAAATATCAACAATAGGAAGACATTAGAAAAGATAAACAGATCTCGGTTTACCCGAATACAACCTTTAAGTATTTCCAAACCGATAAATAAAAGGGGTATAAACCGATCACCGACTAATTTGCCATAGTCGGCAAAATCGAAAGTTTACATTTAACGACATAGTTAAGGGGGGATAGGAAATTTAATTCGATAAGGTTTCCACTAGCGTTTTCGTGTCCAAATATTTTCACATTAATGTAAATATTTCGCGTCACTCTCGCTGATGTAACTTTATACAACTCTATACAACTTGTGGGATTCTAATTGAATGATGAGTCGGTCCTTGTTTTCATTGTTCTCTCATCTCCTGTTCCTTTCCCCGTACATATCCGCCATCATCGCTTTCTATTAACTTGGAAATAAAATGGGTAGTTAAAGTTCTAAACCGTGCACCACCTGATGATCAAACGACATCCAGAAAATTTGCTTCAATTTAATCATCGGATATTTACTGTTACGCAAGTCGATCGATAAAAAACTTGGACGTCGGGCTTTAGGGATTATATTCGTCTCATGTAAAGCCATCAAATTAAATTTTTCCCCAAAATGTAAATGACTTGACCAATATTGAATATTTTAAATCCCCCCCTTCCCCCTTCCCAGCTTAAGCTTTTGCTCGTCGTTTTGCAAATTTGATTCGTGTTTACGTGACGTTTTCGAATCTCTGATCTAAATAAGATGAGACAGATTAGCTGAGTAGATCTAACTTTCTTATGGCGCGTTTCCATAATCCATTAAAAAGGGGACTGGAACTATTCCGATGTTATCTCGGGGGTATAAAGCATTAGCTTGTTTTAGATGGCTTTGGCTTTATAAATGGGTCAACTCGGATGTTTCCTGACACGATTTTCGGATGTTTTTGCGACATTACGATGAAAATAAATGGGTCGTCGGGGTTTATTAGGCGGTTTCGCAATTATGATTTGCATGATTTTGTTTAGGAAGGAAAAAATTGGCAAGTTGTTTGAATTTTAATATGGGATTAGTGAGTTGTTTTGTATGCCGCGCCTTGCCTAAAAGGGTGACATCCTGTTGTTTTTGATTGAAAGAAAACAAAATGAACTTCCGATGAAATCGCGCGTCAAATTTTAATGACGGGAAAATCTTTTAGGTTAATTCTGTATTGAATTTTTTTCCGCGTGATAGCTCAATGAGGTATTGGCAGTGTATTGGCTTGAGGGGCACTGCGTCATCAGCAACAGCCGATGGTAGCCGCAGTTCTTTGAGTGCCGTGCTTGCACACAAGCTCCTTAAATCTTTTACGATCGGTGGCCATGAAAAACTACTCTACGGTTCTTCTTTCGGTGCCATGCTCGCACAAGAGCTCCTCTTTCCTTGTCATCAAGATTGTTTTCAGGACAATAAACAATGCAGTGGTGTCCCTCTTGCATTCTGCACCGCTGTACTGACGCCGTTCTGATCGTTGCCATCCCGCCGCCAGATACCCAGATTGCAGCCGTCCCGATCTTACTGATCTCCGCCTACAACCGGTACTAAAGTGCCAGCTGCCGCACTTCACGAGGCTCTACGGTTAACCCGGTCCAATCCCGGATATTCAGCAACCAGGAAAGATTCTTACGCCCAAGTCTTAAGCAGCCGCAGTTAGCGACCTGAAAATCTACCCCACGTACAGATCATCACATCAGCCGTTGGTTTGACGATCGGTGACAGTGTTACATAACGTCAACATCCGATTGATATCGGATGCTGGGTCGATTCCGCAATGCTGCCAATGTCAAATCACCGTCAGCACGACAGCGGAATATCATGACATTGACACCCTGACCTTGGCAAGCTTAACACCGATTTTTCTTTGACCGTGGGAGGTCAATAATTTTGGCAAGAGCCAGGCTGCTGTTGGGGCGTGCACTAGATCGGTTGTCACTTGCTTGTTTGACAATCATTGTGTTGATCAACACGGACGAGATTCTACTGCACTTTACCTTCACCTCTGACTTGCTTCAAAATTATGAAAAATAAATATTGAGAGAATGCTTTGGGAAAACATTTTCTGGAAGCAAGAATCTCATATACAAGTTCGGAAGGCCGATGAGATAAATTTTGAAAGTCAGTGACTCAACGGGGCAACCATCTTTCCATTGAAAATGTTGAAATCTTACCTGCAACAAAAAGAAAATAATAATTAGTTTTTGTGCATCAATTAGTCGCTGATGGATGACTGGAAAATTCTTTTTGGAAAATTTTTTAGGTCTTTGCCTAGGTACCTGTGGCGGAGCCAGGGGTTGCTGGCTAAAGTTGCTGCAGGATTTTCTCTAAATATTAAGTATGGAACTTTCAAGGAATGAAGGACCATGAATCGAGCTTATTGGCGAAGCCGCACGAATGTCTGCGATTGTAATTTTGAGCCAGAAAAAATAAACAAAAGTTAATGCACTTGTTATTTCCATCATAAACCAAGTTGATACTTTAATAGCTCGAATCACCCCTCGAAGGTCCTCGGGACACCATCGGCTTGATCTAATTTTCTTTTTACGGGTCAATTTCATCACAGGGATTCAAAACAATATCTCAATTTCCTTTTTACTTAATTTAACGAAAAGTCACGATTTTTCTCAACCTTCTGACGGCCCAAAAATCACTAAAAACAAATTCTAAGGAAAAAATTTATCGCAACAAAATCAATTTACAAAATTCCTTTTTTGATTTTTTATTTTCCAACAAAGAATTATGATTACAATATCAAAGTCGCGATTCTTTATTTTTTTTTAAAAAAAACTTGAAACTTGTTTCGAAGTTAAAAACATGTACTTGACGCTTTTCCACGGCATCTCGATTTTATTATAAATTAACATTTATATCTTTTTTTAATAAACTCCAGAAATGAATGAGTAATTTAAAACAAAAGGATCGATCGAGATGAAATCACGAACTTTTCTTTCCCAACAGAAAAGAATAAGAGATAAAACAACAAAAAAGGGAAAAGAAGATTAAAACTTGAAGAATCAAATGAATACTTTCAACGTTTCCAATAGACTACAACAAATCTGTTGAGGAAAAAAAACCTTTTTTTTTTTTAAATTTCAAAAGAATAATAGGCCTACACTGGCCGGGTAATGATCTCTTCTTCCCTTTTTTAAAATTTTAAATTAAGATATTTTTTCCTTCCTTATCCAATATATCAGCCCTTTTTTCACCTGAGGCGACATAAACAATCCGTCTAGACGAATCGATACATCATTCAATAAAAATCCATTTAAAATCCTTTAAGATAAAAAACTAACGCCTACATCTTTTCCGTTATGGATTTTCTAATCGCTTAAGGCGACATGATAAAACCTTAACAATTTCACAAACCGTTAATCCCAACAACCCACCATCTAATCTGGGTATGATCGATTAACCATCTCCTCGCCTTTCCAGAACGTTTCACAAGAAATTTTGATGAAAACATTTCCAAAGGGATCAGATTTACACGGGGCGGTTGAACTTATTGATAATCCTTGTAATCCCGTGTAACAATTCTCTAACGTCTCCACTTCGATCGTTTTTCTTTTCTTCTCTGATTAGATTCTCTAAGGAGTGAAAACTCCGACTGACTCCCCCATTCCCGTCTCCCTCATTTCTTTTCTTTTTCCCCGCCTCCCCCATTGTCTCCGGAACGGAGAGAAACAACAAACACCCAAGTCAGTCTTTTTAATGAAATTTCAAAGGTCATGAAAATGAAAAGACATCTGGAAGAGGACAGAATGACAGGGGAGAGGTTTAAGCAAACACAAGGCTCTGTGTGTGTGTGAATGGAATTGGGGATCCAAGTGTCATCCTCGAGACAGGATACTGCATTCATGTCTTCCTAGTAATCGCAGGGTCGAAGCTTTAACGACCTATCTCTCCCTCATGGCTTCTCATTTCATCCGAAATCCCTACTCTTCATTCCAATTTTTTTTCCTTCCTTTTTTCCCCGTTCTTAAAGGGTCTAAGTATCTTCAAATCCTTCATTTCGTAAATAGACGGTTTTCCCTTTTTGACACGTCATCCGAAAGATTTCAGATGTCAAATTATTCGAGTATGAGCGACTCGCATATGATTTAGCAAAAGTCGAAGAAATAGCAAAATTTTTTTACGTCGCGTGAGATTTCAAGCAAAGTGGTTAAGATTATAGATTATGAATCATGAAACTGTGTGATGTTTTTTATTTTTCCTATTCCAGCCAGCCGTTTCTGAACATGAGTCATTTATCACGAGACAAGCAGAGCGAAGAGAAAACGCCTTAGTCTGGATTTCGCACGTAAAGCCTCCTTCAAGTATCCCAGACAAAAGTGAATCATTCCAGGTAATGACTCATACTAGGGTTCGGCGATGAAAATCATTCATTTAAAGTTCAACATTTTTTATCGTGATTTGCGGCCATTCAGAGCATTGTATCGAGCCCATGGCCTCTTAGTGTGTAGCTCTACAAAAAAGTTAAGCGGGTACCAGGACTCTGGCTGAAATAAGGAAAATAAGGAAAAGTGCCCGCGATTCGCTTTTATTAGAACTTCAGTGGAGGTGGCTAGAGAGTCCGAAAGAGAGAGTAGCCTACTCTGCATATTGAAATCCTCGCTTCTCATTACACACACACACACACGGCTTTACAAGGCGCGAAGCTCCTTCGTGACCCACCGGTCAGGGATCCCAGACGTCCCGCATATACCCATTATCCTCCCAACGAAGCCGAGGTCTTCCTAGAGGTCTAGGGCTAATTGGGCGTCCATCCAGGACCTGCCGAACCCTCCGCGTCGGGGAGCGCTCGCGCTACATGTCCCACCCACTGAAGCCTACGAGCCTTGATCACGCTAATAATTAACGGCTGCTCTGTGAGCCTTCGGATCTCCTCATTAGCGCGCATCCTCACCCGTCCAATCAACGGATCCGGTTCTCATTGGCTGTAACCAAAATCGTTTTTAACTGACTTCTGCTGATTGGTGGTGACGCCAAACGCCCTCTGCTGCTCGTTACTTAACTTACGATTGGTCACAGCAAATCAAAAAACAGCAATTTAGTTGGCGACTCTCTCCTAAGCTCTCTAAAGGTATCCCAGAGACCCTGTTAGCAGTCGCCCACATTCCGGCAGCCGGCAATTTCTGTAATCCGAATCCGATTGGCCGTTTCGCGCCAGCGACACTGCAGTCAATTAGTGTATATCCAAACAACAACGAATACCTTCGTGCAAAGCTAATTTCTCGAGCTGCGAATCTAGAGACGCTATGAAGTTCGGGGTAGCAGCTGAAGCTCTTCACTGTTTTGAAGCAAACTCAATTTCATCTCTCATCACGAACATTTCATTAGATTTGAAAAATCGAAAGCTTAAACATGGAAACAACTGATTAAAGTCCTTTAACCCTCTCCACGAGGAATATTTTTCCAAACGAGCAGAAAATACCATTCCAAACCGTCCGTTTAATTTTACGTACTAATGAATCAATTCAACCCGATTAGATCCAAGACCCCAGCTTTTAAATTGAAAATTTACGGCAGTATATTCTATGAAAAGGATTATTTACGTGGGAGGGAGGGTAAAAAAAATTTAATAGGCCTATATGTCAATTCGAAAAATATGTTGGAGCCATTACACGTATATCAACCGGAAAGGATTTCCTCTGGAAGAACGTACATACCATCCTAAAAAAAGGTAGGGGAGAAAATAATATCTCCCCGTCGCAGCTCTTCCATCATTAAACATAATGATCAGGTATTCATCCTTGAAATATTGATTGACCTTGTCTTATATCATTTTTTTTTCCTTTTTAAGTTCTTGTCACAAACGCGAGACCAATTAAAGTGGATTCTTATCTAAACTACAATGAAAGCCAAGAAAATGAGACGATCTCTGATTCAGAGGAACAGTATAAAACGACCCTCCTTCTGATCACTGTCAGTTGAGAAGATTAATAGCCGCTCGAGGTTGCTGTCACTGTTGAATAGGCCTAGTCTTTCCTACTCTCCATAGAGAGATCCCTTGTTACGATTTCCACTGCAGTATTGAAATATAATATTCCTTCACTTTACAATATCCCAACATAGCACGTCCAATTAATACTTGTCCCTGTCAGAGAAGATAGAAGCTTACCATTTGATTTCAGTTTGAAAACGAGGAACGTGTGTGCTCAATACGTATAAATTAGTTCATCAAAAATAAATGCCACCGTTTAGATAAATGAAATTCGTAGCACATTTAAAAAAAAAAAAATGAAACGTCTAGTGATACGTGATATGAGATATGAGCGTCTTAGTCGAGGAAGAGGAAAAAAAAAGGAAAGAGGGAAACGTTAATGGACAGTATGGTTATCAGGTTACATGTGGGTAAAGCAGTCATGCACCTGATGTCATCGTTTTACTTCCGTTTCATTCCTAGGACCCTTAGTTCGATTCGAAGGGTCGTAAAAAAGAAAAAAGAGGATAGATGATCCACCTTGTTCTTCCTTTAAAAGCGTATTAAGAACTAGGAGGAACATTGAGTGTCCTTGATATTCCCCCTTATTGAGGTGATCAGTGAAAAATGAGACCGAACACCTCCTATATGTTTACACGGTCATTATCAAGCGCCAAAGCCAGTTCCGGAAGATTTTTTTTTTCTCTTTTCCTTGACTGATGGACTTTTCCTTTACTTTTCTCAAACATGTATTATGCATGATAAATAATCGATGACTCAACAAGGATGCATATTCGGAAATGTAAACAATCAATCAAATCGAATGATGAATTGTATAGTCGGGGGGTGGGATGGCCGTGGAGGGTTAACTTTTACATAATACCTTTTTCTACATTTCCTTTTTTTTTTTTGAAAGAAAGGCTATTTGCTTTGGATTTAAGAATGTAAGGAGGATTAAAAATTTTAAGGGGATAAAGAACATTTACTCGACTACTCTACTGGACATTGTGTATTGTGAGGAAGTAAGTGCACCCGGGTGAATTTTTAGCTTGTGGCGAAGTAGCACTTGAATCATCTGCCATTAAGATTTCAGAGAAACCTAACTATTCGGGAACTCAATGTTATAAGGTTCTATCCCCACTATGGAGGTCCATATGTTCAGATTATGGCGAGCCGGGGTCAACCTGCGCAGTGGAGATGGAACCTTTTAATATTCAGATCGCGAATTATTTCGCTTTCATGGCACCAAAGGTTCTTTTAAGTCGTTTCCTCTTCGTGCAATCTCACTTTCATTAGAATGCAAACCGACCCTGCCAAAATTTTATAAAGCTTAAGCTTGATGGATCAATGGACAGCACGGATAACAAGGAAGAGACCTCAAGCATCAAAAAAAGAGCGTCGATAGGATGACGAAAAGAGGGATGCGGGGCTTAACTGGTTGGAAAGAGCCCAAGACAAGGAATCGTGGCAAAGGCTGAGGGAGACCTTCCTTCAGGAGTGGACGAATATAGGTTGAAAGAAGAAGGAACTTGGTGCGTAAGCGTAGCACATGACATGAGAGACTGAAAACTTCTTTCAAGACAGCCTTTCACAGAGGATGGCACCTATTACCATCAACGAAAACATTTTCCTTTGCTATTTTCACACTCAGGAAGAGTCGGCCATGTTGCGAGGGAGGGCGATGAAAGATGGGCGAAGAGGACTTTAACGTGGAGGCCAAGAACAACCAGGCCAGGCCACAAAAATGTTGGGCTGATGACATAAGGAAGACAGCCGAAAATAAGTGGTTCGCCGAGCTAAGTAGGGATGGAAATCATTGGGAGAGACCTATGCTCAGAAGTGGGCTGAAAGAAGAGGTCAAGAGCCCATCTTGCTACCAGACCACCAATAAAAGTAAGCAACTTGACTTAAAAAAAATTTTAAATTAGTGAAACTGTCCGCACTCCGAAAAAATCTTAAACCCCTGCAATTTTCCTTTTTTTCTTCAAAACAAAACATTGGAACTTATCCCAAACGCAATAGGCTTTCCCTTTTCCTCATTTTTTAAAAATTTTTTTTTATATATTTGTAATTCATAGGAGCGAAATGTGGGAAAGAGCCACGGCATAAGCTCAAAATGAAAATCGGGACTTTATAAATTTGCAGTTAGATAAAATTTACGAGGTTTTGATTGAGAGAATTCGTAAGAGAGAAAAGGTTATGACGTAGGAACTCCGTATTCCCCCGAGCTCCAGGATGGTGTTATGTAAATACGCCATAAATTACAGCGACCCTGCACACATAACTTCGGGGCAGTCTTGTTTTGTTTAAAGTAAATTTTATTCCAAAGGGGAATTCTCGTACCTCAAGGCTGTTTTCGGGGAAAGCAAAAAAAAATTTAAGATTCCTCTTTATTTATGAAAACACTTTGGTTTATCGTATTCGATTGTAGCTGAAAGCTCCCAGGGACAATCTTTAAAGATAACGTTTTCTCAGAAGCGGAAAGCGGGGGAGGGGGGTTCGAAAAGACTAATGGTCTAAACGAGGATTTTCCATTTAAGACAAACCAAAGAGTTTTTTTTTTCCTTCTTGTGCGGTCCATTGAGGACCGTGTTTACAGCTTTTACCGTGTTTTTTTTTTTAAAAGCTGATCGTTTTATTGGTCGGTGATGTGAAAATATAGCGTTCGGGATGTAAGAAACTCAGTCCCTAGCTTTTATTACACTGCGATATTGTTAGGGGACGATGAAACAGTAAGATGTGGTCAACAAGCTTTATTAAATGCAGCGGATCTTCCCGAGGATTTAGAATAAGGGTAGGAAGAACATTTGCCATGGAAGAATAGTTTCGTTTTGTTTCGAGTAAAGCAAAATCAATCCATTGTGTTTCATCAGTATCAAAAGGTCCCACTGCGGGCCTTCCCTAAGCCATAAAACTTCCGAACCCTTAAAAACCCGTCGAGGGTTGAAAATATTTGTCAGTGAATTCCTTGATATATACGTTGTGTATTTTCACCTTTCAGATGGAAATCATAACGAAAAGGTTTTCGCTCGGGTTGGTGTACCGCCGCCTCCGTTGCTTAATTATGAGGGAGGTCGACTGGAAGAGAAGATCAGACTTTCCTCTTTTGTCCCCCCCCCTACGGGATAATTCTTTAACCTAGAAGACGCAGCATTAATTACAAACAATATCCTTCCAAATATTTTCAACCATAATGGTAATGGGTTTCGTAAGGGTGCGTTGATTTAAGTGACAATAAATTTACATTTGGTGGACCGTTTTGAAACTTTCCACTTAAAACGCATAAAATTTTCGAGTGGAGGGGAGTTCATTAACGAGCGCCTAAAATGGATATTAATTAACAAAGTTGAAAAATGAAGAATTTATTGTTTATGTGCACCGACTTCACGGGTTTTTGGGTCCGACTCAGCCATTTAAACCAATCCGTTAAAAGTTTTCTTCCCCTTTTAAAATATTAAAAAAGGCCGCAGACCGAGAATTAAACGAAAATGTCGCGGCGTAGGAGGAAAAGAAAAGGAAGAATGTTTTTCCCGGAGAGAGAGAGAAGTCCTCGCACGAGGAAATTGGAAGTTTTGTCTTAGACGTTGCTCATGTTTGCCTTGTCTTTTTTTATTTATGTATTCATGGGGGAAGAAGAAAAGGAGCTTTCGACCCTAGATATATATTCGGGAATCGTGGAGATTTGTAGTGAGCAGATTTTAATCCGTCAGCTATATATTAACATCGTATGTGCCATTTCACGGGCTAGGAGTAGTTTTGGAAAAATTCACCCTTGTATTTTTAGAAAAAAAAATAGATAAAGCTGAACTTTAGATTTACGAGATCAATGATGAGTTTATATCAGCGAGAGCTTGAATGGCTATTTTCAGACGGTATATTTCTAATCCATTGGTTTTCATAAAAATCTTTTTTATTCCAAAAATAAATCTGTTGTAAACTATTTTCGCAATTTTTTTCCTAAAGCATATTCAATCCTTTTCTCCGAGATGATTTATCATTTAATAATTCATTTTTTCCTCATATGATTTCGCCTTTTCAATACCTTATTAGAACGACGGAAAAACATTATAGCCGTAAGCTTTGAATAATAAAATACCCACAAAGAAATGAATTTGGGAATGCAACAAGTCAATTTTCAAAATTTACGACTCTCAAACTCCATTTACAGCAAAACCACGCAGCTGAAATATTTCTTCAATTTAAGAGCAGACGATTCTCTTTTATTTTTTTTTTTTTGTTTTCCTGAGAGTCAAGTAGCGAGAAGCCGGAGTTTATATTGAGTTATTGTTTATAATGAAAACCATGGAATAAGTAGTTTAAACTAGCTTTTCCTTGGGTAATTAAGTGGCAAGCAGATAAAGTTTCATAGTCCAGTCGTCGTCGAAGTAATCTAATATCTCCCCCGGGGTGGAGGGATGTAGTTCAACACGGTTAGGGAGGAACTGGACATGATGTTTTTGCTTTTCTCTCTTCATTCATTGTTCCCACTTGGTAACGTTATGAAGTTTTGCTACGACTTTGAATCCGCAAGTTTTCCTATTGTTTCATTGTTACGTTCATGTTTCCTAGAGAGGAGGGGGTAAAACACATAGAGTCATCATTTTGGGAAAGTTATGATTTTGATTCGCTTGTTCCGTTGTCCGTTTTCGTGATTAATGCTTTCTTCGGAGTTTGCCGATATTATTAGTTGTTTGTTTTTGGCGGAAGTTGGAGTTGCTAAAATACAACAATAACATCTTCAATTAACGTCGTCCCGTGGGGGAAAGTCCGGTAAAGTAACTAAACTGATGCTTCCAGCGCCATAAGTCATATGAGGAAAATCGGGGTTGAAGTAAAATTAGAAAGATGACTAACGGCAAGAAAGGCAGAGTTGGTAAGTTTAACATTTGGTCAGAAGAGAAATACCAGGAGGCGGAGCATCTTATCATAAGGCCTTAACCTAACTTGAACCAACGAATTTTTGAAAAAAAGGGGCAGTACTGGAGAAGTTAAGCCCGCCTCGTGGCTCAGTGGATAGCGTGCCCGACTCACACTCGGGAGTTTATGGGTTCGATTCCACTCTACGGTTCGGATTTTTTCCGACCGTATTTCACCTCTGACCAATGTCATCTGCATCATGTGAACTTAATTCGAGGATTTGGGGATTCTGAAAAAACGATTAATGTGTGTTGTCGCTCGGTCTCACCCCCCTGCAAGGCAATGGCAAACCAGCAGGTTGTAATTTGCTTAGTACAGCCTCTCTGCTTAGCCGTTCGGAGCCAGCATTAAACTGTAGGTCCCATATAGCTGTGTCAACTCGAAACACACAAACCAGCTGAATGCAGAGAGGACGCTCGATAACGAGTATGGCACCCAAAGAAGAAGATTGGAGAGGTTAGAAGTGATTTCAGTTGCAGAAGTCGGATGATGTTTGCATAGATACTACTTACTCTAGGACTCATCAGATTGGCTGATAACTGTGCCACCGTTGTCCACAGCGGCGACTCACAAGAAAACCCAAATTTTTTAAATCTCCCCCATTTTATTTTCGTCTATATGAAAATGAAATAATCAACTGATCATTAAACTAATCGGCATGTAAAAATCGTTCGCTGCTTCCATCCTCCCTCGGGTGTTAATATTTACTATCGTTACTTTAAATATATACTAAAAGTGCTACCAAGTTCTAATAATACCAAGCGTAATAACTTCAATCAGACAATTTAAAGCCCAAAGGAAGAGCCTAGGCGAAAATTACCAATCCTGGATAATGACGATCAATCATTCAATATCTAACACGGACGTTTTTTCTTCCATTATAGGAAACGCAAGGTTGCAGGCTTGGTACTTAAAAGTGCGGCGCATAAAGACATCAATCTCCACAAAATATTCTAGAGATCCGCAAGAGCTAGGCCTCAAAAAATTAGCCCAAATTGTTCCTCTTAACACTACCGAATATTCCCACAAATATTCCTTGAAAGCAAGACACATGGAGCCGAGCTCAAGGCCGCGAGCGAAAGACAATAAAGAAATTTATTTCTGGGTCCCTTCCTCATTTTTAATTAAACAATTTGTCCTTGGTTCATTTTTAAACTATCTGGAATTAAAAAAAAAGAGAGATAGATAAAAAACGATACGTATATAATTAAACGATGTGTATGTACAAATGGGATGTGTTTACATCATTTTAAAACCGAAACCTTCTGTGTCGGATTTCTTTTGAAGATTTTTATGATTTTTCCTCTTTTTTTACTGCCGTATAAACAGTAAACACTTGTTTCAAATTTGTCACAATCAACGTCAGATTGACAAGTAAATCATCATTCGTGGAAGAAAAAAAGAAGGATTGATGGGTCTATTATTGGCGTCTTGCCTTTCGCACGAGAACTCCATTCCTTGAATCTAATGACCCAATTCTGGAAATGCCAAAGATATTTTTCATGCCGTAAAAAAAGATTTATGACAGACACATCGCAACAATATAAAATCACGAGTCAATTAAAACGTTTTCGTGTGAGAGGGGGGGCACCTCGGGCGCGTTTAGGATCAAATGACTAATTTTCACCCGGCAAAAATATCTAATTATAAAAAGCTCGTTAACGTAAATATTAATTTTCGAAATAGCACGATCAAAAGGAAAAGTGAATTCATAAATCTAAAGTGATGAAATTAACAAAACAACTCGGATTTCATTTGAATTCCATAAAATTCGCCAAAGCTTTCTTCCTCGAGAATTAAAATGTCTCGAATAAAAAGGGGTTAATTAATAAAAATTAGGTTAATATAACAAGACAGATTGTTATTCTAATGTATGAATAATTGATAAAAATTTTCCCTTTTTTTGCTCTCTGCAATAAAATCACATTAAAATATTAATATATTTAATTTCTTCGAGTTTTTAGGCGCTTTTCTTTTAATGAAATCTCTTTTTGAAAGAATATTTTTACCTTGATTACATTCCTTTCACGTCACCTCCGACCTCTTTTTGTCCCTGTCGTCTCATCCCGTTTTACGAAATGTTTAACAACATCACGAAAAATAATTCCAGCTTTTTGGCTTCTGACAAGTCTTAGGAATATGACAGACATGGAATTTCAATTCTAGGGATTCCTGGAAATGTCACAGTGAAGTGCACGTTGGCTGGGAAGGGTTTCATTATGTTAAAATTTGAGAATTAAGAGATCCCAAATTGAAATCTTAATAGCAAATTTTGGCCAAAAATAATTTTTTTTAAATTTTTTGGTTTCTGGAAACCAAAAAATTTTGAAAAATCCTTGAACAAGGATTTTTCAAAATTTTTCTTGTTGCACAAATTTTTTTTATAATTTTTCTTGTTAAACAAATTTTTAGATAATTTTTTCTTGTTGAAAAAATCTTTTGATAATCTTTTCTTGTTGAACAAATCTTTTGATAATCCTTTTTTTTTGAACAAACCTTTGATAATTTTTTCTTTTTGACAAATCTTTTGATAATTTTTTCTTGTTGAACAAATCTTTTGATAATTTTTCCTTGTCGAATCAATATTTCCTTGTTCCCCAGGGAAATAAATTGTAAAGTTCTTGCATAACCAAAAAATATTGTGCTAGGAAGTTTTTAAACCCAAAATTGGTTCGCCTCAACATTTTTTAAGATTTTTACAAAATCTTCCACAACGGCATCTCTTCACTTTTTAAACGCACTTCATTGTTCAGAAAACCCAATCTTCCATTGTCTATCCTTTTTCCTTCAAACATTATAAAACTTTAAATCGTCACAAAGCAATCTCTTTGTCCATTCAAAGGTGACCGGAAAGGGATCCAAAGTTAAGCAATAAAATTCAAAAGTCGATCCTTAAAAAATTGTAAATCTCTTCCATATTTCCCATATAAAACGTTTACGAGCTATATTGCTGAGTTTGCCCGATCGTTTCAACTTCTTTTTTTTTTTTTATGAACTATCGTTGAGCGAATTGCGAAGAAATATCATGAAAACTAAAACGTGATTTTTTCCCCATTTATCTTTACATGTTTCTCATTCCGTGTGTGCTGTTTTCGTTGTTGTATCTTTCATGACTTATTGCCGTCACTATTTCCAAGAGAGAATTTAGGTTTGTCGAATATGCAATAATATACATGATAGCGCGTAATTATGTCAAGAGAATACATTCTAATATTTCATTTCTAATTATTCTCCTTCTCGTATATTTCATTTCCTTATACTGGAAATTCTGAGAATGCTTCAAGTTCTTTTGCGCTACTTGATCTTCCCCATGCTTTTCCTTTATTAATAATTTTTAGTATAAGTTATGAGCGAGTTTTAATGAGGTTTTAATGAGGATGGCGAATAGAAAAGATTTTCCGGTCATTTGAAATTATTTCATCTTCGCGCGTGATGATGAAGTAAAATATTTAGTAGGATGTCCCTTATTTTGCTAAAGTTCGAAATTGAAAGCTCTCACCCCTTAAGTAGGTGATTGCCAATGTACTGATGAACCCTAATTTTTTTTAGATTTTTTACTCGACAAGAAAGCGTGCCGACTTGAGCTTAAAAGTTTTGAGCTTTCCCAAACCTTTGCATAAAAATTCTTCTAACTTCCGTGCCGTTGTAGTTAGAGAAAATCTTAAAGGAACGTTTTTGTAGGGCATTAATGGGGATATAATCTGGTCTTTTCGATTTTTGTTTATCTTTAGCCGTTTCGAAGATATCGCGGAAAAACTTTGGAAAAATTTCTTTATTTGGATAGGCAACCCGCAACCAGCCTTCCATATTTAACATTTCCGCCAATTTTACGCAGCAGAAAATTACGATTATTCGCGTTCTGGAAATTCGCAATTCCATCTAAGGCATCAAATAAGACTGATTTAATTTGATGAAAAACGACACTACAGAATTTCTCCTTCAGCTCTGTTAATGTTTCAAGCTCTGATTTTTTCATTAAGCTTTGAGATGATAGAAAACTAATATTTTGATAGCATATCAAGAGAGGAAACCAAAGATATATACACTAAGGGGGAGGATAAAGAAGATACCTTTTGGGGAAACATGCTTTCTCCTATGATTACAAATAAGTGGTATATTCCCGTGATGAAATATCACATACAAATTGAATCGAAAACTCCCGTTACTAAAGGTTAAAGTAAAATTGATAAGACATCGTTAAATTTTTATGTGACTGAGGCTGTGACGTCAGCCATAATTATTAGCCGCCACCCCCCCCCCCCCCCCCCCCCCCGATTGGTTTGGAGTCACGAAGCTTGGGATAAAATTATTTCTGAAAAACTTTTTAACCGAACCGTTACAAATTATACGACGATATATTTTAATAGGTTATATATTTCTCTTTCAAATCAAGCAACTTAAAACTTTCCTTGTTATTTTTTTTTCCGTAAAAACTCTCAGTTTTTGTGGATTGTGTTGAAAAAAAAAAGAGTTCAAAAGGTTATTCGATGCCATAAAATGTTTGTCAGCTTGGGAATGGGGTTTTTAAGTGAGGGTGGGAAAGTCAGGCATGGTTAGAAATTTCTTCGCCCAATAAATTTTTAACTGAATTTTTTGATCTTCTGGTTATTTTTTAAACGTGTTGTTTTTTTTAAAAGCTAAAAACGCGAAGTTTAATACCGATGTTATTTTCATGTTTGGGAAGTAAAATCAGACGGCGGCGACGTCGCTGGGTGATAGGAGACATTAAATTTTTATTACACCTTAACAAGCCTCATATATTTTTCACGTGAATCATTAAGCTGAGCTTAATCTTAACGTCATAGTCGTGTAAGCTAGTTAAATGTTTATGGAAGTAGTCAAATCAGAGCTAAGCGGTTTCCTTGATTTTCTTTGTAATTTTCGCATTTGGAGAAGAATCCGTGTCAAATTAACCCTGGGCTGAGAGCTGGGCCAGTGGCTGAACTATTATAAAAATTTCTTCTTCCTTGCATGGCAAAAACCCCTGGCAGAGTTTTCCCAAACCAAAAAACAACTATTCTTTTTGTATAAATTTTTTGCTTAATTAAAAAATTTTCCACATATACAATCATTCACAAAAGCATTTAAACTTCCTTTTTCCTTTAAATTTTTTAAAGCAACTCATTAGAATAAGACGTACAACAAAAAGCTACGTTAAAATTTTATTAGTAAAGCAAGTAACATTTTTATTTATTCAAAAACCAGGCAAACGTTTATTGTTCGACCTTGAATTACTTTCCCCGAAACTCAAAAAGAACCTTTTTCTAACTAATTTATATCGCTGAGAAAAAGCTCGACTAAAGTCAAGGCTGCTTAGCTAACAAAGCATTACCAGACGATAAAAAAAAAGGAAGAGGAAGAAAAAAAAAAGAGAAGCTCAAAGCCAAGTCAAAAAGAGAAAATAGTAATTCAAAAAACACGGGAGGAAAAAAAAACCCGAACCCTCAGTCGCGTGACGGTTTCTGTACATCTCCTTTATTTATCATCCCTTCTCTCCGACAAATTCAGGAAAAAGCTGCACAAAATCTTCGTTTAAAAAATCTTTACGGGAAGATAAGGCTTTTGAAGAATGATGAATAGGTCTCATCAGCCGGTAGATTAATGATGTTTTTTAAGATGATATAAAGGAAAAGTACAATTACAAGGCTAGCCTGTTGCGTTATGCGATCGGCGTCTGGAAGGCCGAGTAGGGGATGAACCGGCGGGACGGCGCCTCGGCGTCAACTTTTTGATTACATTTTCCACCCCGTGATGAGTGCGGTTATGAGGAAATTGGATCGGTCACTCGTCCATCCGTCTTTCCTCTCGCCGTCGTCCGTCTCTCCTCCTTTTTCGAAAAATCCTTTTTCCAAATGTTTACAGCATCGTAAAAACAAGAGAACATCAAACTTTCTCTCGGAGATTTATCTTTTTCGCTTCATGACTGATAACGTCTTTTTCCGCTTACGCTTTAATCATGTCAGCAGGACGGAACAAAACATTTCAAAGTAATTGCTACGTTTTGGGTAATATCTTCATTCTCCGATGGAAAGACAAGAGGGATAAAGGAAGAAGAGATTGCGGGAAATGGGTTAGTGGCCATATGGATCGCTCGTGGGTAATATTTAACTTTCAAGCCGCAGATGTAAAGCTTTTGTTCTTTAGAGTGAGAGATGTTTGGATTTTTTTTTCTTGAGAGAGCAAAATCAGGGGAGTGCAAAGCAGGTTTGGATTTGGAGAAGAATCACTAAAAAAAGGCATCCGTTCTGGATGAGATGCATCATACGGAGCAAAATAATTTGGCGCTGGTTAATTAGTTATAGAGGCGTCTGTGGCGCAATGGTAAAGTCTCTGACTCCGAAAAGAATAGTCCAGGGAGTTGAGGTTCGATTCTAGTTCGTAGCTAGGATTTTTTCCAATGCCGTTCAACGCTGTACATATCTGGTACAGTCCTGCATCAGGTTGGAAAAGGCCCTAACCCGACCCGATTTCAAATTTTCAACCAGAATCCGAAACCCAGAATGAAATTTAAGCCCGAACCTGGATCGAACCCGAATGGCTCGTGCTGAAATGGGTTCAAACCTGAATCGAAAACCTGAAAGGCTCCTACCGACTTTCCATATGGTTTCTGCCCCAATCACCGATTTTTTTATTTTGAGCCCATCGATAGGTCCCCACTAAAGATTAAGCTGGGCCAAATATCAGGGTTCAAATATGGCCCATTTTAAAAAAAATTAAGGTGGAAAAAAATTCCGTTTTTATTTTTTTTTTTTTGGGCAGTACGGATCGTCCGATTTCAAAAAACTTTTTATGAGATGAAAGTACTTTCGAAGGGCTATTTTAGGGTATTTTTTTGAATTTTTCAAATTAAGGTCAAAGGTCAAAAAATTTGACTTTTCACTAAAAAAAATTTTTTTGGGGGTCGATTTGCCGTCCGGTTAAAATTTCCTTACCATTCTCCTCAAGTACTCTTTAAAGTGGCCTAGAAACGTATTTTTCTGTTTTCGATTTCGACCAGGCAATAAGCCAAAAACTGTATCCAAACAAACTTCAATTATTTTTTTTCGGGATCCTAATGAGCCGAGATCAAAATTTCGTTAGGATTTTCTGAAAGTACTCGCAGAAATGGCCTAGAAACGTATTTTTTCACATTTTTCCCAGCTCGCCTAAACGGCCCAAAAAATGACCAAAATTTAAAATATTTTTTTTCGGGGTCAAAATGAGCCGGGCTCAAAATTTTATTAGTATATTCTTAAAGTACTCGCCGAAATGGCCTAGAAACGTATTTTTTTACTTTTTTCCAGATTGGCAAAATGGCCCCCAAAAAGCCGAAAATCATTAGTTTTTTTTAAGGAGCTAAAATAGCCGTGATCGAAAAGTCATTGTATATACTTTTGTAGTACTCACCAAAGATACCTAGAAACGTATTTTTTCACATTTTCCACAGACCAGAACAATGCCTTAAAAAAGGCCAAAAATCATACCATTTTTTGGGGCTCAACTGGCGACACTTTCTACTTCAAAAAATTGTGGCTAATCCATTACTTTCTATTGCGTAAGAAATATTCCTAAATCTCATTCTTGATCTCTTCTCGAAAAACAATCAGACATTTGAAATGTTATCAACTTGGGTACCAGTTCGAGCCCAAACATTTTAAGCTCAAGTATGTTTTGGATGTCTCAATTCAGCCTATCGCAAATTATTTTCACGAAAACCAAATGAACAAATAGAAAATTCAAATACCATCCGGCCAGATATTTCCACCCTTGACAGCCAACGCGTCTATTCGGAATGTAAGCCTACGTGAGAGAAATGTATAAATATTATATTACACTCGTATGATTTCAGAATAAAGCCTAAACCGTAGGAACATACATATGTATGCAAGGGAATCGATACTTATTTCTGAAGGGGAGGCCTAATATATATGCTGAATATGGTAAAAAATGTAAAAACGCCGGTTTTCTCTTTTATGATAATACCATATCTTATTTATTATTCCTGCAACGACGTTATTATTGAAGTAGGAAGAAACACACACTCTCAGCTTTTTTTTTAAAAAAAAAATTTTTTTAATTACTTCGGCCTCAACGAAGATAAAGCGAATTTTTATTTCGCCAATAATTCCGGCTTCCTAAACGTGTTAGCATAACATTGCATAAAATATGGAAATGAAAACTTCATTACATCATCCCCGTACAAAAAAAAAAAACCATCATCGAGATGTTCTTCAGCTTTTTGATGTATTTAAATAACCGGAGTAGAGTAATCGAATATAAATGGACTATTTATAACAGTGAAAATATTATAAAGGATTGAGCCCGAGATATTAAATTGAAAACCGCACGGAGGATACATCCATTTCCATTAAACATGCTAGGAGGGGAAATAAATAATGCAAAGAGTAAATAAAGTGAAGAAAAGTACGTTTGATAAATAATGCACAATGTCGAGAGAAAAGAGAGGGGGCAAAACGAATTAAGGGTAAGAGAAACATTCCAAGAATCTGAAAAAAGGGAATGTCACACCTGCCATGGTGCGAGATATACATACGACGAAAAAAAAAAAAAAAAAAACATAACTCGATAACGATTTTCAAGCCTCGAGTTTAATAAACATGGTATTTCCCTTCGGGGAATCGATAATGAAAATAATTTTCATTTTATGACCTACTGCATATATTCGTTCACGGTAAATAGATTGACTGATATGTTTGCATCCCTACACAAAGTGTTACGCGATTACCAAAGAGCCAATCAATTTATTTTCATATTATGGTAGCCCGAGCTGTCAGCACGACTGTGAGAAAATTACGCAATCACGGAAAATATTTCCCAGTAATATAAATATCAGCCGAGGTCGATATCGTTTTTTTATTGTGTAATAAAAACCTGGGGAAAATATTTAGAGAGATACGGCGTGCGTTCTGGGTTTACGAGAGGGAAAGGAAATCCCCGAAAAAGAAAAAGAATAATAGGAAAACGGTGAAAATTAGAATTTAAACCACGCAGAGGTTTCAGCCCCCATGGAATGTATGACTTCCCCATTTAGGCAGATTGGTCATAAAAGGGAGATGGCATCCCTCTTGCGTTAATGCAAGCTCTGTCTTCCGGTTTACTTCCTTCAATTCAATTTACTAACCCCCTTCCGTGGAAACCACGGTTTTTACGAGTTTCTTACTATCTACATAATGCATCGACAAATTTTCTATAACTTCAAGGGAAAGTTTATTGCCCTAGGTTTTCTTCGAAAATTCAATCTTTTAACCCTAGTCTTATTTTAGCGATATGTTTCCCAGATTCGGAACTTCCAGTTTTAAAATGTCCGTAAAAAAAGGAAGGAAAACATTCAACAACCTCATATACACAAAAAATGAAGAATAGTTAGGGTTAGAGAACCGATTTAAGTAAAAAAAAAAATTCGATTCACTCCCGGATCGAGAATCCCCTTTCCTAGAAAATGGAAAAAGTTTTTCCTTTTTCTTCTTTTTATACCACTTGAGATAACACAAAATTTTAGCTTGCTTCAAACAGATATAAATTAGGTCTATGGTCGGCTGAGATTCCATTTATAAAATATATGAGCTCGGTTTGTAAGGTTTCATTAGCTGTACAAGTGTTTATCATTTTGAAACAATCGACTTTTACCCACGATTTATCCTCCGTCGAATATATCTCTTGAGTTTTTTGCTATTTCTCTTTTTCGTTGTTCGGTGAAAATCGATTTTAATGTCTGATCCTGTTCGAGATATACAACCCTGTTTGATAATTCGAAATAATGTTTGAAAAAGCTACTCGTTTTCTTTACACAGGGGGATTGGATATCGGAAGATTTTAGGAAGTTCGCTTGAGTTATACGTTTCAACTTTGAGGCTATTTAAAATAATTTGACGGGAAATTAATTGCAGCAAATCGTTTTAAAATAGTGTAAATAGCTCTTCCCGTTCGGGTGGGTGGGGGGCGCCCTTTCGCCCTTCCCCTGGATCCGCCAAGGTCCAACCAAAGGTTGGGGTAGGCGGTGGGAACATTAACGGTCCTGCTACAGGTTTGGCGCACCTGCCCTTAACAAGCTCCAGATTCCTTCTGATCCGGGAGATTCTGGGTTCTGGTAGAGGGCAGCAGTCCTACCAATACTGTCTTACGGCTAAAGACAGTAAAAGTTGGCAAGGCTTAGATCCAGAAAGCAGGAGAAGGCCGAGTCGAGGACTGACGCGGAAGGTCTTGGGAAGCTACTGCATTAAGCTCCCTAGTATAGCCATCATCCCCGAGGGTTTCCCGTGCAAGACGCAAGACAGTCGATTCTGTTGGGGTTTCTTGCACGTCCCAATAAATTCTCTAACCATGATGGTCGCCAATTCCCGCAGCGGGAAGGCACTGTAAAAAGAAAGGTCCTCTGCCCGTCACTGATAATATTACGCGAAAAGTTTACATTTAAATAACCAGACGATCAATCCTGCGCTCTTGACCACTTCATAAAAACTTCAAAATGTCTTCCCCTTCAATTCAAAATGAATAGAAACGGTCGAAACCAACCTGCTACAAATAACCTAAGGGCTCTTCCTTAAGAATGGTTAGAGAAAAGCGATTTTTGAATAGGGTCAACGGAAACTGTCAAACGCAAACTTCACCAAAACCGCCATATCCATTCTACTTCCTTAATTTGACTTCCTCCATTATTAAAAAATCCCATCCAGTTTTTTTTTTTTTTTAAATGCAAAGTGCTAACAAAAACGTTTAAAATTAGCAAAAAACAACCAAGAGTTAACTCACGAAATTCCAAATTCTAAACAATATCATTCGGTTCCTCAGCATCAGCTGACGCGTAAAACTGCGTACCATCTGCAGGCACACGCAACTTTTTTTTCCCCCGAAAAAAACAGAAAAAAACTTTTTTTTTATTCCCCTATTCCTCATTCGGATTCCTCGTATCGGATGCCATGTGGGTACATGAAAATCCAAAAACAAGAAACATCTGAATAGTATTTTTTTTCATTATCCGTTTCCCACGAAAATTATGCCTTTTCGATATTTATTTTGGAACATCAAAAAAGAAAAAAAAAAGAGGGAAAAAAAATTTTCATGATTCGAATTTTAAATTCCATGAAATGAAAATTTTATGAGTGAAGGAAAATCTAAGAAAAAGGATTTTTCCTTTACGTGCACTCTTCAGACATTCAAATAGAACTTCCCAACTTGTACGTCCAGGGGAGAATCAAAAAGTGGGAAGAATAAAAAAAAAAATCGGATTTTTTATTTAAAGCAGCAACACACCCGCGTTGAATACGTAGGTGAAAGCTTTGTTACCGGGCATAATAGTTTCCTTTCAAATCTTTTCCAGATAATAAAAAAAAATCAGATTAATCTTTGTGGCAAGAAGCAAAAAATTTAGTTTTACAAGTGAACCAGGGAACAATGATACTTTGCTACTGAATTTACGGAGCCACCAGCTCGACCGCTGCCACCAGTTTTCTTCAAAAGCTTTGTTGGCTTTAAATAACGTGAACCGTTCAACTTACTCTCGCCTGGCACACTCATGACTCACGAACCCGCCTAAATTCGAGGTGAGGAAAGGCTGCAAAGTGCAGCACGCTGCAGCTATTTCTCGCACGGGAGGGCAGGTCGTGCGGGGGCGCCGGACTGGAGGGCGGCGGCCCAGGATAGGTCTGAATGGCGGAAACTCTATAATGTGGCAACAAGGCTTCAAGCCTTGTGACGCCGGATAACATAACAAATATTTGTAAGTCTCACTATAATGCAGCCAAGGGTTAAAATACAAGACTTCCTGCCATAAGCCTTCTTCATCTCTTCCGTAATTCGATCTGCATTTTTATACGGGTGCATTACTTAAAAATTTTACCACCTGCGCACATAAAAGGCTTCCCGTTTTCAAGAACCGCGCTCTTCGTAACATCCCGGGTGAACAATACAAAAATTAATTAAATTCCTATTCGTTCGGCCAAAACACCCAACTACTACACTGCGTCCTTTCGCAGCACTGTCTTTTATTACCGTAATTAAAACAAGCCCTATCTAACGTCGACGTAACCAGTCAAATAATAATTAACTGAATTACGTAGCGACTTTCAAAAGGTCGACCCTTCAGCACTTCAAAAAAAAAAAAAAAAACTTTTTTTAACATAATTGCGACGTGACATGATATCTGTAAGTCTTAATCCCCGTTTTATTTCCCTTCCTTTTAATATTTTTCAAGATTAAAGGCGAAAACCCTTTTCATAAAAATGATAGATTTCTGGCATCGTTTTTTCCCTCTTCATCCCTTCCGATAAATATTTCAAGGAAAAGTGGAACAAAACCATTACAACTTTTCTAAATTGTTTCCTGACGAATTCTTGCAAATTATCAAAGTTTGTAAACTCGAACAATAAACCGTATCAAGGTGTGTTATAATAATGCGAATAGTTTCTTAACATTTTGCGACTATGCCAAGTCAGGTATTCTTTCTCCTTTCAAACAAACTTTTTCGTTTGCGGGGATTATAGGCCAAAGAAAAAGGAAGAAACATGTTAGCCAGGGTGTAAGTAAGCACTATAACCATTATGGCGGTTTACTCTCGTTAAAAAGAAAAAAAAAAAAAAAGGAAGAGAAAAAACGAGGAGGATTTTTGCATATTTGTAAAATCTCATCGTGGATTAAACTTAAAAGCGTATTCCACAACCCTCTGATTAAAATTTATTTGATAAGTAACTTGATTTTGAGATTCTCCTTTTTTTATTTTTTTCCCCCTTTCGTCTTCTTCTTTCTCCCCGTGTTTCTTTTCAATCCTCCAACCCTTGATTAAAAGTGTTTCATGTTATGTGGAATTAAGCGATTATTCAATGAATCCCAATTTAGTGAAAACTAATGAGGCGGAATTGGAGGATTTGTATACATCCTCGTTCGAAATCATTAGCCACTTGCAAGATTCGATTGTTCCTGTGAGAAACTCTAATCAAAACTTAATAATTGATACATACGCTACCGTTGCATTACATACACAACAACTATAAACATGACCTAATTATGAGATGTTCGTTCTTTCGTTATGAATTCGAAGCAAGCTATGAAAACTTGATCAAGTCATTATAGAAGTGTTAATGTGTTGTTTAAAACAGAACTCATTTGATTTGTTAATACAAATAGTGATAGTGCTGTACATTAGTTCAGCATTAATAATAAAATCTGATCGATTGGGGCCAGTGCATAATACTAAATGCATAAGTCATGAATTTCGATTTTGTTAGCTTGCCTTGACATGGTAAAAGAACAAACAGGACTCAGCAATCCAAACAAAAATATAGTCTTCTGTTTTTAGTTGAAGTTTGAACGGAACTATCGTTTCTTCTTCAACGGTGCTCGTATCAGAGAGTAGGCGACCATCAATAATTTTTTTCCGCCGCCAAAGGCTTTATAGAGATTTTCCACATTAAAATTTGTCAATGCTCTAAAAATGCGCACATATGACAAACTTTTCACCCCGATCCCTCTTTATGATTGCCTGCAGGAGTCTACGCTTCAGATCTCTTACCACATGCCCGAAGTATTATAGCTTGAAACGCTTGACGATGTCGTAAAGACGTCTTGATGCATCCTTTGCCAAATTTCCTTATGATACGTTCATGCTACTTAAATAATTCTGCAATAATACATCTTGAACTCCTCCAGATTATTTATCATCGCCACATTCAGCGTCAAGGTTCCACTGTACTTCGGAGTCCACCGTCCACTGTCTTTTACTTCTTCTTCTTTAAATGCCCGCTCTTCGTCGGAGATTGGCGATCATCATGGCGATCCTAACTTTGGAGGCTGCCGAACGAAAAAGGGATACTGAATTTTGGCCGTACCAGTCTCTTAGATTCTTGAGCCAGGATGTTTTCCTCCGACCCGGTCTACGCCTGCCTTCAATCTTCCCCTCCATCACCAGCTGCAGAAGGCGATATTTCCCGTTACGAATTATATGGCCGAAATATTCAAGCCTTCGCCGCTTGATCTCGAAGAGCACCTCCATCTGTCTTTCGTCTATCTTTTACTATAGAGCCTAATAAGGAGTGAACACTTCGAAGAGTCATCGGCTTCATAAGGATACTCCTTTTTGCAAACTGGAAGCTGCCAAAATCTCGAATTAGGTGGCCGCCATTCTTGAATAGAAAAATCTGACCATCGCGATGTTCGCTGGCGGCCATCAAATTCGAGATTATGGCAGCTTCCAGTTTTCAAAATAGTGTACCCCTATGTAGCAGACGATTCATCGAACTTTCCACTCCCTATTAGGCTTCCCTTTCTCCTTCTTTAAGTGTTGCACTGTGTAATGCGCTAATGTAATGCTTGGATACGCCAGACCTATTAAAACGCCGCAAGTTTGAGACATGTTGCCACTTGCTGACTCGTCATAACCTTGCAAAAGGAACAAAGTCCACGAGTCGTTTTAACTGCTCGAATTATTTTCACATGACTAGATATAAATGGTCAGAGGTGAATTTCGGTCGGAAAAATTCCGAACCGAAAAGTGAATTCGACCGCTAGACTCTCCGATTTGAGCCGGGTACGTTATCCAATGCACCACAAGACTGGCTACCCTTTACCATGTCCAAAATTCAGCCGCCCTCGCTAGTCCTCAGTCACTCCTTAGCAGCAGAGATAAGTTCAATGTCAAGTGAGCTCCCGATGCGACTTTGTGGTTCGTAAAAATGCGTGATGGTGCACACTGTCTTACTCCATGCAAATTCTGCATGGAGCTGGTTTCTTTCACGAATCCTTTTCAAGCCAAAACATTAATCCAGAAATAATCTTCCTCTTTTCCCTCCCGAAGTTTCAAGCCATAGCATACAATATTACTACACATATTGCTTGTTACCAAAATACAAATTCTCCAAAGGCCTAACTTAATGACGTAAAATTCAATTTCAAGCCTAGATGACTCGTATCATCGAATAAATCATACCTATCTAAATCTGTCGAAGGTGTTGATGTTTAATTTGAAGGACTTAATACCCACGGGCGATTCGTCCCTTTTAAGATGAAAAGGTCGTCAGGAGGGAGCATCCACAATCTTTTTTTTTTCGCTCTTTTTTTACTATCGGATTTCTTATTAACATGAATACGTGTATAGTTCACAGCTCCGTGACATGATAGTAAATCCGGAAGGAAAAGAAATGGAAATCGTAAAAAAAAGCATAGTTGGTTGTAAAAGAAATTGTATATTGAAATGCGCTGAAACCTCCCCGAGGAAATCTGAGAGAAGAATTTTAAAAGAGATTCGGAGCTTTCCTTAAGTTAAATATGTCATGCGGATGACATCTCTTGGTCATTTCTGACGCTTTTCCTTTTTTAAAAACATGGCATGTTGCTTCCATCCAGCCACCGCTTTTTTTTTATTCGATTTCCTCCCCCCCACTCTCCCCGTTTTCTTTCCCTTTTAAGACTTCAAACAAGTGTCTGTTTGCAAAATCTTGGCTCTTATAAAAAAAAAAACCGAGATAACGAAATTTCGTTAAAGCGAATCCCCAGGAGCGGATCGTAAATAAATAAAGTTAGGTTCTTATTGCGCGTAAAAAAAACTTCGTAAAGGTAAATAAATCGCAAAATACCGGGCGGTTTTCAAGAGGCTTAGTAATCTTCTTGTTTCTGCGTTTTCCCTTTAAAATCCCGAAATAATTAGATGACTTGCAAATGAGGGAATGGGGTCATAGAAAATGAATTTCGAAAATGCGATGCGAATCTTTTTCTCAAAGAAATAATAATTGACCTTTTTTCCCCTCCCTTTCCTTTCCTTCAAGTTACTTTCGATTGCCATTTGAGCAAATATTATCATAGGTTCTTGTAAAACTATTCAATGACAATCTCTCTTTTTGTTTCAGGTAATCGTCTTAATAATTGGAGAAAAGGGCCTTTACTTTTGGTTCAGTTATCATCTTAGATTAAAATTTTGAATGAGCTGACTTCCCAGATGAGACGTCACGGACATTCGTGAGATTTTACCAAAGCGATTCATGCAGAGAGAGGGAGAAAGACGAGTCTTTGAAACGGATGGAAGAAAAAAAAAAGAGGTTTGTATTTTGACAAAGGAAGTGAGTATCTTTTGAAATGTTTTAAAAGCTAATCTTGTTGTTTGAGAAATCGCGAGAATAATTTACGTTTCTCATGTTAGAAATAAAAAAAAAATTATGTATAAAAATTGTTGATGCGAGATGCTTTTTAAAATCTTGGATCTGTATGTTTGCATAGTGTATTTCCCCATTTTCTTTTACTTCAATTTACAATTAAATATTTGATTAACTCTTGGTGTACTGTTTTCTAAAAGAAAAAGTCAAATTTTAATTAAGAAAAAAAAAACAAGATTATTTCCGGATTTAAAGTTTAGGCTTGAGACCTCGATTAAAACATTCCCTTTCGGATGTATAAGGAAATCAAATCACGCCCGAATGGTTAGGAAACCTAGATAATATGAAAATTTAAAGCTATCCTGCTTTAGAGGGGTTGCGAAAGTATGTTTAATTTACAAGATAACAAATTTAAAGTGCACATTTCTGCGTATGATTTCTTAAAACTCATCCCTACTGTTGTAGCGTTTTCATTTTAATTCTTAACGTGATAGTTGGTTGGAAAAACCTGAGTTATGTTTAAGTATGGCTTTCAGATTGGAGTGTAGTTTTATCACTAAAAATTTTCAAAAACTGCTTTGGGTTCCTATGGCCCGGGAAACGATAGCAAGTCCAAATGAATATTTCATTCCGATATCCTCGGATATCCTCTTCAATAAAATCGGTGGCTCTCGTTTGCTTCATCAGTTCTGCTCTTCAGCTAGCTTCCCTGAAAGACTCTAGGAGCTCTTTAATATTTACTCTTTTAAATGCGATCAAATCATTTTTTCGATTACCGGGTTTGGAGCTTCTATTATTTCCCTTGTATTTAAATTCGGGATATGCTCTCACCCTGACTTTCCATCTATTCTTCTCCGGTAATCCAATTCTGCAAATCGAAACGTCCATGATCCAAATACTAAAAGGAATAAAACTAAGGTCAATGTCAACTCATCGTTTTCCATTCATTCTCGAATATATGCAAATCCCGTAAGCTTCAAGACCATAAAGCGCAACACCCTTTCAATTTGAAAAAGTAGTTTAAATCTCAAAAAAACCGTCTCTCATAAAAAATTCTACTCCAAGACATTTTACGATGCCCCGAGGAAGAAAAATCTCCTAAGAAAAAAAAAAATTAATCTATGCATAAAGTCAACACAATATTAAAATGCTATTGTCCTCGCTCGCTTTTACAAGTGTAAACAAACGTTTTTAACTAAAGTTAACTTATAAACAAAGTCGTTTTTCTTCTTCGTTTGTTTCCCCTCCCTTTTAACTCCTCGTTTCCCTTTTTGTCTTTTCTGCCTGTTTACAATCCAAAATGACATTAAGAGAGAGATTCAAGCCGGGGATTCTGACAAGAATATAATAAAAAAAAATCACAACTGGAAACTTGTTTTCACGCTTTCGAGACTTCTTCATCAAACCCGACAGCCCGCTCCCTCAAAAACTCCTAAACCGAGTTAGTGACAAACTTTCCCAAAGGTTCAATTACTTTTTCATTATCGTTTCCTTGGTAATAATAAAAATTGGCATGCTGGAACGAAGAATTCAATAATCGAATACTATTTTTATTTAAAAAAAAAAAAAAAACGAAATTAGGATATGCTGTGGAGCGAAACGGAAAAATCGAAACAGATACGAGCTTTGGAGTTAAATTAATTAATTTTGATAAAATCAAAATTGAAAAAGCTAAGAATTTCACAATCAAAGCTCTTCCCCGCTTTTAAATTAAGGTAAATGAATTTAAATCAGCCAGAAAAATTTCGAATCAATAAACCGATACACGAAAATGCAAGCCAAGAAACGGAATCGAATGTTTAAAGTTTACCTTTTGCATTGTATTTTAAAAAAATGGAAAATAAATATTTTTATTCGAATTCGAATTCCAATACGAAAAGAGTTCCGCTTGAATATATAAACATACGGCTTCTGGTTAATATTTCCGTCGCGTTTACATACCGGAAAAAATCTTTCTTTTTTGCAAAAAAAAATATTCAGAGTTTCGATTGCGATTCTAAGCCGCTTATGCTACTCTTGGAAATTCTATAGTTAGCGATTCAACAAAAGCTAGTTTTGGTTCGACTAATCCGGAGAGCAATATACAGGTCCGGCGACTACAACTCAGAGCTTGGATTGATATTTTCGTGTAATCAACCAGTCTTTACAACTGAATGACTGGTGCTTTTCTTATTTCTCCGAGGCGGAGATTGGAGATCATCATAGCGATGTGCACTTTCGAGGCTGCTGAACGAAATAGGGACAATGAATTAACGCTCAACCGGTTCCTGAGACTCTTCAACCAAGATGTCTTCCTACGACCAGATCTGCGCAAAGACCTTTAGAAATAGACCGAACACTCCCGTGCTTAGCGCTGAAGTCAAAACAAATCAACTGAGTGTCAGGAGTTCCGTTCAGTTAGCACAGTATTTGTCAAAGGTTCCTTTGTTCCTTTGTCGGAAATGATTCTTTCTGAACGGAAATCTGGACACTCACTCGATTTGTTTTGGCCTCAGCCGGCTTCTTGTAAAGACGACTGCAATCCAACGTCAAAATTCATTTTCATTCTTACCTGAAAATAAAAAAAAATTAAGAATTAGTAAAAAAAAATTTACAGTCATTGTTTACATCCGATTTATTTTTTTATTCCTTTGTTTAGGAATTTCCTTGTTTCACTTATGACGATCCGCATGGAACTAAATGCTTGCAAAAAGTCCGTGCGGATGTCTTTGGGAAGGCAAGCTTTACGATATTTCAATTAATCAATAACCCACAGTGTGGTAATGAATAAAACCTTTGGGGAAGGGAATTTCTAATAAGAGGTCACATCCATATTTTTAATACGCAATAAGAACTCGCGTTCGAATACCACTGCCATTTTTTTCCCGGAAAAAATCGGAGGAAAAAGCTTTACTGAGCTGAAAACTCATCACAATGGTAATTTAAAATGAGTGAGCTGATATACAGAGAAAAAAAAAAGAATAACCAATTTTAAAAGGAAAGTGTTTTTCTTGGATTCCATTCGTCGAATAGTATTTATTTTTCCTAGAACGTTTGTCGACCCGTTCGAAAAGAATTTAACAGGAATGTTGTTTTTAAATGTAATATTGGAAACGAGTGTTGAAATTTTCCAGCTTAAAATAAAATAAAATCGGATTCTTAACGTTACGTATTAAAAACATTTCCGGCGCCAACATTGCATTGTTTTTTCTTACAAAGGTAAAATTAAAATTACAGGAGAATATTTGTGGCGCCAAAACAAATCGTGGCTCAATTTCATCCCTTGTAACATGTGTGGCAAAAAAAATTCATGCCACAAAAAATCGAAAGAACTCCTGAACTTGTCAACAAGATAAGGTCCATTTTGTTTAGTCTTTTCGATTGTATATGATCGTCTGATATTTTTATTTAAGATAACCTCTCTGCCCCAGTAAATCTTAGCGATCGTGCCAAAGCTGTTTTGTCTCTGAATCATATCATCCTGTCTCATGAGAAACTCTGCTTTTGTTGTTCTTCGTATCAAATGCACATTCTCCAGATGCTGATACCAAAAACTTGTCAGCTGTTTCCTTTGCTCACGTTTCGCATTATTTTTATCAAAATGTTGCTTCCAAAAAGGTAAACGGCCGAGAGTACCATCCCGTATCTTTTAAACAAAACACACAAAAAAATCCAACCAAGGTGCGGATGAAAGGATAATGAACCATAATACAATGATTTAAAATGATTGCTTCATCCCACTCTTCAAACTTTTTGATTTATCTTTTCAGACTCACCGTAGTAGATCATATCCTAAAGCTCTATCTTCTCTACATGGCGCTATTCGCATTTTTAATACGTCGCCTACGCTAAAAAAAACTCCTCGTATTTCCCGATAAATTCGTTATCTCGCGTCTTTATTTATTTTTTATACTGATAAAAGTCGATTTACGCTTTTTGTTTCTCTTCCTAAACGGCGGAACAATAAGAGTGTTAAAGTAATGAAAGATTCATACGTAGGATCATTTATAATGCAGGTAGTCGAGATTTAGCATCTCACGAAGATAACTAAGCTCCGTGAGCGCCTCCGGTGTGTTGAAATTCATGAAATGACAAAGGTTTTGAGGTTTGTCAGAAGAGTTTTTTCTTCTTCAGGTTTTCCGTCAGCTCGGTCTGCGCTGATCTTTAATCTTTTCTTCTATAAATAAGAGCAGGAGGCAGTATTTCCTATAACGAAATTCATGGCTAAAATCCTTAATCGTAGTCCCAAGCATCATTCAGCCAGCATTCAAGATATTTCATAACAGCGCACCCGCCGATGAGAACATTGAGCAGATCACCAGCATCGAGCAGATCAGCATCGTGCAGATCACCAGCATCGAGCAGATCCTCAGCCACGCTCAGATCGCCAGCATCGCGCACTCGCATTAATGGATGAACGAATGCTGATGATTATGCGGGATCGCATTCACCCGATTCCACAACAATTGTTGGAGATTGCCAGCACTTCCATCTTGCTCTACATTGATTACTTCGCCACTGGCGACTACTCCGCGGTTGAGTCCATCCAAAGTTTCTAACAGAATCGCCCTCAAAAATTTTAAAAGAATCGAATTTCTACAATCAACAAAACTCACTTGGCTCGTAGCATTTAATTAACTTTTGACAAACGAGCTAATATATCTAAAATTGTATATTGAATAACTGACATTTTCAAGTGATCCCGTTAACTTTTATAAATAAACATTTTCGGACCTCTCCTCCCCAACTTAATGACTCATTCACGCTCCATCTACCACGAGCCAATAAGTTTCTTTTTTCCTTTAGTGTTTCTTGAGGGAGAGAATTTTAACCCTACTTATAAAAAAAAAATCGTTATTATCGTCTGGTTGAAAGGCAAACAGCGACGAGATTCTAGAAATTATCCAAGCGCCCCGCTGGGTTTTTGAGCTTTGGTAGTAAGAAGAAAATCGCATCATGCTGTTTATCGATTTTTTAAATATATTGTAAACATAAAGCTTCAAGATTGTTTGGGCTGTGTGAGTGTAATTCGTTTTGTTCCTTGTCCGTTCATTATTTAATAAAGCCCTTTTATAAAATGTCACATACTGTTAAAGTTTAACGATCCGGCTAATGCGATATTTTATGTAGATTCCAATGTCGATTGATAATTACAAAAAGTCGTAAAAAAAAGGAGATCGCGTCTCTGCGAATGATTTTGGGTAATCGAAATTCGAATTAGTGTGGTGAATAAACTTTTATTGCGAGATTGATCAATATGAAGTAATCTATTGAAGCGTTCGGCTTGTGTAATTTTCATTATTTTTAATTGACAAATGTAGTAAAAAGGCTGGGATGTGGAATGATCTTCGAAAATACAATGGTTGGATGTTCTTTTTTTATCAAAATTGGTTGGCGTTCGCTATTAGCTGGTTTTGTTATAAAATCTTGAATGTAAATGGAGGCGGGTGCGCAATGTTGATGATCTGCAAGTGGCCATTGATTTTGCAATTCGAAATGTATTTGCACTCCTTCCGGAAGTTTTAAAACTTCAGATGAAATTAACGCGAATGACGATTTCAAATTACACGGCAATTAATCCAAGAAATAATTTCAATTCCCGAATGAACAAGGATTTCAATTCTGGTGAAGGCACTTCTTCATCGGAAGAAGTGTACGACAGTTCTCTAAGAATGAGCCAAACCGAATTAAGTAAGTATTGAAAATTTTTTTTTATTTTGTTACTATGTAACAAAATAAAAAAAACATGTTAAAACACGTTACGTAACATGTTACGTAACATGTTACATTGTGAAATATGCCTCGTAAAATGTTAAATCATGTTAGGCTCGTGAGGACAATGTTACAAGCTTTGCAAAGCATGTTACGAGCCTTGCAAAGAATGTTACGGCCCTTCAACATCATGCTACGGCCCTTCAACATCATGTAACATTTTTTTCACTAGAGTAACATTATCTAAACGGGTCGTAACATGATGCTGGAGGGCCGTAACATGATGTTGAAGGGCTGTAACATGATGTTGAAGGGCCGTAACATTCTTCAACATCATGTAACATTTTGTTCACTAGCGCAACATTATCTAAACGGGTCGTAACATGATGCTGGAGGGCCGTAACATGATGTTGAAGGGCTGTAACATGATGTTGAAGGGCCATAACATTCTTCGCAAGGCTCGTAACATGCTTTACAAAGCATGTAACATTGTCCTCACGAGCGTAACATGACTTAACATGTTACGAGGCATATTTCACAAGGTAACATGTTCCGAAACGTGTTACAACGGAACATGTTATGTAACATGTTTCCCTGTGAAATATACCAAATGTAACATGTTACTCATGAATTTCCTCCCTAATCGAATGAAGTTATACTCCGACTGAGCGAGAAAGTGAGTAGTCCTTCTCGGACTGCTATTCCCCTAGTTTATTAATAATACGGAGCCAGCAAAGTTTCGCTTCTATTAAAATCAGTAAAAATACACAATTAATGATAAATATTATTTTTTTTTTAAAGCGCCAAGTTAATAAGAAACTTTTAGCAGGACAAAACCACCTGCACAATACTAATAAATAACCTTTTATTTTAATTTTTTAAATCCCTATAATTATAATTGAATCAACATGAACCGTGTCGTCACGGTATTTACGAAGAAAAATGTAAAATGAAACCCAAGCTTCGGTGACTGTCAGGTGGATGTAGAATGCGCTGCATTTTAAAGATAAACAATAGATTCAACTTGTTACACAGCATTGTGCACATGTACTAGTTTAGTCAAGGACGTCAATCATTATCCCGTTCAGGCTAGACTAATAATCATGCGCTGGGCTTTAAAAAAAAAAAAAAAACGATAACGGGAGGATTTCAACTCAAAATATTTCCATTTACGATCACACGCGGGTAAGAACAAAAATAGAGTAAAAAAAAAAATGTAAAGTCACATTGTCATTTAAAAAACGTAGCTTGAAATATTTTCAATTCGACCGGAGAAGAATGTTAGTCATTATAAATTAAAACGAGGATGATTCATACCTTTGAACAAGAAACGTATCGGCATGAATAAGTTTATGAGCGAGAGAATAAATGATATTTCTCATGATTGTGCAATGAAATACAACGAAGATTCCAGAAAGGAATGAAATTATTAAATGATTTTGCCTGTCACCGTCGAAGAGATTCAGGGGCGAAGCCAAGAGGAAGAAAAAAGTCAAAGCTCCTTGGGCAAAGACAAAGCCTATTTTTTATCGGCCCCGATATCCTTTCAAACTTCCGCTGGATGAAAAAAAAAAAGCTATCTCTACATTTCTTAACTTTATCAAAATCGGAAGGATTGAGGAAGACTCATCAGGAAATCTCTTATCACTTAACCTGGTGTTATCTATCCTCTTATCTCATATTTCACTTCGTTACATTTGATACTGAGCTACATTGATTTTCGATATCAAACGCTGGGATCATTCCATCTGTTTGCCGAAAACTTAAAATAATACCAAAGTTGAATAGGTCACGCGGTCGCGGATGTAAAACAACTGTAACAACAAAAAACTTTCAAATTAAATCTCAAAAGTAGAAATTCCACTATCTTTATTGTCAGAGAAAACGGAAGCAACCTTTCGGGAAAGAAACACAGTCCGCGTTTAATAAGTAGCTGAAAAAAAAAATTGACCCCGAGTGTCTGAAAACGTGAAAACACGAAGAAGCGTTAATAAACAGATAGGTGATGGATAATCGAGAGCTACCAGGCACTACTTGTTTACCGGCAAATCGTGCGTCAGGATCGCAAACGCTTCATTTGATTAGTATATCGAAAAGTGGTATTTATAACAAGCCTTATTTTTTTCACGAGGTTTGCGTGAGTCGGGTTAAATAACACGGGCCGAGGAGAGGCGGTGAAACTAAAAAGGATTTGGGTTTATCAAGCGTCTAAAAATGGAAATTCTCGGAAACGAAATATTTGAGAAATTATTTTCCAGGATAATTTTTTGCTCTTGTTTCAAGGACAACGGTTATCTAAACTTTTAATGGGGAATAATAAAAGGGAGCCCGAAACAAACATGCTTGTTTTAGAGATAATTGACATACGGTTAATTTAAATACAATATCCTACAATTATCTATTTGAAACTGTACGAAAGATGAGATGTTTTAAATTGGGGTTTGAATTACCGAAAAAGGGTTAGCGAAGCATATGAAGGTGATGTTTTAGTGTACAGGGTGTTCTATGTAAATTAAAGGTGCCTCATTAAAGTTTCGTGTTTTTGGATTTTAGTATTTTTTTTAATGGCTTTGCAGTACCAGAAGGTTCAGTATCCTGTCTGTTTGGAGGGCTTAGTCTTCTTGCAGTGCATCATGGCTGGAGAGCTTATTGCGCCGAGCAAGAGACCCTATCCGGATTAACTGTCTTAGGTCTTGAACAGCAAACCTTCGGACATGATGGTTAAACTAGGGACGTTAATGCTGTGGTTTTCCAACACCTTCCACATCGCAGCACAGGAGCCATACCGTCAGTCGACTCTGTTTCCTGTTTTCTGGACTTAAGCCTAGCCAACTTTTACCGTCTTCAGCCTTAAGCCAGTACTGGTAAAACTGCTGCCCCCTACCAGAACCCTTGCCAGATAGCACCTCCCGGGTCAGAAGGAATCTGGAGCTCGTCAAGGGCAGGTACGCTAAACCTGAAGCAGGACTTTCAATGTTCCCACCGACTAAGGGCTTGATCTACACGGGTTTAAAATTCAAGGCCCGATCCCGGCCCAGTTAGAGTTTCTAAATTTTCTTTGGACGTATAGTTCTTTTAAGTTTTTTTTAAGGTAAACAAGACTGCTCTAGCTGCTGCCAACTTTCCTTCTTTCTTTGGGCTCAGTACTCAGACTGATACAGCTTGAAGACGTTCCCTTGAAATGAAAGGAAATTTCCCAGCCTATGACATTGAATGTGTTAAGTGACTAGCTTCACGACAGGGTCACTCAAGCCGCACAATCACTGTACAAGAACGGAACCCACTTTATTTAGACAGGGAACTCGAACCCTGTGGCCCATCAGTCGTATTATTCATATGATATTTTAGATATATCAGTGGTTAATGCCATGGATCAAATCCTAGGTATAAGCTAGGATCGAACCTCGTCTCTCTGAGAAGGGAACGCTGACCACTCGGACGATTGAAGAATTTTGCGGCCAACACCGGCCCCAATTGACATTTTTGTGCGCTGACCTTTCCTTTCTTTGCCTCGCGACAAGCCCCACCCAACTCTACGTCAACTCTGCTACCAGCTGAATAAATGTGGGAGCGCCTTCTTATTTCTCGATTGGAGGTTACCCGATGGCATATTATGTTGTTTTTAAGTGCTTGGCACTCTTCTTTGTCAGCGCCATTGTCGCCAATCCTTACATTGCTACTGGCAGAGGAGAATGCAGGCATTACGGATCTTTCTTTTGAAGTACGCAGGAATCTTCTTATTTCACAGTAGGTGTTTGCCTTAGTTTGCAGAAAGCCGCCCATTCTGAGAGTAATTTTGGCAGTTTGATTCTTCCACCTATTTCAACTTATTCGCCACTAGCTCATATACTTTCAATCCATACTTTGTTTATTTTCAAACAAACAGACAGATATGGAATCCGTCTGTGGCTCCATTTAAATATTTTTTATAAAAGTCTTTTCCTCGCTTGAAATTTTTCCCAAGCTCTATATCATATTCGCGAATAATCTCCTGAGCACCTCTTCTCTCAAAATTTTAACCGTCATCTTATTTTAATCTCAAAATTCCAAAACTTCAAAATGAATTTTTTGCTGCAGCAGCAGCAGCAGCAGCAGATGACAAAAAACTGTAATCGATATTCCATTATAATCAATACCGTAGAATAATATCCTCTGAAACTCGAGCTACACGTTTAAAAATATTAAAAAATGCAAATGTCCATCGACGTATTTCAATATTCGTTAAACACGTCTGTTGAGGTGAAATGTGCGTGTTTTATGTAATTAAAAAAGAGCTGATAGGCTCTTGGCTTGTACAGCATCAAGTTTTCATTGCCTACACCCAAACAATTTTTTTTTTTTCAAAAACATCCCAAGAGAGAATAAAGATGGCTTAGCATGCTTAGATGCTGAAGGAAAATCTTATTTGTAAAATGTGATTTCTTCCTTTGGTTCTCTCTCTTTTCTTTAAAAGGAAAAAGTAAGTAAAATTACCATGGATGTAAATTGATTGCAATTGCCTTACGGGGGTGATCAGATGGAAACTGACACGGGCAAGGGGATGATCGGGCGAGACCACATCAATAAACATTAGAATCAAAGTCGCTTTGAGTTTTGTTAAATAAGTGTCTCGAGCCTCGACGTGTCCCATCCCAGATTGAATCATTTTCGTCAAAGAACCCTAAAGACGATATTTTAAAAAAAACACACGGAGATCAATGAAGTTCATTGTTTGTGGATGGTTTGTGTTATTCGATATTGTTTATTCAGCTTTTGATTTGTGGTTCATAATTCAAAGCTTTAATAAACTGGTGTAAAACCATTAATATCGTCTGGTTATAAATAATCGGGAATGGGTGGGTGAATCATTAGACGAAATACTTGACGTGACAGAAGCTCGACCACATCGAAAACCGAAAACGATCATAACCTAACAAGCGGTGAGAATCAAAACTTGAGCGAGTTTAAAAATTATTTTCTCGTGAACTCGATTTGAGTTTCGGATATAAAAACGTTACTAACGGTTTCCATGGAATTGAGGAACTTGTAATCTCTGCAATAATAATTTAACACTTCTTTTAAAAAAAATGTGACTAACAGATTATGTAAGAATTGGGGGGTGGCCCGTTGATTAAATTAGGAAATTGTTTTATCATAGTATCGAATGAGTCAGTCGTTCGTTGTTTTATTATTACGACATCATTATTTTCGCATAAATAGCTTTTTAGAAAGTTTAAAATAAAATTACGTACTTAATTGTATCTAAATTTTAAAGTATCTTTTAAATATGATAGGGAAATCTTTAAAATTGCTAATCTTCTCCTTTCTAATGTACAATTTGACACAAGGCGTTTTAGAATTTTGAAAGAGACGTGTTTATTATTTGAAAATTATCGTGGAAGTAGTTAAGAGAGCTTTCAGCCTTACGATTGTCTCTGACATACCTCCAGCGTTTAGGATCCTACAAGGTTTCGCATATCACAGAATTTGTGATTCGAGCTAAATATGATCCTGATCGTTTTCCCTAATCTCCTGTCCCCCTTCCAATTAAAGACTTCTTAATTTTTCGGCCCCAAAAAAATTTCCATAACATCTCTCTTGAAAGATCAAGAAGCCACTCGCCAGGGCCATTTGCTTCACAGCCTAGTACCTCGAAGCTGAAGCCGAGAGACTTAAGCCAACGATTTCTCAGACCTTGAACGAGGCTTACAGGTTTCCCCTTTCCCTTCAGAGCCCTCTCTGTGTCCAGTGTCCATAGTACAAAGCGCGACCTCGATATTATGAGGCTCCATCTCCACTGTTTCGCTTTTGGCGAGCCAGTATCAACCTGCATAGTGGAGGTAGAACCTCGTAATATTGAGGTGGCGAAAGAATTAGGCATCAGCGATTCCACAAAGAAATCTGATCTGTGCTTGTGTAAAAATTTGTTTACTCAAACAAAAAAAACAAAGGAGTAAGCAAAAACTTTCTTGGCCTCAGAGGAGATTTTTCTGGCCCAAAACAAAAATTTGTTGGTGTTACCATTTCGTAGCTAAAAAAAAATTTCCATGCTCTGGAAACTAGTGATGGACAAGACTGCAAGAATGAGACAAGACAAGAACAAGACTTAATTTTTTTACTCCAAGACGAGACAAAACTAACTATTTTAAGCAATATGCAAGAGAAGTCTTGCGGTTTTGCATTGTTTTTGAACGTCAGAGGTTATTACCGTAAAAAACAATTAATATGCAAATATCAAAAAATTACTCATCCAAAACCGCAACTACAAATCGATATTCTCTCTCTTTCCTATTATCATGCAATCTATAACCAAGAAAAAAAAATTGGAAGCCTTTCTAGTTAAAACGATATTAAACCCGCGTTCATTCACTTTAAAACCCCATAAAGTAATTGAATCCCGTCCATAAAAACTTTCAAATTCAAAGGACGAAGATTTCTTTTCTTAAAAAAAAAAAAAAGTAAAAATTACCTTTTAGTTAAGAATTTTCGAAACCCTTATAAAAATTCATCTTCAAAATCACGGTTTTTTCTTTTACACTTCAAAAAAACGGATTTGCTATTCCAAATTAAAAATTTCCTGAAGCGCATCCGCAGACTTTTTTTTCCTTTAAAATTAAAGCAACGCAATGCAGGAAGTGAAGGTCTAATTAAAAATAAAATTCAATTCCCAATCCCGATGAAATCCTAATCAAATTCTTTTCTTTTTTTTTAACCTCCTTATCTTCTCGCGAGTTTTTAAACTTTAATCGAGGAAATCCATTCGAAAAAGAAAAAAAAAACAAAAAAAAAAAAAAAAAAGGTCGGAATCAGCAAAACGAATCTTGTTTTTTTTCCCAAAGTTGAACGCCAGTTATTTTCATTAGCGAAAGAGTCATATTTATAGATCGTAGTCGAACATAAAAATAAAAAAAAGAAAAAAACATTTTATCTTTTGATCGTTTGTTTGATAACGACAGAAATTCGTTAGTCCCTTATTGTACGTAAATAATCGCTGAATGAGTCAGTGACAACGCTGCACGAGTAGCCATGTATGACGCCACCATCACATCCAATTAATTCTTTCATTTTCTTGTTCATCTATCTCTCAACAAAAGTCCAGGCCGAGTTTTTTAAAAGCAGAAATAAAATGAAAAGAGAGGAAGAAGCCGGTTTGTTTTTAGTGAGATCAGCCGCGCGAAAATAACAAACTTATCGCGGGGCGGGGGAGAGGTTCTTTGTTCTCGATTTAAACACGAGCTTTCTTTTTTTTTTTTTTCCTTTTTCCCTTTCCACGAAAAAAAGTAAATCATTCGAATGTCGGGACGGTAAATCCGTCCCAATAGAAAAACACTTGCTACCGAGAAAAGCTTCGATTTATTATTAGACATAAAAAGAGTATTAAATCTTAAACCTCGAGGATAATCAGACCGTTCCCACAATACAACGGATAAGCCCTAAACATCACAAAAACACATTATACATACGCAACTCACGAATTAACAAAAGAACTATTATTATAGTTCAAACGGTTCCAGGAATCGGCCAAGACGGATCATGCTTTACGGTCTACTTGATACCTCGGTGGCAGGCTTGAAAAAAAAATATATTCCACTTCAGATTACAAATGAATGGTTCCTGATCTTCTTGAACGTCTGCCCCAACATTAAAAAAAAATTATCTTCGGATATTGAACTGAAAGAACCGGTTTTTTTAATCAACTAAACTCTTTGACCACTGATTTTTCCAAATTTTATTCTGAATGAGTGCTAGACCAAGTAAGTTTACCGGAAATATGAAGAATCCTGAATCACGGGTATGCAAACTGCTGTGCATGAGTGCATATACTTTGCCAATTACCATATACATTTTTTTAAATTTGGTTATTAGGAATCGTACTCTGGATGAGAATGATACAGGTTACCCGGATACAGAATTAAAACAGGAACTTTATCCTACTCGAGAGGTACGAAGCTCTTCGCCTGTAGGAGAAATTTGGAAGCACTTATCGACCTCCTAGTCTTGTTCCTCAGGAAAAGAGAGTGTCATGGGGCGATAAAGAAAGAGCTGTGAAGACTTATACTCTTTATCAGAAACAGTTAACCACAGCGGCAGGAATTCCGATCGCTTCCTGTAGGGAACAATGCCGTCATTGTTAGGCACCCGGCCATTTCTGGCGAGATTTTCCAAAAGACAAAGGAGTTCATTCCTATGTATGCGGTTATTCTAACGTCCCTGTTGCAACTTGTCCGCATAAAGAGGAAAGATTAAGAAGGCAGATGGATAAAGCAAATCTGACCAGATCGCCTTCCATAATACTGGAGAAGTCCATCAAGGAACTTGCAAAGGCAGAAGTCCTCCGCAAGTGGCAGCAGCTTTGAGGACTCAAAGAGAGCAACAGGCAACACAGTCTTCGGGGACTCAAATGCTGGCTCACTATGATTTTCCATGCACATATCTATGCATAGAAATTCATAGTGAAAATTAATTTTACACAGCGAGTTCACATACGAACGCTACAGTCGGGATGTACATTGAAAATGCCTGGAGATATCCACGCCAAGACCCGTCTGGAGAGTTAAGGGATTATCCTCTCAGGACAGAAGAACAAGTGGAAAAATCTATGCTGGGTGCATACGAGAGCGGTGAAACAGTTTGAGGTTTCTTCGGCCTTTCGCCACTTTACGAGTTGCCTTCTTTCAACATTCTTTGGGGATCCCCTCCTGATGTTCTTCATTGTGTGCTTGCTGGTGTTTTTGGAAGGACTTTATTGGATGAACTGTTCCAACACGCCCGGGAGCCTTATTACATCGGCACACCCGCTAAACTTAAATGAATTACGGATAAATACAGTCGAACGATAAGTGGCACCTTTTTTTAGTGGAAACACTCTTTTCTTCGGCTTCCACTTAACAAAGTTCGACTGTACTTATTTCATAATGAATTAAGTACAGTCGAACCTTAGATCTATGCAAAGAAATTCGTAGTGAAAATCCACCCTTAAAAGTTCAAACCGCTTAGTCCAAAAAAATGAGGCAGTCAATGTAGGGTAGAACACAAGACTTTGCCCAACTGTCTCCTACAATAAAGTGAAAAAAAAAAAAGAAAAACCCCGAAAAAGAAAAATCTCCAAATCTCAAGACACTAATCCCTAATACCTTCCTAGTTTCATTGAAAGTCTCATCTAAGAAACTTTCAGTACATTAAAATAAATGAATAGCCGAGAGTTTCTTTTGTTAATATACCCACAAGGTTTTTCTTTTAACATCCACATTTGTTTATCAGAACTTTTGAAATTTACCTTGGGGAAAACTTATAAAAATAGCATTAACAGGAAAGTTTCCTTATTTTCCTTTAAAGGGAGAAAACAAAATAAAACGATTTTTAGGTGGGTTGCTAAACTAAAGCATATTTAGAATGAATCTTAATCCGAAATCATAAAAGCCTGAGTTTTAAAGATTTTTTGGCAAGGATTCAAAATTAAAAGTAATTCCTATTCCAGGGGTAAACAATAATCCCCGTTTTCTTCTTTTTTTTTTAGTTATAAAGGAGGGAAGAGGAGAAATGACAGAAATTAATGAAAATGCAAAAACAAAAAACTCGAGTCGTTTACGGTGAAATTTAAATTAGATGTAATTTTCTTTCTTACAAAACCGTAGTAGTCTATTAATCCTTTTCCGTGTAATAAAGATCCGGAGCGTGCATTATCTCAGTTTTTCGTTTTCCGAATAATATTTCATGTTTATGCCTTTAATAATTTTTAGAGAGATGCAAGGCATTTATAACGGTTAAGGAGAAATATTTTATCAATTCCCATCAATGGTTTTTGTTTTTATTAAAAGGGAAAAGGTTTGTTTTATAACTGCCTACACCTTTTTGTTTACTTTAAGCAGGGAAAGCACCCTTACTTATGTTTTACTTACGAATGCAAAAGCTTCATCCTCCCTTTTACGGCATCAGATCAATTCCCCCATGGTAAAGATATCTTTCTTGTTTGTTTGCAAAAATAATAGACCGCAGCTTATATTTCTCTCACCCTTCTTCGTTACTTTGACATTTGTGATCTAATTAAAAGAGTCTCGGTTCTGTTTCGAACAATGTTGCTCTTTTGTAACAAAAGGAGCTTGAGGAGCTTCTCGCTGAAAAACGTCTTCGGGCAAGAAGTTATTTATTATCTTTGAGGACTATCAGAACTTTACCTGGACCGAGTACAGGCTTGCGAGTCTGTGGAAGAGGATTCTTCGAAATTTTTAATGCAAAAAGAAATCAAGCGAAAAAAAATCCTGCAAAATTTTTTTACACGACTCACAAGATCTCACGACTGGAAATCGACTACGTAAAAATTTATATTATTAAATCTTGATTCACCGCGACCTAAATTTTTTTCTCATAAAAGAAAATTTTTCAATGCCGGGAAATCGATTTTGAAATACGTATAAACTCCTTTGAGGTGAAATCACACTCGGTTTAAAAAAGCCTCGGGACAACATTTCCACGATTTATGGGAGCGATTAATGTACGGCAGAGCAAGTCAGCTTTTTAAACCCTTTGATCGCAGACAAAAGGGCGAAAATACATTTTTCCCAACCCCTGATTTTAGCCCCGTTCAATTTTTTTACCAAGAGAAAAATTCGTAGCAATTTTAAAAATTTTCTTACAGTTTCCTACTTTCTCTCTCTCTTTTTCATTTCCCGATTAGCGTTCCCATATATAAAGCTTAAAGCTCGCATGAAAGCAACGCTGCTTAGTATTAAGAAGAAAATCAATCAAAATTTTAAGGATAAATTATTATTGAGGAAAGTAATTACACTTTGCAGCATAACGCTTTTTAGTTGAAAGCTTCTTAATATTTCAGCGAATACGTAACGTCGCATTTCCCCTGCTTTGTTCCGTAATTAGCTTTCGCTCTAATCCTCAATTCAAAAAAATAATCTCAACCTTTTTAAATATTTCCCGGTCGAAACCAAAAAATTTTAAACCGAAATTTAAACCGAGATAATCAAATAATTTCGCTTATTGCCCCTTGCAAATATTTACAAAAACTTTCGGGGTTTTCCTTTTGTTTGCAATCTTAAAAGCATCGTCGCTTAAAGAGTTTTTTAATCGTTTGCAATAAGGAAGGAGTGAAATATTTATAAAAGCTCTTTCGTGACCCAAAGCCTTTCGCGCGTCAACTTGAAATAATTCATTTTCTGATATTAATTCATCCTACATGCTTGCAAAGTTAAGATTTTTATCTTTCGAAAAATTTTCTTTTTCTGAGCCGGTCTTTCTTATTTCCTTTTCATTCTTTCTTTCATTTCTTTTTCAGCCACCCGAGGTTTCATTTATCTTGCTGAGTTGTCGCCGGTCTTGTAATGCCCTTATTTCAAAGTAGACGATTTTTTAATGACCCCCATTCTTTTTTCAAATGGAATTAAAAGCTATAGATTTTCGACAAAAGGTTTTAGTGCTCGCAATTTTGACCTCATTACTGTTTTTTATGGGCTAATGGGGCAAATAAATTTGATATTTGGACTAATTATTTAAAAGGAAAGGGTTGTTTGTTCTAAAGCTTGTTTAGCAAGAAAACCAAAAGGGAAAATTTGGAATTTGAAGGTTTGGATTTTGCAGAGACTTAAAAAGAGTCCAGCGCGACACAAAGAGTTGGCTCCAGCTCGAAAATTGTGATATTTTGGAGCCCAAGATCATCGTGACATGACGTCACGAGCGCCCCTAACGTAAGCTTAACGTTGCTAGTGCTGCTGAGCATCTTGGGACTGGGATACCAGTCAGGTCTTCGGACCTCAAGAGAGTCCACATTAGGGCTTCATCTCGCAGCCATTCTCCCATGGCCATAATTAACACATCAACACATCTAGCAGCCACATCGGAACTATGTCAAAAAGTAGATGCTACTCAAAATTCTGGTGGAGCAGGAAAAGTTTGGATTTTTTTTAATCTCGGCTGTGCCTGCCGATTTCTACCCAGCAGCAAATTCTCCTATCTCGCTTAATTCTAGATCCACGTCACAAAAAATATTTCAGTAACTTAAAACTTACTAAATAATACTCCTTCTAAATTATGAACGCCATAAAAAAATGCAAAAAGAAGACGCAACGTAATTTATTTCGGCTAAGAAATTCCTGGCCGAACACGTAATAAAAAGAAATGAATATATATTGAAATAGGGGAAGAAAAAAAAAAGAGGCACACGTTACATAATAAAAAAAAAAAAACTTCCGAGGGGGAAACTATGCCTTAGCAACGTTGGATGCTACAAAAAAATTTTAAGTGTAGCGAAATTCGAAAATCCCCATCCTAGCTATTGGAAAAAATAAAAAACTTTTATCTGACTTCTTAAAATTTAAAATACACAAAAAGAAAAAGTTGGGAAATAAAAATAATAAATCAAATTCAACAAGATCCTTAGGTTACTTTCAAAAAAGATAAAAAAAAAAAGTGCAACACAAAGCCATCCTAATGTCAAAAGAATCTACTTGACCTTGCAAACAATTCGCCAACAACTTTGGGTCAAGTCAAAAAAAAAAAAAAAAGAAAGTGAATAGAAATGAAAGGAATTTTTCATTAGCTCAAGTCGTAAAAAAAAAAAACGACCCTAGCCACATGAATTTTTTTTATTTAAAAAATGAGATTGCTCCCAATAGATGGATTAATAACCGAAATAAACCCATCACACTGATTTGATCAATCCGAATAATAACAGGAGGCAAAATACAGCTAAATTGTTGAAACATCCCCTTGAGGCATAAAAATAAACGATATCAGCAGCGTTATATGTACAAAAGCTGTAAGCTATGGCAAATCGTAAAACCGCTTAAAGTCATAATTCCACCCTTCCCTTTATCCTTCTCGATGCCTTTCAAGACCCTGAATAACAGTTCAAACGCGGGTGATGAAACTTCCGGAGTCAAATTCACCCAAAACGAATTAAAACCGCGATCAAACAACCCTTTCAAAAAAAAAAAAAAATGTTTATACCCAAAAAGCGACATTGAAACTTTTCCCAACAACTTGTCAGCAATCACATCACTTATATGTCAACGCTTCGTCACTCGATACTTTTCATCAGCTAATGCATTTTGCCCGTCGCGAAAAAAAGGGAAGAAAATATTTTTTTAAAATATGAGATTTCTCTTTAAAAGCATTTGGGTCGTCGCATAATCGTTTTAAACGCTAAACATGCCCTTCCTTTTATGTCAAATCTGAATAACAATGTTTCAGATTTACAAGACGAACCAAAGATGCGATTTCGAACCATAAAATATTTTCGCTCCCCCCTTTTTCGTGAAATGAAAACATTGGGTTACACCCAAACTAAATTTCAATTTTCAAAGTGACTTAAATCGCTTTTGAAGATCCTTTTAGCATTTGCCCACAACCATTTGAGATTGGAATTAGATCATTTGATAAAGCGGAGTGGAACCGCTTTAGACTCGATGAGTTTTTTGCTAATCTTGAAATAGAACAAAATTTTCACCGTTTTTTTTTTTTTTTTTAATTTTTATTCGCGTTTGAGGTGAGATTGCTCGTAGAGATATCAAAGAGAAATTAATAATAATCTTGAATTGGTATGACGTAATCAATCAGCACGGAAATAAATCAGCTAATACGTGAAGTTCATGGGCGTTTTTCATGTGACGAAAATATAATATTTTACATGTGAAAATAAAATCGAGTTGCAATATTATTTTGATTTAATTAAAATTTGTACAAGGGGCCTTGAGGGAGCTAAAAATAAATCAATTTGAACTTCATGAGATGAGTTATATCTATTTGACAGGACGTATAAGAGGGCAATATTCATTTCATGTCCATGGTTATTACACCTACATCTGTATCAATGACCACGAAGTATGACGTGTTTGGGATTCTTTAAAGCAGATCTTACGCAATGTAAGGCCACTTGTATTTTTAAAGAATTTGATAATAGGACAAGAATTATTTTTTTTTACCAGAAAAAAAATTAAGGGGAATCAGAAACCGTTGACGTAAAAGGCAAAGGGATCAGCCGAATTGGCCATTGACAGTTTTTAAGAAAAAAGCCGAATTTCAACTAAGTTGAAAAAGGGGCCTTGACCTGCAGAAAAAGCGCTACTTGATCTTAGGCTACTTGATCGATTTTACTTCAAACTAGCAAAGGAGTCGCAACTAAAGCATTTACTATGCTGCCGCCACTGCTCTCTTGCAACCAAAAACTAAAGCCCTAAGCTGAGCAGATCTTCGCTGCTGTAGATTATTGTTAGGAAGACATTTTTCGGCAAACAACCCTTCAGTCACCAACGAGTGTAGCTTTATTTTTATTTTCGCCTGCAGCTGCCATGAAGACTGCTGCAATTAGTCAACACAGGGCTCAGCCAATTAAAATTTTAAAAATTTCGGTGTGAGAGAGCAATCCGGCTAAAGAATTTTTGGGGCAGCAGTGGCGCTGTGCACGGCTTTTATCTAGACCTAAGCCCGCCTTAAGCCTTAGCTCAATCTGGCAGCTTAGATTTAAGCCTAACCGGCTAATATCCGCTAACAGCTCGCAGTTTCAGCCAAAGCTTAGCATGATTTTTTAACTACTTTAATTGTTTCAAAAAAATTAAATTCGGCTCAACTTAAGGCTCTAATTTTCTCAAAAGCTTTTTTGCAGCCAAAAACGGATCTTATGGCTCTATTGCGCAATATGAGCTTAGTCGACTTTTTTTAAAGGCCAACGGTTGAGGCCAGTAATATTGCTGGGTACCAGAAGGTCGCAGTGGCCTGTAAGAAAGCCAGTGAATTTTTTCTATAGTCCCACAAAAATATGCAGCTAACCCAGCCTAAGCAAACTACGAAGCCTCAGTTTCGAAGCAATCTCTTTGCTTCAAGGTTGACTAGGAACATCTGTAAATAAAACTCGTGTCATTTACAAACCAACAAAATAATCATCTCATAAAAAATTTTACAGCTGATAAAAATTTCAAATTTTTCAGCGATCGCAATATTTTTTTAAATTTTTATCATCAAAATCTAAATTAAAAAAATCAAATCTCTCGGCCGTTTCGATAGTCAAATATTAAACATTCCCAATCATATAAATCAATCACCGAAAACGAACAGATTCAAATTAAAACAAATTCAAGGTCAAACTGAAAGCTCATCACAGCAATAAAATCAATTTTGCACAGCTTTACAAGCGACAGCATTTCATTTAAAAGAATTTCTGTTATGAAATCAAAAAAGATCTATTTTTACCCTGTGAAAAAAAATCAAGCAGCCTATCCCACACTCACATAAAAAAAAAACCTTTTTAATCCTGGCCCGTTTAAACCTTCCTAATGACAAGGCGTTAAATAAGGATCGGAAAGCAAGTAAAATTTATACTGTAATTCGAATTCGAGTTAAGTTGATTGCCCTCTTAATTAACCACACCGTATAATGAATTAACACGAGACTGCTTTTGTTTCAGTTCCATGCAATTTGTCGACATCTTTTTATCCCGCATACACTTCTAAACGGAATAAACTCTTTTAGAGAGGAAAACGGGAAACTCAAAACGTGTGAGATTGAGTTAGGTTAAGGTTATCCTTATTAAAACCTTTGGGGAAATACTTCGTCAGCAATTAACCCGTGAGTGATTAAATAGAAACGGTCATCCTCATGTGACTAAGAAGCACACACACAAGTCGGATTGCGCAAATTGGATCAACTCTTTATGCTTTAAAATTTCCAAAATGCTTAACCGCTTCTCAAAAGTTTCAATTCCACAGCGAGCGCGTGGGAAATTTTCAGAATTCGAAAACCAAAAAGGAATCGAATCTCGTAGCTTAAACTTGAACGTGATGTTGTCTAAATCAGATTTCAGTTTGTTATATTCGATTCCGTTAAACAGGATCCGTGAAAATGAACGGATTAAAAAAATTGTGATTTCGCTTTTAATGCAAAAAATTTTTTTTAAAAAAAAGCTAATTCCGAGGATTAAAAAAAAAAAAACGTGCAATTAGCCCAAAAAAAAATATTTTTTCGGTCGTGATCTTCCACTGCGCATGAACCTCATAAAATCCGATTTAAAAAAGCTTAAACGAAAGTGCTTAAAAAACAATTACCACTCAAAACTCTTAATAATAATCACCTAAATGAATCATTTTTATTACCTCGCCAATTTCCTAGGTCCGCCCATTAAATAAACTTTTAGCCAAAGTTTCATCTGTCGATGTAATTACTACCACACTCATTAGCTGGATAATATAGCAAAACGAAAAATCAAGGACTCTTTTACCCTTTTAATTTATTAATTATAAATAAAACGAAGAAAATAACGGAAGTGGAAGCCAGCGAAAATCGAGATAATAATCAGAATTCGCTTAAAATTTTTTAACATGCCCCCCAAAAAAATTCAGCAACCTTTTTTAGCCTCTGGCTTGAAAAAAAATTAAAAACTACAAAAATCGATAGTAGATTAAAGCTCGTTATCCGGTTTTCTTCGCAATCTTTTACGTCTCCCGTTATTGCAAACGACAGAATCTTCAAAATTCTATTTATATTTTCGAGTATTCTGTTCAAGTTAGAGCATCAGAGAAAGGTTTCGTAATTACTTTTTTCCGCCCCTCTCCTTTTCGGATTTCTTCAACTTTAATCTCACACATTTACGTTCTTCTTTTCAATCTCGGGGAGAAAATACGGTTCTAGCTTTCGAATAAGATTATGAAAATAAAATCTAGTCATCGCGGGGTTAATACCGAATTCTTGTTCCGTTATTCCTCCTTTTATCTTGCTTTTTTTTTCTAAATCGAAAAAAAGCGAGATCGTATGCCTTGGCTCACACAAATAAGTTCAAGGGAAAGAAAGAGGCTATAGAATGTCAGCGAATATAGCTTGGGATTCGTGTTTGCGTTAAGTGAAAGGTTAATAGAAAAAAAAGAAGGTGTTTCTAAGAAAAAGAAAAAACAACGAGCAATTTTTTTTTAAAGAGAAAAAAACTTGAAAGGCAAGTTGAGAATTAATCTTATTATTCATGAATATTCAGTGGTTGCAAAATTATCATGCAACAACTTCCAAGCTAACTCAGCATATCGTAAATTGTTGTAAACAATTTATTTTTTTCAAAACAACGAATCATGGCTAAAATTAAAAAATTTTATTGAAGGCGTGAAAAAGAAAATATCGTGAGGAGGTTTTTTTTTTCTTTCTTTCGAGGAATTGAAAGAAACTGGAAATAATACGAACTTCTGTATACGATTTCCGTCAAATAAGGAAAACATTTCGAATGGGAAAGAAAAACTAACTGAATGGAGCTAAACCGATACTTTAAATTCAATAAAAAAGTTTAAACTTACTGCAGGCATGTTAAGAATTTACGTGTTTTCGCTTTACGATTTAAAATGTTTGGTATAATTTGTTCGTTTATATTACATGCATCAACTCGTTAAAACAATGTACTGTCATGTCACAACTTGTCGCAACTTGCCAAAATTAGGATTGCTTGGCTTTAGCCGTAAAGAGGGAAACAATCTTCACTGCAATTACAGGTTTTATTCTGCGAATTAGCTTCAAAAACTGCTGCCACAGCAGATACAGAAAATTTAGGCAGACTGATATTTTTTTATCAATTTCTGGCAAAAATACGAATTCTCTGAAGATACCACAAGCATCACTATTAAAACTAAAACGAAAATCAAACCACAAATCTCAACCTTTGCAATTTTTAATTTAAATAAAAAAAAAAAATTAAAAATAAAACTTATTGAGAAAAAAGATTACTTGTAAAACATCCTGTGGCAAAATTATTCACAGATCAAGCAATTAATGTAGCTTGATTTTTTTCACGTTGAAACTTGTTCTCGTCGGTGTGTTATGCAATTTCTAATTTTATTTACTCCATGCTGAACCGATTTCAAATTAAAATTTCATGGGATAGCTAATTTAATAAAATAAATAAAAAGGAATCGTTGATAAATACAACACTTGACCTGAGTCAAACAGGTGCAAATTGTTATTGCTGAATGTGTCAATTATAAATGATCTAACTCAAGCATTTGACAGTAGCAAATGATGCCACACTGTAATGAGTCCCACAAATCAAGGTTTAATTGAAAAGCTTTAGATAATGGATCCCAAGTTTCTTGCTAAGGTGCTTACGAATGGCCCTCACTGCATTTCATTCAATACTTTCTGATTTACGATTAAATTTCAAATCCCACATCAGCTGAGAAAAGAATAAATTGCAAAACCTCAACCGAAAATCAATTAGGCACTACAGGTAATTCTGAGCAAACCTGCCAAAACTGCTGTTGGTAAAAATTTTACTACTCGAAGCATATACAAGTGTGTCAGAAAGCAGATGCACTAAATAATCATTTTTTTTGGTCATAATTGTTCATTCTCATGTTTCTGTTCTCAAATCATAGAAGTTTCTGTTGAATTTTTTTTATATTCACTAGGGATTTCATTCCATTAATTTTAATTTGATTGTAACAGATGTAGCATGCATGAGAAAATGCCATTAGACTAATATTTTTTTTTAGAATTCCAGCTTAATCTCTAATATTCAAAAAAGCTGATTATCGTCACCCTAAAGCTTGATTTCTAAAAAATTAAATGAAAAAAAAATCCACACTTGGATATATATCACACAATTCACTCAACATGGTTTTTTGCACAAAAATAATTAACCAAAACACCATCACTGTGAACAACACACCTGTAACGTCTTCAAATTTCTAAATAATTTGCTCAGATGGGGTTATGTCAACACCTTGGCTATCACATATTCTTGACATTAACAAAGAGATCACCTTAGAAATTAATGACCTTGAAAATCTACACTAGGGGAGTAAAGTATAGATTGGCAAACAATATTCAAGGTGTAAAGCTGTTGCATAGGGGATCTATAACCCTTTTGCGATCAAATGACTTAATACCACAATTAATATGAATAATTATGCCAAGAGGGGTGTAATACTAATCACAATTTTTTTGTAATCTCTAAATAGCAATTTCTTGCCTGCTGCTAAACCTCATGTTAAAATTCCCGAAAATATTTTGTTTCTTACAATGAGAAAAAAATTATTTGAGATATGACAATGAGAAAAAAAATTCACTCGAGTAATACCCAAAGGATTTTATAAGTCAAGATATTGACAAGCACTGCCAGTTTTATTCATACTGAATATATTATGATGCAATCACACATGATTTTTTGTGCCTTATCCCAAAATCATCCCTATCCATAAAAAATCAGTATGTTTACCCAGTATAAAATGTAACTGACAACAGGTGCATTGTTTGGCACTTGAATCTAATCCTTCAAAGTCCGTTGAAAAAAAGTAACTAACCTGTAGTTAAGAATCCGAATAAGGTAAAACAGAAGAATAATCCATGAAGAGAAACCCCCATGTTGTATAAAAAATTAAAAACGATGTTCTTCGTTTTTTTTTTGCACGAAACGAAAATGTACAACAAAATGGCTGCTATACTAAACACGTTAAACACTAGGTACAGGTACCTTGTAAACACCGTTCTAAAACTAACTACAATCACTTGGTTTTTTTAAAAAACTCGACAGGTTATAGCTTTAAGACATTATTAATCGTTATAAAATGAAATTTCACTTCACCGGTAAAAATTTTCTTCGTAAACAAGCGATCGTGAAAATCCCGCTAAAACGTTGAAAATGAAACGCCCGACAACACCCAACGAAAGTATCTATCTACACCGTCGACTCGACGCTTCGCAACTGCCTCTATTTTATGATTCCTTTATTACTGTACTTGACGGCTTCGGTCGGAAATTTACGAATGTGTATGCGCGGAAGAAGGGGATTTGTACGTTTTGGAATTCACTTTTACTTTCGCGTGATTCAAGTTCTTTTTTTAGAAAAATGCTTTGTTTATTATTGTAAAAGGCGGCTATGTCCATTTCTTTTTCTTCGCGTACCGGGTTTACCTTATCGAAATAAACCGGAAATGTTGCAGTTCGCTTCTTAAATTTTAATCGTAATTGGTCAAGTGGTGAATTCAGTAGAATTAGCATGAATCATAGCTGAATTTTTGTATACCGTACGAGGGGGCTACTTTGTTGATTGCGGGGGCTTCTTTGGTGGTTTATTTAGTCTCATTTCTGGATGTTTCATGACATTATAAGACGTTGTCATTTTTTTTGGCCCAGCACAAAGAAGTTCCTTAATCCACAAAGTAGCCCCCTCGTACGGTACGTTTTTTTAAAAAATATTTTAAGAATTATGGACTGTTTTTTCAAAGCGGTATAAATACAAAGAAGTACAATCAGCGGGCCGGGGCAACACGTTAAGCGAGCTAAACGTCGCAGGGGGCGCCAACAGCAAGGGGCGCTACAGAGGTACCTGAAGATCCTTTTTTTTGCTGGAAGTCTAAAATTTTTGTCACAAGATGTTGTGACATTTTGTCCGAAGATGTCACAGAAAGAAATGAACCTCGTAAAGTCTTAGAGACACCTGAAGTTATTCCTAAAAAACGTGGACGGCCCTCCAAAAAATCGGGTCCAGATAAAGCTCCTTCCAAAAAAAAGATTTGCCGGAAAGAAGATTAAATAAATGTTTACAGAATTGAATTTGAAATAAAATGACAAACATTTACAGTAAAATAGTTCATTTTTATAAAGATTTTTTTAGCTTTAGAAGTTGATAAGTCTAGGTTTGCTAGGGCGACCACGATGATCATTCAATAAAACTATTGGAACCTAAGATTCTTGCTTCAGCGCCAGCCATTCTTAGTTTCTGAAAAACCTTGAGAAATAATCTTCTAGCGGACAGGCAGACGTCTTATGCTGGTAAGGTCGATGTATCATAGTAATGGATCATGTAGTAGTGGATCAATTGCCAAATGATCTGGGATTCGTCTATGAACTATTATTACTAATGTGGCGATAATTTGGCGACAAGTGATCCACTACTGGTGCATCGACCCTATGCCTCAATTCTGGTAGAAGAAGAAATTCAAATCTATGATGATAAAATTGACCAAATACATCAGACCCAAATTTATCAGATCAGGATATAATTAAGACATATTCCACAAGAGTTAAGCCGTAAGGAATCATGTAATTTATTCAGTCTCTGGCCACTAGCCTGCCATTAAGAAGGTTGTAGACAGTGAAATAAAATTACAAAAATCCGATTTTTTCTTTTTATCCTGTAAATTACCATACAAGAGCTGTAAGTACCTCACTAAATTCTATAATTCACTCTACGCAAAATACGACAACTTAAGACTTAAATAAAATACGTGCCTTTAACGTTACCTATTGCCGTTTAAAATCCAGTGCATGAAGCTTTTCTATTTACTTAAAGTTCTCTGAATAAACATTCCTGTGTTCTAATTATGCAGAATTAGACAGATACAGCTCTGAGAACTTCGAACGGAAACCTTACCAGAACGGAATGGGAATTGTTATAAGTTCAAAAGTCGTTTTCGCTCCCTTTTCGGTATGTTTATTCTAAGCGTGTTAACCCACTTTTTGTCGCCATCGAGTGTTCTCCATCGTTTTCCATAATTAAAAAGAGGGACTTTTTTGCTAATCGCAAAGACTCAGAGGAAAAAGCAAACGATTACAAATTCTCAAAAGGTTTCATTTCCTCGTTTCTAAAATTGAATATTGATCAATAATAAGGAATTTTATTATCCCGTTAAGATGTTGGAAAAATCCTCCCTCGTTAGCAGAAAAGAGATTTAACTGTATAAACAAGCGAAATTAGCTAATTAAAAAAAATGAAGCGAAAATCGAAGGAAAACGTCGTTAAGCCCAAAGATAAATGTAGTGAAAGTCAAATGTTAAAAATCAAAGAATTGCTACATAAATCAGCTGGCTAATGGGGTGGTTTAAGAAGGCATTTAGGACGTTAAATTTGACAATCGGTCATGGACCCTGCCCATAAATCCTCCATCCCTTGCCCTTAGCCCCTATCGTTTACAATACAACCGGAAGCAAAAATTAAAAACTGTCGGGGAGGAGGTCACCCATAAGACAATATTCGGGATGTATCAAGATTTTGTTTCTTGTAAAACAAAGGACTAGCCGACGCGGAATGTGTTCCTGCTTCATAAAATTCTTTTAGTTTTTTTACAAACAGAATTTTGTTATGAAACTGCTTTTTAACAAGGGTGTGAATGAATGAAAGAAAAGAAAAAGTAAACTGAAGATTATTAATGATGTTTTCCAGATAAAAACAATTTTTTTTCTTAGGAAGTGGACATTAGATTGCAAAGGGTGTGTGCATTCTTTTGTTTTTTTATTGCCTACAGATGCGACACTCAACGACCGCTTTTGATAAACAACAATATGAGACATTTGTCAGATTTTTTTTGGGCCTTGCAGTAAATAAGGTCGACAGTTTAGGGGTGGCTAATTTATTCTTCAAAGAAGTCAAATTATTTTCTATTTTTTTTGCTTTTGAGCTCTCTCTTTTAAAAGTCAGAAGTTATGTAAAGTATAAAACGCAAAGCAATGCTGCATTGGATTAACTTACAACAAATGCAAACGAACTCGACAAAACATTTTAAATATGAAGAAGCACAAAACCGGAAAAGCATCAATCCAACCTATCAAAAGCCACAATAAATCTAAAATCAAAATATTTTCAATTCATTAACTAAACAAATATTTATTTTATTTGCCTGTTCAGTCCATTTATTGCATTGCAGATTAGGGCAAGATCCACTTTTTAACCCCCAACGATTTAGTTTTTTTTTTACAAATGATATTGATGAAAAACGTCGCGTGTTTTGATTACTTGACCTATTTTTCTTATTCAAGAGTCCGTTGGAAATGGAAATGAAAACGCAAACACCGTGAACTTTAGCCTTTAATTACCCCGACGAATTTAAAACTCATCAAACTTTTTTTTTCGAAAAACAAAAAAAAAAGGATCGGAGGATTCATCCGAAGGCTTAAACGTGCGCACGCTATTGTAAATAAGCATCTTATTTTAATTTACATAATTATGTTTTTTTTTGAAGGGTGTTAAAAATATATAAATCAAGTGAGCAAAATATTTAGTGGGGTCGAATTCAAAACACAAATAGACGGCAAATGGAGTAATTGTTGTACAAGGGGTTGTACCATCACCAGGGGGTTGTTAGCATGTTTAGTGTGATCCCCTTGTATATCGCATTCACTATAATTTATTCCGATACTGTTGCAGATTTTTGCCTTAAGTGCTAGCTGATTGCGCTCTTTTTAAAAAATCGAGGGGAGGATAAAAATATTTTTGATTTAAGAGAAAGAGGAACAAATGGTATTATAAAAACCGACAGAAGACCGTAATTTTCGGTTGACTTCTTCCAGGATTAAGATCTTGAGATGGAGACAAAATCCAACATTGAAATGCAAGACTAGCTTTTTCCCTCCTACTTACAAGAAGGGTATAATTCGATTGAAATGCTAAAATGTAGAGCAACCCAGCTCTCCCGACTACTAAACAACTCAACAATCAGCAAGCCACGTGTCTTTTGTATCAGTTTTTGACACGACTTTTGTTTTCTTATCATCTCCATCTATTGTTGTCGTCTCCGAAATTTGAAGTGCTAGACATGATATTTTCAAATGAACACCAACATCAGTTTCTTTCCCTTCATTTCCACACTTTTTTCGTGCTTTCATTCAAATCAGGCGTCTCTTCATTTGGTGTGTAATTATCACATCTAACCCCGATTTAGTTTTTTTCTTGAAGTGGATAATCTTTTATTTTCAGTCAGACGATTTCTTACCACACAGGGCTTAATTTACCATTAGTCGAAGAAGGAAACCGCGAATAGAGCTCACAATTCTCTCAGGGGCTGAACTTGCGGATGAAATTAGAAGAAGGAAAGCTCAGTGACGGATTTACCACTAAGCAACTGCCTGGGGCCTGGCTCTGAGGGGGCCCAAAATCAAAGTGTTACTTACTACATTAAATGCAAAAAAAAAATTTATTTCTATTGTAAAAATTTTCTAGATTTTCGCTTGGCCTTCGGCCTCGCTGATAATTATAATGTCAGAAATATTTATGCTCTTTCGAACGACTGACTCTAAATCTACCCCTAATAAAACCTGAGGGGCACATTTAAAATTAAGTAGCATGGGACCACCAAAAAGGCTCGACCCGGCTCTGTATAAAATTTAGAAGACGGCAGTTGACATAGGTCAGTTTCAAATTATTTATTCAGCCTAGATATAAGTAAGGGCCAATCGTTGCCAGTAATTTTCGCTATCAGCTGAAAATTAACAAAATATTCGGTAATCTATTAATGGAAGTTTAATATTTAATTTAGTTAAGGCAAAGGCGAAGGGGCCTCAAAGATTTTGCCTAGGGGCACGAAGCAAGTAAATCCGCCACTGAAAGCTACACGAAAAAAATTTGGCTTAAATTGTCTAGATCTAGGTTAGGGACTGCTGGTTTAAATCTGGCCCTGTTACCCGATATAACCAGTCTTCTTCTTTTTTGGGCTCAGTACTCTGACTGACACAGCTTGATGCCTTATTACTCGTTCCCTTGCAATGCAATTTCACAGCCAATGACCTTGAAGGTGTCAAATGGCTAGCTTGACGACAGGTTCACTCATGCCGCACAACCACTACACGAACAAGAGACCTAACCAGTAAAAAACCAAAAACGTTTAGATATCTTCAACAAAAACTCCTTCAAAGTTTTCAAATAGTTTCAAGGTACAAAAAACCTTTACAAACCCGAAGGAAAAATATTAAAGATTATATCCATCCAAAAAAACTATCTCAAAAAAAAATTTTCCAAGGTCTTTGAAAAAAAAATTCAATTTCTTAAAAAACATCTTCGTTTCTTTTGCAGAAACTAGAAAAAGCAATATCGTAATCATTTATATCCCCATGCGGTGACCTTAAAAACCATATAATTATGATGTTTGAGCTAATGTAAGTGCCGCTACATGTCAGATAAATTTTCAAGCGGTTTTTTTTTTTCGTCAACAAAAAATTGGTCCCCCGCGAAGAAAATAAGCTCATGTGATTGCCCAGCTGCACGAATCGCCATTTCCGTTTCCTATTACACGTAATGGCGGACTCCCTGTGTGTTGAAAAATTTTTTTTTCTTAATACGATAGTTTAATTTTGCTTTATCACGGAATAACCTAGAACCATCGGGGTAAAGCTTTTGAATTTCGCAAAATTTCGAGTCAACAGATGCAACTACGTAGCCGTTATAGAGAGGCCCCTGATCCCCTGGCATATTGTGTTTACTGACTCCGTGACTAATGGGATTAAATTCGGACTTTTGTTGGAAACATATCCCGTTACGGTTAGGGAGTAGTAATAATCATTTAAAAAAGGGGTCGTTTTCTTCCCAATTTTCAATATTTAGATACCATTAAAATTGATTTCCGATCATTCTACCTTTCAGCAGGGCTTTTATTTCGATGACTGATCGGTTTATCTTTTAAAGCAGCGAATGCGTGATTTTTTTTATGGAGCGGGGTAGGCAGCTTGCGGTACTGATACATATCTTGCTATTTAGTTCTTCATTTTCAGTTTACCTGGAAATTAAAAAAAATAAACGAGGAAAAAGGAGAAAAAAATAATTGAAAAAACGTTGTTCGCGATGGGCCATATTGTATGGACATTTATCACTAAGCTTTGATCAACGTTCGAAACAAACTCGATTTTTGTTTCAATGGGGGGGATGACGGGAGAGAGAGAGACTTGAGTTGAGTTTTTGCATTCGAAAATTGTTCACAATTCAAGTTAATTTATATGAAGTCATGCCATTGTCATTAATAAGTATTTTCTATAGAAGCGTATTTCACGTTTTCAGGGAATATACAGAGAGGGTGTGTAATCATGCGTCGCGGGGAAAAAAAGTGGAAAGGATATTAAATCGAATTTTTGTTAATGGCATAACACTAATTCGTTTTCGTTAAATTAATTATCTATGTCCTTCTCTGATTTTTGTTTTGACAAGAGCAAAATTTCGCTGGTTCAAAATAATTTTGTGCTATCTGCGAGTTCAGGTTTACACGTGTTGTCCATAAGCTAAACATAGTGAATCCATGTAAATTTGAACTCGCAGATAGCACAAAATTATTTCGGACCAGCGATTTGTCTGGTTTGCTTAATCATTTCTTGTTCGAAATAGCTTAGAGGCCGACACCATTAACAATCACTCGGGGTTTGCCCTAGGGCGCAATTTCGTGGACGAAGATGTTCATGAACGTGTTCCCGAACTTCAAAAAGGCCAAAGAAACGATGGATGCTTGCGGTCAGAAGTATTCAATTCACACATTCGATCAGCAGCTATATGCTGTTGCCCAAGATATAAAATTCGCAAATCGGGAAGAGTTCGCCACAACATTTATTAGGCTGGGAGGTTTCCACGCACTTGCTCAAGGCTGAAAACAATACTGTCGGTTAGGCTCAAGACCAGATAGCAGAAGGCAGAGTTGTAACAAAGGTATGCGATGCGGAAGGTGTTGAAAAGTCGCCGCATCAACTCCGTCTAGTAGTAATAAGGGAAAGGGAAAGGTTCCTATTTCCTTACGAGTCTTTTCCGATCTTAATTAAACCGGAGATTCCGAAAAGCGTTAAAAGAGTCTGAAAGCTGCCATGTTCTCGAGCTATGGGACCGCCATGATCTTGAAATATGAGTCGCGACTTTCATTTCGAGATCATGGTGGACCTACAGTTCAAGAACAAGATAGCTTTTGGATTTGGAAAGTGCAATGTATGAGTCACGAAAGCCTCTCTACAGGGTGACTTTCTTAAAGAGTTAATTCATCTGGCGCAAAACCGAAACTTCCCAGGACTCTCTGAGACTGGACATTGGCAGCTTAAAAAAGAAATCGGTAAGCGCGACAATATTGGCGCCCGTCTCGAACCAGTTCAGAACTCAAGGTGGAACAAACCAGCTTCTTTCATCTCCTCTTCAGCCCTTAAAACAATTAATGAAAACAAATCCCTCTTGTGTCTTATCATTAGCACATCACAGCTCATCATTTTACTCCGAAAAATTCAAAAAATTAAACACATGGAATCAAATTTTAAGTGAGACATCCCATTTGCTTGAGCCACCGATCAACGACAATTTAAAACACAATTTAAATACCAAAATAGCACAAGCGTGACAATCATTCAACTCTCGCCAAATTAACCCATTCAACATGCTCTTAAAATATTTTAATTCCAAAAAAATCACCGACTTAAGGTTAAAAAACCGGAAACGAGCCAACAACGGATTTTCCTCCGTAACACATGCTAGGCTTTATTCAGCCCCACGCCCATTATAAGTTAATAAAAGACGACACCAGCAGATTAAACAGCATAGCGTGGCCATGGACACCTTTCATTTTTCGTAATAACTGTATTTTTCACTGCAATATTCTAGATCTATTACAGGCTCTAATAAAAAGATCCCCTATTTAGATTTCAGTTATTGAAATTTGTCACGCTCTACTGGGAAACTGATACATATTAGAAAGAAAAAGAGGAAAAAAACCATGAATATAAATCGAATGATGAAGCAGTTTTTCCTAGGACACGTGCTGATATCCGATTTTGGTGAATATTTATTGATCTTCCGATGCTTCCACCTCACGAACATCAAAATTCTTCCATTCGAAACGACTTTGTGCGAGTAAAAACATCTCCAACACTAAAGGAAGTTTTACTCCAACTTGGAGATCTAAGGTTTAATTTAATAAGCAAACAAACTATAAACTTTAACCCAAGGAAGCTTGATCAGCGACACAAATCTCTCCCAGCTCGGTCTCCTCAGGTTTCCTTCGAAATTAATAATCCTAAAGACCAAGAAACGTATTTACAATTATACAACTTTCCTTTTAACATTAAATTTAATTTTTTTTCATAAACAACTAAACCCGAAAATGTTCTTCCCCCTTTTCAGAGATAAAGCCCAGCGTGAAAATGACCAAATGCACAATGAAGGTGCCGTTACTAATTCATCCTCATTGTATTATTATTATTTTGATGAATTGATGCTGCGGATATTTATTGAAAAGCTCTCCAAAAGTCCAGTATAATGTTTCCTTCCCTAAAAGGACAAAGAGTTCCATACGGCAAGATTCCCATAATCCGAAACAAAATTAAAAGCCGCCGGGCTTTAGACTAAGGGGTTTGGTTGTCACCCCATGCACATGTGTTGCATGTCAAAAAGTAGTTAGAATCCTCGTGTCTCCTATAAGAATGATCCCTTCTCGCTCTGGATTACTTCATTGTTATAATTCTCAATTACACTCATTCCGGACCTCAGCATGAAGTGCTCTTTTTTTTTTTGTCGTTGTTTATATCTGTTCGGTTTTTTCTGGTCTATGGGAAAATTCGCCCCCGCTTTTACTTTTTCATTTACCTAAGGATATTTGCTTGGAGTAAGGGAGTAGTGAAAGTTAATTAGTTTTGGTTTCAACCCTTTACCTCTTAAAGAGGGCTGTGCTCGGATCTTATATAAAAAACTGGTGAACCCCTGTCGTCGGATCTAAAGACTCATACGTGCGTGCTTTTCAGTTCTAAATGATTTATTTTTTTATCAACGAGCAAAATCGATTGAGATATGCCCGCCCACCAATTCCCGATCGTACTAAGACGGACTGATTCCGATTTTTTAGCAGCAGGCACAAATTAGTATGCTGTAGCAATAATTGACTTACTTATCCGGCGTTACAAGGCTTGAAGCCTAATTGCCGCATCACAGAGTTTCCGCCTTTCAGACCTATCCTCGGCCGCAGCCGAGTAATTAAGAACCGATTACTACGTTTCCTGCGCTGCGTTTACTGCGCAGTAATTGCAGTACGTTTAGGACCGAACCCAAAATTTATTTTATATTACTCAGATGCATAAAACCCCAATTATGATGGTTTTGTTGACATCAACAATGAAAACATTAAAAGACATACAAAATATTTCATTTTGAATGTGTTTTTTCCTTATTGATGTCCTCAGACCAAGTTCAGACTTGTTGAAACTGAGACGCACAAAGCAGATCATGTAAACAACACCTGCGAAACCCGTTTATGAAATCATACGACGCATTTTAAGAAGACGGGAGCTCTCATATAGTTCTGCTTCGTAATATAAAGTAACTTATTCTTCTGTGAATATAAAGAAGCGATTATTCGAGGTCTTTATTTTTTCCTCTCGGCTCGCTTCGCTCGCCTCGAAGAAAAAAACAAAGACCTCGAATAATCGCTTCTTTACATTCACTGTGGAATAATATACTATTATTGCACAGAATTTCTTATGTTAAGTTCACAACAACGTTTATATAATTCCTCAGAAAAGGAACTTAATTCTATTGCAAAAACTCGGATGACCAGAGTTCTTTATAGGACTTTAAATTCAGACATGTATTTAGCATTCTTACAAAATGATCTACCGCGGCTTCTCAGGTGTTAAAGATGAATGTAATGCAGCATTAAAAACGAGGAGTGGTATTTTTCCAACAGTGAACGAACTGTAGCTAAAGTAGAAAAGAAAATAAATTTTTGTAATAAAGTTTTCGCTAACTATGGAGCCGTGCACAGCACATATTACGTAAGCAAGATTTTGGGAATTTTTGACCCCCTCCCCCCCCCCCCCTAAACATGCTTACGTAATATGGGCACGGCCCCTATGCACGTCTTTAGTAGTCCAGTTCTTTTACTATTTCCCCTTTTTCCTGCGATTGCTGCTGCGGCCACTTTCCCTTTTTTCCTTCGCCTTTTTTCCCCTTATCTCCTTACTCACTATTTATATGCACCATCTGCTTTAACTACAAATTCGAACTTTTGATATCTGAATTAACAAAGATCTCGAAATGACCTCATGTGCACGTTTATAAACCAAATGTTTACCGGGGGGGTGATTTACGAGGAAACTTTGTTACATATCAGTACAATGCACCGCATATTCATTCCGCCTCCAAAAAGGAAGGGGTTGCTTTAGTTTCAACTGTAATCAATTATTATACCACTTTGCGTTGTAGTGCTTTACCCATTCTCCAAATATGAATTAAAAAGAATGGTCTTTGTTTACTGTTCCTCACAATCGAGGTCCACCATTATACTCCCGATTGGCTACGCAGCTCATTTCACTCGAAATTCTCAAACTAAACGCGAGAAATATATTTACTAATAATGGTTTCTTCGAATCCGATTCGAACAAACGATCCCTTCCCTGTGAATGTTTTATGCATTGAAATTTGATCTTATTTTATTTTTATTGGTTTACGGAACGATTTAAAAAGGGAACAAGAGTGATACGAATCTCCTTTACATACGATTGCGGCTTCGTGGTGAGGTTTTTCTCGTTTCGGAAAAAATAAAAGGGGGATTGGAAATCCGTTTAAAAGGAATCCAGCTGAACGCAATATTTTTCTAAATGATGACCTTTAAATCCAGACATCTTAAAAAAAAACTTTGTTTTCATTCGAAATTTAAAAAAATTTTTTTTTTCGAGCTCTTTGAAATAGCGCACGTTGAAAAAAAAAATGAATTGCTTACACAATAAGTCCTCTTTATTTTCTTCCTCCTCTCTCTCTACTTTACATGTAAATCGTTTTATTGTTGGCCATAGATTTTGAAATAGTAAATCATAACCTATAGAATCATATCATTTTTTTTTCTTCTTTTTTTTTCAGTATCTACACCCCCATCTATTATACTTCACGATTTAGTCGAGATGTACTAACCCGATATAAAAAGTACTTTGTTATACTTTTTCCCCCTCTCCCATATCACACAAATCGTGTTGTGTTCGTTCGCAGGGATACCGGAAACTGTATTATGTTAGAATCGTCGTTTCGAACGTTTCGATCTACCTTGCTTACTGATATTATTATCATCATCGAAAAGGGGGAAAAAAGTCGACGGGTTTTTTTTCCTACGTTAGAAATTTCTTCACCCCAAGGGTGATAATTAAAAGCTTAGCGACGAAATTTTTATACATATCCGGTTTCCGGATAGAGCTTTGCCGTATAAAATCGGATTCTTTTTTTTTATTACGTTAAAGTCGATATGATAGGGACTAAAAGGATACTTTTTCTTTTCTTTTTTTTTTTAATAGGGAAATGGCTCCATTAGGTAAAAGGGTTCGAATGAAATATTTTTTCTTCCCCCTTCTCAAAATAATTACAATAAGCTATTAGCACGAAATTCATCTTTTGATAAATATCGAAGACAACCTCGTAGCATTTTATCTTGAAATAACCATGTGGCTAATGTGTCATGTGAGAAATCTTTGTGCATTATCGGTTGTAGAACTAGATTTTTCATCTGAGATTTTTAGGGCTATCATATTTGATGGCTTTTGTCTTGTCGCATTAAAAATGAAACCTTTGTGGGTTGTTATAAATTGAAGCACTTACGTAACACTTCATTAATTGGAATAAATTTTTCGAAAAGCGTATGATAGGCAAGTGCGCTGGAGGATTTACCACCAGACTGAAGGACTGCGGTCTGAGAGTTCAGTAGCTTCAGGTCCATTCTCTCTGAGCCAGCTGGGAAAAGGCAAAACGCCACACAAATGAATTCGAAGGAATCTCCTTGGCAACACCGGCAGTCCCGACATGGCACCCATTAATCGACCAATGGATGACGCCAAGAAAAATTCTTTGAGCAGACGACGAAGCGAAACCCGCCGCTGAAAATCGACACGTATTGCAGATGGCATTCCCTAATTTAACTTCTTGAAAAAAACATTCCGCAAACTATATCTCATTTCCACGAAAATAAATATTCGCTTAGCGTTGCCTCTTTTATGATAACAAATGAATGGCACTCACATACAGAATTAATATACATCCAATTCAGACATTTTTCAATATCAGTAAATTAAAATATGCTATTACATCAAAACGATAAAGCACTTAATAAAATTATCACTTTTCCTACGAAAAAAAAGAACTACGATAATAATAATAATGATTATTACTGAACTATGCATAATGGGGATGAATATAGGGAGCAGAAAACAACCTCATGTCACGGATGATTTACAAGGGTAGGTCTGGATCAGACATTTGTATTAAAATATTAGCATCATCTTGCGTATGGATTAATTGCAGGAGGATTTTCGATTTAAGCCTCAGCCATTGTAATCGATCCATTTATATTTTTCATGCCCTCTCTTCCTCATCTTTCTCCTATTTACATTAAACGCTCTCCTTTTCATTTTGATCGGTAATTTAAATTTTGAAAAAAGATCCCGATGAAACGCAAGAGAGCGAAGAAACAAGATCCCTTTTGAAACATTATTCAAACCTCCGAATTCAAACTCACTTGCGACTAATAAAAATTAATCCCCCCTTTATCGAAAAATGCATAAACTTCCTTTAAAGCGAGCACAAACACAACGGTAATTAACTTCGAGCCAATTGGTTAGAGAATATCTCACACTTAATAATATATAATATTTAAAGAAAATGGGAAGATGCTTAAGCCTTTGTCAAAGCAAACAAAAGCCACCGTCTTCTTAGGGAAAGTAGCATTGAAAACGATCCAAGCTTTTAAATGTAAGTCATCCAGCTTTACACTTTCATTCCCTTTAAGTACGTTTGGAGTTGGAACCCCAAAGCAACTAGTGAAAGTGATGATTTGTCGTATTTCCCCATTTCTCCTACGGTCTTTAAACAAGCTTAGCAAATATTAGTGCGGAATGTTTTATCAAACATATTTCAAACTCGGGGAAAATGGTCCTAGTTTTCAATTTATTTTTTAAAAAAAATTCATTAATTCGCGAGCGTACTTCATTCACATTTAAAAAAATAAAAAAAAATAACATCAAAGTGAAATGGTTTAGTATCGACAAGTTTTTCTCCTCCCTCCATGTATTTTAATTGAAATATGATATGCTGCACATGATTTATATTGATTTCAGATTAGTTTATATATAAAAAAATGTTTTTAGGGTAAGAGATTTTGGATATAATGAACAGTTTTTGATGTTGGGCCCAATGCAGCGTGTGACTCGTTTTTAATTACCAACAGGATCATGGTTGATAAAAGCTAATCATTTTTGCAAAATAAGGAGCCACAAAAAATAATATAATATAGCGGAAACCTGTCCTTAATGGAAGAAACCTTTGGTCCCGTGTATCTAACAATGTTAAATCCTCTATATAGTGGACAACGGAAAATTTTTAAACCATTTTTTGTGGAAATTTTGCCCTTAAAAAGTATTTTTACCCAATATTTTAGAGCTTCGGGCCATTTTTGCGCAAAGATCGGTTCTGAGCGTCAAAATTAAGCAAGAAACACCTAAAATTTTTCCAGGCCATTTTATCCGCCTGATTGACACGGGAAAACTATTACTTAAGTTCTTGACTTAGTCAAGTTTTAAAATTTTTTGGTGTAATTTCTATAAAAATCCAAATTTCGTATAACGGAAAACTGTCTACAACGGAAAAAACAGCCTGTCCAGAGCAATTCCGTTATAGCCAAGTTTGACTGTAAAAGGCTGGTCGGTGAGGGTGGGCAACCGGATCTCCTCATTAGTCTTAACACGCACGCGTCCGGTAATAAGATCTACATTGGGTCCTAGAATCCTCCTCAGCACCTTATTTTCGAAGGACCGCAGCCGCTCCAGGGCTCGGACCGTTAAAGTCCAGGTCCCGCAACCGAACAGAACAGCGGGAAGTAGAACGAAGTTGTAAATACAGTCTTACTTCGTTCAGTGGAAGCCGAAGGGAAGTTCACTTATTGAGGTTTTCACTTATCGAGGCAAATTTATTGCCACTTACCGAGGTTCAACTGTAATTCATTTGGAACATCGGGATAGGGACTTGCTACGGAAGAGATGGCCAAGGGCTTGAAGGCACGGTTTCCACTCTGTTCCTCGTAGTTGATATCATTGTGAAGCGTAACTTTCGACCCGATGTACTGAATGACAGGAGCATTCCTGAACCTCAAGTTCCCGACTTCCAGAGGGTCTTCGTCTTGCAGATCTCTCGTCATCACGAGGTACTTCGTTTTACCTTCATTAATTTCGAGCCCCATTCGACTTGCGGCCTCTTGTAACTCGGCGCAAAAGCGACGAACTTCCTCCCGCGTCTCACCCAAGATGTCAATGTCGCATGCATAGCCAAGTAACTTAAATCGGCCCGCCTAAATTTACGCCGCCAGGGATGGTCTCGATGACCGTTTTATTTCTATAGTATTTTAAAATTTCGCCTTGATTCCCCTAGAAAATTAGATAAACGCCGCAATATTTAAACTTAAGCTTTGGCAGCCTTCAAAGATTCGTGCTAAAGATTTGTGTCACGTGACATGTAACACGTGTGCAGACTAACAAAACCATTCACCACAGATTTCGTACAAGCGCAAGATGTTTGCCTGATTCGAAAACAAAATCTGATTAATACAGGTGGCTAACTAAAAGAAGCAACAAACCAGGAATGGAAAGCATTATCGTTGGTATAGAAGCCATAAATTATTTTCAATTGTTTTATCCCCCTTTAGGCTTCTTTAATATCTTTTTCAATATACCGGAAACACGTGCTGGACATTGCCCGGATGACACTTTCCCAAAAACCGAATCCAACTCTCTCTTTTTTCGGGTTTTATTTTTCTTTCTTATCGGGGTTCGGGAGTCAGCTTCTTAACCAGTGTAACGATACAACCTCTCAACGCCATTTACTCCGGGGAGAGTTTGTCAGATGGGGAAGAGGGAGACTCGTAAGAAAAATAACGATCCTGTCGAAGACAAATCTTCATTATATTAAGATGTGGGTTCAGAAGGCCACTCGCGTTAATTAAAAACTTAATTAGCTTCTTGATTCCTCATCCTGTAAATTTAGTTTTCTAATTATCCGTGAAAGGAAAGTTGCTGGTTTACTAAAGGGAGCAAAGGCGTTAAAAAAGGATCAAACTGTTTTTTAAGTCACCTAACATCTAATTTCAATTAATAAAATCAAGAGTAACATTTTCGTTGGAAAATTGTAAATAAATCAAGAGAATCGAGAGAGTAACAATGAAAGAGATTGCTTTTGTTAGGAGAGGGGAAAAAAGAAAATAATAAAATAAAAAAAGCTCCATCATGTAAAAACTCCCTAGATAAAAATCACAATTTTTCAAAAGGAGGAAAAATTTTTTTAAAAAATGATTTTCTCCTATCTTTCAACAGATTAACGAAGAGTCATCTATCTCGGTTTCCTCATCTCAAGATTTTCTTCTCTTTATTTATTGTCCCTCGTTCTGTGGATTTTTCTGACACTTCGGGAATTTACTTAAAATGTCTAGGCGGTTTTCTTGATGTATGAGGTAGTAGACGCTTTTTCGCAGCTATTTGATTTGACAACAGATCATTAGATGTGTGACATTGGATTCGATTTGACAGCAGATTGCAGCAGCCAGTTGGATTAGCGGCTGCAACATCAGGAAAGGTCTTGGGGATGAAGAAATGGCTCAATCGTAATCTTCGTGAACCTGCCCAATCATTCGCGTCAGAGTGCTTGCGCAATGTGTCTTGTTCACTGATGTCAATATAAATTTGAGGATTAACCCTCCTCAAGTATTGAATTCCTCAGCCAAAGCCGATGGTGCAACCCCACGCCAATAAACAAACAACGATCAAAAAATTTAAATTGAGCTAATCGCTCGGAATGGGAAAACAGAACTCTGCTCAGATAATCTTACCCTTATCAATTTTCATTCATCGACGGGGACGAAAATCAGCCGTGACACCCATACATAAAAAATAATCTCACGACACGTTCTCCTAGTCAAAACAAAGACTCCAAACAAAAAAAAAATAAATGAAAAGTTTCTAAACCACTTTCAATTCGATAAAGCCATTTATATAATTCCTCAGATAACAGAATTTACGTATTAAAGATAATAAGAAAGGGGACAGGAAAGTCGTTTAAGAATATTGTCTCTTCTGAGAATGGGGTGTTGAGTGTAGGAGCATCTTTTAGAAATGCTGGTAAGGGAATGTGAGATGCAAAAAGAGGGAAAGATGAGTGGGGGGGGGGGGGGGAGGGGTAGGAGGAGGGCTACGATAAAAAATAAATTACAACGGGTAATTACTGTCTCCAAGAACAAAACTTGGGGTAGGAACAAACAATGGGGATTCAAACTTCAAGACAAACCAAATTAACTGCATCTTAAATTAACAATTCACCAAAACTCTCTTTGATTAATTTTAAATCAAATTTAAATGAATTGTTTCAGTTATCCTGTTACGTGTTAAACAAGAAGGGTGGCGGGGCATTTAATTTATCAAAATATGATTGCCTTTTCTTTCTGTATGGGTGATGATGTTGATTGAAGAGTAAAGCTCATCCCATTTAATTTTTCCGGATGAGGAAGCGATTTTGAAATGGCTTAACTTCAGGTCTGGTCTGACTGGAGGGAATGCTACAATCATGTTTGTGAATTTGGGAAATTTATTTGAAATTAATTAAGTTCGAATAAGTTCCTTAAATAAGGTAGTTTTTAAATGAATGAGTTATGGTTAATGCTTGGTTAATATTTCAATAGCTAAATCGATAAATCTTTTAAAAAGTCATTGAAAAATTAAAAAAAAAAAAGTTTTCCATTCAGAAAGGAAAAACAAAGTTTTAAAATCCGGTTAGGTTTTCTAAATCAATGAACTAGATAAAATTTGACAAAAGGTTGAAACTTTACCTGTTGATTGTGACGACGGTAAAAACAACACGGTTTTCTAATTCCCGTTTTTTAGTTTAAAAGAGTTAAAGCCCAAAAACGTGCTTAAGTTTTTTTCGAAAGCTTTTCAGTATATTAGAAATTTCTTCAGACGGTGTCAGCTTCGAGTTTTAATCAGGCTTGTCATTAGCTTTATAATTTTTAGCCGTTTCCGAGATATCGCGGAAAAGTTTCGGGAAAAATTCTTCATTTGGATAGGCAACCCGCAACCACACTTCCATATACATGTAATACATATAAATCCATACTGCTGAAATAAGGATAAATCTGGTTTTTACATTTTATGTTCTCTTTGTCATTACTGGCCAAATTCTGTTACCCAATTCTGGCAAAAAGGGCAAAAAAAGGCAGAGTACCAAAATTGCCAAAAATCCCGAGTAACTCAATCAATTTTTTGGCCAGTTTTTTGAAAAAGACAGTACCCTTTCACTAGTGGCTTAAAGTTTAAAGTCACAGCCAGTGGTCTAAAGCTCTTTAACCTCTTTAAGCTCTTTAAACTATTTTAGAGAAGAAAATCGAACTGAAAATCAACGCACTTCAAAAATCCTACTTCCGGTTTAGCCAATCATTTCAAGACCCTGATGTAAATTATATTCTTCTCTATTAACATTTCATCTGCTCGCAATTGAAATTCCAATTACAATTTCCAATTTTCCTCTATTTTTTTTTATTATTATTCAGAAGGGGGCCGCGCGAAAAATACATTCTTAAATAAGTAAATAAATGCAAGAAAACATTATTTACTTACTTGGGGTTTCCCCATTCATCTTTCAAGAGAAGGGAGGAAGTGAATTCGTTAAGAAATTCAAATCTTTAATTTTGAAAGATCTGATCAAAAGATAAATTCTCTTTCTGTCTTAGTTTTCTTTAAAATAAATAAAATAATTTTACGTGTCGCAACACAATACTTACGAAGTTGAATGAGAATCTATTCTCTCTTGTTCTTACAATAATATAACTTTATCCAACATCATATTTTCATTTTCGTAATAACTTTGAAAATATCACCCAAAGAAAGTTTCAAGAGGAACTTCTAAAAGGAAATTTAAACCGTTCAATTAAAACAAAATGAAATACTCATAAGTATTCAAAACGTATAAACGTGAAATTGAAGGCGAATTAACAAAAATCAACCGTGTGATCTCGTCGATCGATCCCCGTATGTTTCCCTTTAGTAAAATAAAAGCTAAATCGTAATGACAATAAATAAGAAATTAAATTTAACCATACCCGATAAAATGAGGAGATAAGTGCATATTACCTACACTTTTTTTTTCTTTTCTTCCTCCGCCATGTGAAAAATACGGAACGAGATTTTCCAACTGTTACCCCCAATACAAGAAGTGTAATGCAATTTTACTCCAGATGATGCTATAACAAATTAAGTACAGTACGAAAACAAAAATAAGGGGAGACGACGACGAAGAAGAAGAAGAGTAAGGAAGAGGGAAAAAAAGAGAAATGTAATTCTGTCTCTTCTGCTTCGAATTGTAAAACAGCACGGTCCAAAAGATGATTTTGTCTATGTAAGTCGTATCTTTCTTGATTGTTTTATTGCCTCCATGAAATTTAACTGTTTCGCGAGGCAAGTAAATCTGATTTAATCCCCTTTTATATTATTGTGATGCCGGATTGCTTGTCGCCTGTTTTAATGACTAAAATTTAAGGATGAATTTCTGTCATCCGGACCTGAAGATTTAAAATGACGTATTTAAATAAATCGAGTTTGTGTCAGTAGGTAGTGTACAAGAGGGATGAATGATAATAAATCTTTTTCTTGAAATGAGACTTTGCAGTTCAGCTGCGACAAGTATCCTTGGCAGAAACAGAGGAAGTAATAGTACTATTTTCTGCAAAAGTAAATGTTTATTAACTCTCACAAATGGTCATCTCTAGTTCGAATTTAGATCAGAGTTTACTTGACGGTGGCTTCCATTTTTGTTTTTGACGAAATGTGAATAAATCCGGGTTTGTAATCGGGGAAAATGTAATCGGGAAAAAGGGATAGATGTTAGTCGGTTATTTGACCATGAGGGATCAAGACATCAAAGTCCATTGAGGATTGCTAAGGATCATCAAAGACCATGAAAGACTGACGAACATAAAAAAACCCTGGAGAACCATAAAAGACAATCAAGTACCATGGAAGACCATCCAGAACCATCAAGGACCATGGTAGACCATCAAGGACCATCAAGACCCATGGAAGACCATCTAGGACCGGTCAAGGACAGTCAATGAGGATCAAGGACCATTGAAGACCATAGAAAAACATCAGGGGACCATCCATAAGACGACCATAAAAGTTCATTAGGGACCATTAAGGTTAATCAAGGACTATTGAAGACCCTGAAAGACCCTGAAGACCTTGAAAGAACATCAGAAGACCGTCGATGACCATCTGAGATCATAAAAATCGATTGAAGACTGTTAGTAAAAGTCATTGCTCAATGATTACCTTGGAAGACTATTGACGACCAACCGCAGGGTTCATGGAAGACCATCGAAAACCATTCAGAACCATCATGGACCTTCGCAGGTTATCCAGAACGATCAAGGACCATCGGAAAACTATTAATTACAATTTGAAGACCATATAGTACCATCGAAGATCATTCAGAACTGTTGAATCCTATCTATAAAATTCTCGAGGACCTTAGAAGACCATCGAGTATCATGAACGACCATGGAAGACCATCGAGGACCTTATTGCCTTATTCTTCAACAAGGTAAAACCTACTCGCAGTGTGATCACTCAGCTGTTCTCATTTAAAAGGTAAAACTAAGGGCAAAGGCCAAGCACTATCCACGCCACAGTATCCTCTTATTTTGACGAACAAAATTCAACTTGGTAACCTCTACTGGCAAAGCACAGACTTGGTACCACTCACCACGATATCAGTTTTAGACAAAATCGTGGTTACACTCTAAATTTTAAAATTTATTCAAGTTTTTCGGCGAAAAGATCCAGTAACTCTAATGTAATCCTTTGTGTAACAAAAATCCTTACATGGACATCGCACATTACACTACAATATGACTTTCAATTTTTCAAAGCATTCATACACTTCAACGTCTGATATCTGAAATAATAATTATCCTCGCGCAATATCCCACCATCATGATGATCTTACGCTCTTCGCAAGCAGACAGAATAAGCTCGTCGGTTATAAAATCCACAATGCGATCCTCAATAACCAATCGAGAATCTAAATCACATAATCGCTTATTCGTAATCCTCAATCAACCTATCATACTCTTCTCCGTGTGCGATTGTCCCAGTTTTAATCATAAATATTCAAGGAATGAAAAATTCAATGCAAATCATCGAATATTACAAATAGCGAGGAAATTGAGCACGGCGGCTAATGCAGGAGCGGCCATGGGCTTCAAACTCAAGGAGGTTGACCATTGCCCCTGCTGCTGGATCCACCTGCTTCACACTTTCTATTCAAATCAGCTCGTTTCTGAACCCAATTGAAAATCTTCCTTTTAATTCAATCTCCTTCTCAAGGGAGGAAAAACATCACTTTCCATCACGCGCGGGAAAAAAAATTCAATTACACGCAAATCTTATCGATTACATTTGTCAATCAAAATTTGACCGTTCGGATGACAGGATCACACTTCAAGGATGAAAAATCACACTTTAAAAGCCTCGACAACAAAAGAGCATGAAAAAAAAAGGGAAGGAAAAGAAAAAAAAACAGCTTATTTGTGTATGTACCGTAAATACGATCAATTTGATTCAATGCGATTTAGAAGACAGATCAGTATCTAGATGGTGGAAGAAGAAAGTTGTTTTGTTGTTCCCGAGTTCATTCTGGTGGAAACTTGTTACCCCTAGACAGGGGGAGCATCGTCTGCTGGGGTTGATACAAAGAAACGTATTCAATGGAATTACTTTCGTTACTTTTATTTACACCGCATCCTCTCTTCTTTTTCCTCTCCGTCTTTCTCTCTTTTCTCTGTATATAAGGAAGAAATCCGAGATTTACTTTTTCCTTTTTTTTTTTTCCTCTCCTTACATTCACAGTTTGGTAAATGTTTCTAGTCGATTTCTAATTGAGTTACTACTGCGATAATGTAACACTAACTTTCTCTCCTTCCTTTCGGGAATAACGAACAAAAAAGAAAAAAACTGAATTGCGTTTTTTTTATTTTAAAAAGTCCGTTGGGAATCTTTTTTTTTTTTTATTTACAGCCAATGGAGCTTTACCACCGATAAGAGAATTCGTATAATTGCGAGGGAAGAATGCAAAAGGGCTAACCCATTTACCCATCATATGTCATCCCTTTATTTCAACATCAATTTTTACCTGGAGAGAAACAAAGGAACATTTCCTAACAACATTCCATTCGATTCCTCTTTAATTGCCTAAACATTTGAACCCATAAATAACTTTTAATTAGTGTAAGTTCACGCTTCCAAGTTATGTTTTCTCCTTTTCCTTGCTGCATGATTTATTCAAGGGGGAGGGATTAGAATTACCCGTGAATATTGTATAAAAGAGCCTTTCAGTTTTCGGATGAAAAAAAAAGAAGGATATGGGTAGAGCTAAATTTTTTTTTTTTTTTTTTTTGGAAAACGTACTGTATAGATTTTTTTCCTCCATTAAAATCTATTCGAACGAAAAGATTTCCTAATGACTTCATAGAAAAATCGGTCATGCTTTTCGTAGTTTTATCCATTTGATCTTTCAAATTGTATGGGAAAGGAAACGTAGGAGAGGAAAAAAATTCTTCATACGTTTCCTCGAAGAGTAATATTCCTTTTTCGAATAGGTCAAAATGGGACAAGAGATACTTTGATGTTTTTTCCTTATTTTTGTTCAGTTTCTGCTAATTCTTTTCCTTGTAGAGAAGCCCACGCGATACTGATAAGGGATTATGATTAAGGAGAGTTGAAATTAAAGGCAATGGCAGAAAAAAAAAGTTTTCAAGAGACCATCAAAGGGGAAAAAGATTTTCGATTAAGGGGCAAAGTTAAAGGAGATAAGCATACTAGTAAAACCAAGGGCCAAACCCGCCGACTCAGTTAAGAAAAACTCGGCGATTAAATTTTAATCCCGTAAGTTAACTGATTGAATTCGGCCAGTTGTGTCATCTCTGACTCTGAATTTTCCATTGTCAGCAAAAGTCCTCTATTAGACTCGATCTACAGCTGCCGCCTTTCCATTGTACGATAGAATTGTAAAATACTGGCTAACGTTATCTAGTCATTCTTCTTCAACATTTAAAATAATTCTGCGAAGCGGACATCTAAGTGGAATCCATTGAATTAAGGAAGGAAGATGTGGTCAGGCGAAAAGCAGCATGGGCACTATTACGGCACGACGGTGACCTTCTAGCAATTACCTTAAATTTGAGAGAATTCCTAAATCCGCCAATGCAAGCAATGTGCGGTTTGTAGTCTATGGTGATCCGAGGAAGCCTTGCATTTTTTTTATTCTGCCAACATTGTTGTTCCTGCTTCTTGCGCCGCTGCTTTCCCTATGAACATGGTCCTCCACTCTGGCCCTTTGTCTGATGTCGTCGCTCCATATGCGGACCCGTAAGCTAAAGCCCTTGATGCTTCGCAAGACACACATTTCTGCTGCATGCATTTATTTATTTAAATAAATCATATCAGTCGTTTGATGGCACTAGCTCTAACTATGGCTATCTACAGCATTCTACATGGGGATTTGCAGTTGCATTTGCTGAACAAAACTCACACTACTTACTCTGGTGACTCTACAGGATTTAAGTCCGACGAAAGGCTGGTGACAAGAATGGAGTAATATTTAAAACGGTTCCATCTTCTTCCTGAATAACTGAAGGGAAAGAAACCCCATTCCAGAGTCACGATGCAGTCGACATCTGCCCAACAGCCTGAGACAATAAGCATCACGCATTTGTTCCACCCGGGATCAAGAGCTTAGAAATTTTTTTGGAAAGAGCGGTTACTTTTCAAGATAAATCATTGCCTTCACACCGGAAATACAGCTCACTTGTATTTTCTTTCAAGAGGACAGATAGTGACAACCTGCAGAGCAGGTTAGTGATGCGGCCATAGGCCTTCGTACCTTGTAAATCTAAAGAGGAAGAAAGAACTACAAATACAAAAAAAAAGAAGATAAAAAATGCTAAACACTTTCGTAGAAACTTTTCTAGGCCTACACCTCGAGAAAAATTTGAAGACTACCACAAAATCTAACATTTGCGGCGATCAACTTCCTTCAATACCTTTTGCTTAAAAGGGAAAGAAGAAAAGAGTTAAAGAGGAAGTTTTTAAAAATGTAAATGTTTCATTCAACTTTGGCTTTTTTCGCCGGCGATACGAGAAGAAACTTTTTTTCCATCTAAAAATAAACCATGAATTCCGTTTTATAAAACCGCAAAAAAAAAAAAAAGATCAATCAGTATTCTAGAACTCAAAAAAAACCGAAATATACCCCCGGAAAATTATTTTAAGGAAAATCCAATTTATATAACTTTGAAAATTATACAGTCGAGTATGGCCTCTATTTATATTGAAATGAAAGCCATCAAGAGGCCTTTCCCTAATGGATTTTTATTATATTGTGCAAATATTGGTACAGACTATTTGATTTTCCGAAATGAAAAGAGATCGATTTTCCAAAGGTTATATCCACTGCACCGCATACTAATTTTCTATAATCCAATCGATCTCGATATATTTTTCTTTCGCAACAAGAACCGCGTGCACACTTCAATTCTTTTTTTTTTAATATAAATCCCAAGGGGAAAATGTTCGTCGAGATGTCTAGCCATAAGGAGACGGGTTTCTTTCGTATAAAGTCTTCTTTAGCACGGTTTACGAGGATGCATTACAATATGTAAATGACAACACCTGCGCGAGCAGTAAATATGAGTTGATGGGATTGCGTATTTTGTACACGAGACTTTGTAGATTTATCACGTCCGGAAAAGTGAAACGTTTGGAAATGTTATTTCTTAGTGCGAAAAGAGATGGGGTTTTATTTATTCGAATCATTCATCGTCTGGAATTTTTTTCTCCAACGGAACTTATCGGCATATTTTTTCACTTTCGAGCTCCCTAGAGTGAGGAAGTATTGCGGTCCCCTCAAAAACAAAATTTTGCCAAACTGCGTATTTTGCCGTGAAATGGCTAAAAATAACAGTAAAAATTGTTTTTGGGCGACGTTCGTCTGTTCGTGCACTTTCGTTTTCCGTCTGTGTTTTCAAAACCGAAAATTGGCCACCGCATTGGCTTGAACTTTTTTGACAACTGGCTCAAACGATTTTTTTTTCATTTTTTGTGTGGAGATACCTGACCCAACTAGGAACAACATTTCCCTTTTGAAATTTTTCGTTAAAATTCGCCCTCCCCGAAAAATCCGGGAAAATCAAAAATGGGAGTTAACAGATTGAGCTGATATGGGATTCGATTTCGACTAATTAATGGTCAGAAATTTTAAATTTTTGGTCCATTTCCTGATTTCAAGCCAACCCCCACCCCCTTATTTTGTTTCTAAGGCGGCTTACAACCACAAATGGCGAACGTCACGGAAATATAAGTCAACAGTAATTTTCATCATTTTTCTCTGACAAACTACGAAACTCCAAAAAAACTTCACGAGAACCTTCAATTAATTTTTAAAATCGATATCGCAACAATTTAAGCTTTTAAATAATTTAAGAAAATAACATCATGATCATGCATTTCAGATATGAATTATTGCAACGATATTGAAGAGACGAATAAACCGCAAACCTACGCACACATTAAAAATTAGTGGTAAAATCAACTATTTCATTTATAACAAGATAAACAACAATTTTATTGCGGATTTGAAATCATTATTTTACAAGCACCGTAATCAATCGACTGCGGTCATATTTTGATTCACTTAATTAACATTTTTAAAAGCGAAGATGACACTGAAAGAAACAAACCTTTTAATTTAACCTATAAAAAAAGTTTATCGGTTTTTTTATAACGTGTCAATTGCTATCACTTAAAAGAGCAAAGAAAAAGGAAAAACAAGCCTCGATCTTTAAAAAAAAAAGTCATAAAAATCCCGAACGTCTTGATGAAACTTTAATCCGAATGAAAATTAAGTTAAGTTTTAAAGATGGGATTGTGAATTGTTATGTGCACGATCCGAAACGAACACATAACTAAAGTATCTCCATACTCCCTGATTTAACGCTTAATGAATACACTTTCATGAATCGAATCTGTAATTTGTTTTTCGTTTCAGTTCTTCTAAAATGAATGCTGCTTGTGAAGCGGAGAAGGGTGAAATAACAAAAAATTCATCGCGTCATCAATTAAAAAAACAATCTCGTTATTAATTAACTGACATTCAGTTATTGGATTAAGCATCGTTGGGAGAAAAATTAAAAAACGTATAGAGACGCAAAAGGTATTTATTATTAGTTTTTAATTATTTTTTTTTTTTTTTGTTAATATCAAAGAAAAAAAATTAGAACTGCTATAGGGAAAAATCCCAATGCACCCCTCGAATAAAAGTGCCCTTTTGCTCTTGCAGTTTTTAAAAACAGGACTAAAATTTGATGCAGCAGATACAATTTTTTTGCCCGAAATTTTTGTAAATTTTTTTTAAAATAAAAAAATTAAAACAAAGCGGAATTGGCGGTTTTTTACTGAATTTTTTTTTCTTTTAATTTTGTAACCGCATTCTAAGAAGACAGGACACTTATGGACCAGTCAGTAGTTCACCCAATCTTCTTAGAGTGTGAGCCAAATTTTTTAAATCAATAAAAACAGCTCTACTGGAATTTATCTCAGAATGCCGCTTCTGATATTTTTACCCGCGTCCTCTGGAAGAGCCAGTCCCGGCCTGTCTATATCCAAACATCTTAGCAAATAACGAATTCAAAATAATAACTAAACAGACCAGCCTTTCGAGGAAAGGCTAGTTAATTTATAAACGGGGAATAAGAGTAAATCTGCGGAAATTGGTATTTAGTTAAATGAAAAAGTTTTCCCGAATTATTTCGCAACTTTTTCATTTTTTTCCCCCCCTTTCTTTAATAAAATAAAGTTTTTCAAATGGAAGAAATGATCTTTTTTAGTAAAGGGTAAAAGCGAAAAGAGCACTTTTAACCTTGACAACTTAAAGTTCACTTAACTTTCATTCAAGTTGTTTCAACGTCAGGATTTTTATGACTTTTTTTTCGACTTGTTTGCCTTTTTTTCTTCGTTGTAGGTTATCGGAGAAAATAATGGTGTTTTACACACTAAGAAAAAATAATCGCAGACTGGATTTTTTTATTTAGGGGAATATTCGAACAAACTGCGAGTGAAGGTTTTCAACTGGCCTAAGCTTCAACGCGAACAACAAACTTTATTTAAGTCACAGGCGCCATAAAATATACTCGCATAGCCCAAAGTCCCAATGGAGATTCTTCTTCTTTAGGTGCACGAGCTCAGGTGATCGATCCGACGAGCTCCTTGAATCTTTCACGATCGGCGCCCATGCGGAATAATTCCTCTACGGTTAACCCGGTCCAATTCTGGGTATTCCGCAACCAGGAGAGATTCCTACAGCCAAGTCTTCTTTTACCATCGACCTTGCCCTGCATGATGGTCTGCAGTAGCCTGTACTTGGGTCCCCGCACTGTAAGCCTCACAGGATCATCTTCCCTAGTCACGACCATCACCTTAGTTTTTTAAATGTTGATGGACAACCCTTGTCGAGCACAGGCATCCTTTACCGAATCAAAGAAAACCAGCAGATCCTCGATCCTACGAATCTCTCAATGGAGATTACCAAGGCCTAAAAGCCACTATCAATCTTGATGGTTATGGCCCCGAAAGCGGGCAAAACCAAGCACTCATCCGAAGTCAAAAAATTTTTTACAAACACTACTTCAGCATACTTATGTGAACGTCAAACTATCTTCCGGCGGACTTTCCCTCCATTACACCACCAAAAAAAAAATATCAATCTGAAGACGATTAATTGACATTTATACAATAATTAATCCTGCACAACATAACCGATTGTTTTTTTTTCCTAATGATTATAGCATAATCAAATCAGGACATTTATTTCTTTTGTAAACAGAAAGTGATTAAATTTACCGGTGAGATTTTTTTCGCGGACATTAAGTTTGAACGTTACGAAAAAAATAAACATTACTGATTGGGGAGTTTGTCACCTTATACAATAAAAATTACTTCATCGTTGCATTTAAAATGTTAATTAGTCATTCCTATATACTTTTCTTTTAAATATCGATCTGTTACGTTATAAAGATCACAGCTAAACGTATTTCTCGTAATTAATGTAATGTATAATTAATGCAATTAATTAATTTAGTGTTTATAAATGCAGAAAAAAACGCTTAATAAATTATTAATTCAGTTTATTCATATCTATGTAAGAAAATCTTCCGGAAACGAGTCTAAAATGCTTCCTTTAATTTTTAATTCTTTACGTTTTGTATGTTTTTTCTTTTTTTTCGCACAGCACTATGATATATTTACAATTGAGAAGTGTTTGTTTGACCTGGTATATTTTAAATTAATTTGATGAATTATCGGCTGAAGATACCGTTAGAATTTTTTCATATGAAATCTTAACCCATTTCTGTTGAAGAATAATGTTTAGCTATAGACTTTTTATTGAAAAATTTTGATAGACTGTCATTGTTAGCAATTTTATATATGTTTAAGGCGTGTGTGCTTCTTTTAAATATAAAAATAATTCTCAGCATTGAGGCGTTTTAATTATTTTGACCCTAATAATCCATCGGTGTGAGTCACACCTTTTTTTTTTGTCTTAAACATTCTTATTTTATTGTGTTTCGACCACGATTCGGTGTTGTTTTCTCATGGATGGAAATAAATTTGCGACATGCTCACATATCATTTTAAATTACTGGTGCATAACAAAGTAGTATATGAAAGTAAATTGTCACTCATGTTCAGGGAAAAAGATGGCTTGATGGGTAGAATTTGTCAGGTAATAAATTTCTAATTTTTCGACCCGAAAACGGGGTTTGATTTGTGGTTGTTGCTTTGGCTGACCCGTGCAACGTCAAGTTGAGGGATTTAGAATGAAAAGGTAGTTCGATTGGCTAGAGTAGCCGGTGACATATCCAGGCAGCCAAAGCTTGGGTTACTATCTTCAAGGTTTAAGATTTACAAACTAATCAATTCCAGAATTTTTTCTTCAAATGTTATCTTACTGAGATCTGTGATCATCAGAAGAATTTAAATAGGATTTTCTAGTCTCTCGAGGCAAGAAAAAGGACTGAGGGCTATTTTTTTCCCCTTTTGTCGTCATGATGATTTATTATGAAGAAATGCTGTGGTAATTTTCAGAAGTTTTCCACAGCCAGGTTCTGTAACTATTTTCGACTGTTGCAGTCCTGCCTAAAAGAGATTTTTTCTCGATGAACTCATAGCCAAATGATAGAGGCATTGCTGCCTATTCTACTTCTTCTTCAGCCATTTGCATCCATTCCTGGTTACAAATCCCCCCCCCCCATTTGCTCCATGCTGTACAGTTCTCCACTCGCAGTGACGGCGCCAGAAAAAAATTCTGGATGTGGCTAAGGGTGGGCCACAAAATTTCATGTGGGGCCAAAGTCGAACAGCGTTACATTACAGTAATATTACTGCTCTTCCTAAATAGACGGGGCCAAGAAGGGGCCAAATTTTTTCCAGCTAGGGCTCTGTCCGCTCACCGTAACCTGCCCATTTCCGCTGTTTGAATTATGTCGTCGAGCCACCGTTTCTGAGGTCTTCTCCTGCTTTGTTAATGAGTTAGTGTTACCTCTAAACGCTCCTGGTCCTGCCTTGCCACATTTCCTACCGACTGCCAGTTCAGCTCTGCAGCATACTGCATCCATCAACATATTACTATCTCCCAGGTCCGAAAGAATCTAGAACTCATCAAGGGCGGGAAACCTGAAGCAATAATGTCCAAATGTGGAATTCCCACCGACTACTACCACCACTACTACTATGGCTTTACAGGGCCTGTAGCCCTATCGTCGCATCGCAGATATTTTTCCACACCGATCTATCTTGGCAGGTGGCTCGCCAATCGGGGACTCCTAACCGACCACGTCGTCTTCCCAACGAAGCCGCGGTCTGCCCTGAGGTCTTGGGCCTGTAGGGCGTCCATCAAGTACCTGACTTATAGTCGGCGACGGGGATGCCCGCGCTACATGCCCGGCCCACTGAAGCCGACGAGCCTTGATCACACTACTGACGAGCCTCAAGGGCACCGACTACCCCAACTCTAATTAAAACCTCTAAAAACTGACCAAAAAACCTGATTAATTGCCAATCCACTTAACTAAAAAATTCTCAGCCCCCCACGACTCACCCAAATTAAATTTTTTAATGAAAACAAGTTTAGCCGCTTTGCTAAATCCTACACCTCATTAGGTTTAGGACGTATAAAATCTTTCTTAAAAGAAAGTACTGACCAGCCCCTCCAAGAACATTCCGCAATCTCCAGCGACAACATACAACCGTATACTGGAATAAAACCAATCGAACCCATACTCAATACACATGATTGGAAAAATAAATAAATAATAAAAAAAAGTCCATTGATCGTTTAATTACACCGTAATGGGTTGTGTCGAATGACAACTAAGATATGTTTAACAAAGTGGGCCATGAACAACTTGATACCCTGTACATGAGTTAGCTTCGTAAAAAAAAAAAAAGACGTCTCTTAACTGTTGCAACTTTCTTTCCTCATATACCGTGACTCAATGTACGATCGTACATAAACTTCCGTCAGAGTTCACGAAAGAAAAATTTCCACGAAGAGAATCTAGACTCAAGTATCAATTACGAATTTAATTTCAATTTTTCTACTGGGCTGAAAACCGATGCCAATAATTTTAGCACGGTAGTTGCTGTTCATTTTCAGCGATTAAAATATAGCAAAAGGATGAAGATATAAACATGGTTGTTTAAAAAAAAAAAATTTCATGGACCACGCTATAGAGTAAAGGTATGGTTTTGTTAAGTGATTACATGTTGAGCATACAGACCAGGTACGGTGCATGATTTCTTCATGCAGAGCATTGATTTCTTCATTCAGTTTAGTGCAAGACTTGGACCAGTGACGATGGTCTTTTTTTAAAAGGTAAATTATATGTTTTTTTTTTTAAAGATGAAGTTTAATCGCCGCGTGGTGGAAAGGTTATGTTTCATGGTTTCGACACGTGTTTTATCAGAAAGCTAAAAAAAAGCTTTGTGAAATTTTTTTTCAAAGTGAAAATTTTTAACTTATCAAGATGTTTACAGGAAATCGATATTATAAAGTAACATCGGATTATAATATAAAAAAAAGTTCTTTCACGTTTTTTGTGCAGCTCATAAAAAATAGCTTTTGAGTGAGGTAGCGTAAGTTAAAGCTTTTCAAGGGATCAACGTTTTCTAAGGTTCTGAGGCTTAGGGAAGACAATTAAGTTTTGGTGGCCAAGTATCAATTTTTTTCAAAAAAAAAAAAAAAGTCACGGCCTACTGGTTTGATGAACTCTACCCGAGTCTCTAATCTCGAATGGACTTAGCTCAGGCTTTTAGCCAGTTTAGGACTCGTAGGGTGTCCATCCAGAATTTTCTTCTCTGCCACTCTTTAGCAACATTGGTAATCAGAAGCTGTTCAATTCGACTCAAATACACAGCTTAAGCTTAACAAGGTCTTAAAATGGCTCAAACGGATTAATCACCAGTTCTTTTAAAATTTGACGCACTCAGCAACCAGCAGCTCCATGGCTGGAATCTCTTAACAGGGCCGGGGAAAGCTCTTGGTGCGGCCTTTTCCCTCTAACAAAGTTCTAGGTTCAAGCAACAAAAAAAGGTCTTCAGGTAGCTATGCAGCGTCCCTTGCTGTTGGCTCCCCCTGCGACGCTTACCGGGTTGTCTCAGAAGAGCTCCAGAAGCTTCAGTGCTGAGCGCTGAGGAGTCAATTTTCGCGCAGTTGTCTCATTAATAATTAATACCTTTTTTATTTCCCAGCCAATAAGCTACCAGTTCAATGACACTCACACAAATCCAGACAATTCATCCCTTAATTGCTTACAGTAGCGTAACTAAAATTTTTGGGCCACCCCGCGAACCTCTTTGGTGGGGCCCACCCTTTGATGTCCTGGGGGAAAATTTTTTATACCATTTTCCTCCTTGCAACTATTTTTGCCCTCGAGTGGCTGCAGGGGCGTTAGTTACGCCACTGATTTCTTAAAATTTTCTCCCCGACCTTTTTTAGGCATTAATTCGCCCAATGTCTTTATTTCACTCAAATTCAGTTTAATAAACTCACTCCAGCCTGATTATCAATACAATTCTAAACAGCAACATTGAAACCTTTCTACTCTTTTATTTCCCTCAAGAGGAGCCACTCCGAAAAATTTCAACAACGTGAATCATCGTGAGATTCATTTACCATTTTCTTCCTTTAAAATAACTCATCTGTGAAACTAAAACATAATCGAAGCTTCTTTAAGTGTAAAACGTTTTGATGAGTAGACAAGACGAAATGTACCGGTCACTTTTACTTTCCTTGAATTTATTATTATTATTATTATTCAATTCAAGTTCTTTATACCATATCAGAAATGAACACTTATAAAATGGCATAGAGGTCAACGAAACTTAAAACGGACGATACGATAACTTTCAGTGACATCGAAGGAAAATTCCTTTTTTTTTTCTCCCTCACATGGACATAAAGAAAAAGTTTTGACAAGATTTATTGTTTTTTAAAAAATGATGTTTTTAACAAACTGCTTTCGCTAAAAAATGTTAACTATGTCCTAGTGAACGAGATGTTAAAAATTTTTTTGTGGGAATGTTCCTTAAAAAAATTCGGTGTAGTTGAATTTCTTCTGGAAATTGACATCTTTTTTTTTTTTTGAAGTCGTGTAGTGGTGCCGCACGGATGATTTCAAGCTATTAGTCGGGATTAGCATACTTTTGTTGGTGTGTGTCTAAGAATGCGAACGAATCTGATTTTCTTATTCAAAGTGCCTGCTGGACAAGTTTTGAAAAAATAGCGAAATTGGGTTTTTCGATTCTTGCTTAATTGTTTTTATTGTGGATTTCATTTTAATTATCATGACCCTTGTGTTTAGTGTCACAATTTGTAATTACATACTCGTAAACTGATGTAAGTTTATTGGATTATCATTAGTGCTGCAATAATTAAGAAACGAGAGTTTCTCAAAGAGTTTTTAAAGCATTTTATCAGATCATTTCTAAAATATTGGGGAAGGATCTTTGATTGTAGAGGATTCTGTGAGCAGCACAAGGCAACCTCACACCTTAATTGGCAGATCGATGGTTGTTGGGGTTAGAGAAGCGGGAGCTTAAGTAGGAACTAAAAAACAGAAGGGTAAAAATAAATTGTTAGTAAATCTGGCTGGCTCTAGGACAGTGCCAAGGGGGGCCCGTGGCCCGTGCAGACCTCTACACCCTTGGCTTCACCCAGAATTTTTTTCTGGCGCCGTCACTGGGATGGCGGGCTCTGTATTCCTTATTGAACTAAAACTGCTTCGAAAAAAAAACCTGGGGGCTAAAGGAAGGCAAATGGATTCAAGGCAAATTTAGGTTCCCTTAAGATTAGACATCAATTATTCTCCTTTTACTAGATAGCAACTCTACAAGACAGATTCTCGATTGGCTAAGCACTGTTTCTTCTGCCCCCGCCATGTTGAGAAGTCGAGGTTGAAACAAACCATAGTGCGAAAAATTACTGACGCTAGTTGATAAGATGGAGGTGATCACTAACCAACAGCCTTCTTTCCTCTTTTACAACTTCCATACATATGCTTCAACTCTCCAGGCTCCTTTCGGGCCTTCACGTCATTCCTAATTCTACATCTTCAAGCCTAATATGTTCAGTTTTTGTTTCTATGATTATTAAGCAACAAAACTGGGGACTGTTGCACACCGAATGCTTAAAAAGCCTGTGCCAAGGCCTTTGACCATCGAATTGTGAAAGTGTCTTTGTGTAAGCAAGTTGCACCGTCAACGTAACAAATTATCGAATAACAATAGCTCCAAATATGTGAATCTTTTTAACTTTATCATTAATTAACCCTTCTAATCATAATTACTTCACTGCCTTATTAGTGTAATCTTACATCTAATATGTCATCTCAAATTTTGTCCTTCAGCATTTAATCTAGGGACCTCATTTACTGGTCTCAGCAACCAAAATGCGGCATACGTATCCACCTTATTCACTCCCAAGCCGCCTCAGGCAAGAACAGAAAAAACCGCCCTATGGCCCTTCTTTATTCAAAAAATTTAATACTCTCTAGTGTAAACTGCTGGTAGATTTTGAAATGGTCGCCTCTTGAATTGATAGGACTCTTCTAGATTAAAAATTTTGCCGCCACGCTTAACAATATCTTCAACTAAAGATGCCGGATATTCTTGACCTGCCCCACGCTGTGCCAGCCCTGGGGCCAAACGCCAGCTCCTGACCATACACAAACATAAATACTCCTTTCCTCCGTCACTTGCATTATAGTCCTGCCTACTTTGACTATCTCCGTCCTTAAAAAAGCCGAATTCTTATTACTAATCAACGATATTAATACTTCGAAAAAATAATTAATATTTTAATTTCTTTTTACAGCTGAGTAGCTAAAATGAGCTAGGAACGAGGGCAATCCTTTTACCTAAAACCTCAAAATGGTGAGTATAACAACACCTTAACATTAACTCTTTAACTATCGAATCGCCTTTAATAACATTGCGTGCTTCTTTCTCAAAAGAAAATATCGGTTCCGGTAATTATTTCAAGAATAATTCGAGTATTTATTAACAAAAAAAAAAAAAAAAGATCAATGAACCTAAACATATTTAACGCGGAAGATTTTTAAATTAAAAATATTTATTTTCCACTCCAAAAGAAGTGGAGCAAGAAAAATATTTGGGAAGGTATTTTTATAAAAATCCACTCCAAAAATATTTTTTTTTTTTATCAAAAAAAAAGTTCATGCTCTTTATCCTACTTTCTCTATTGAATATATGGTCTGATTATTCAAAACCGAACACATTCTTTTAATCAATAGCATGAACCATTGAACATGTGAAGAGGCTATTCGGTCATGGCGAAAAGGTAAATCTCCCGCAAATATAATATTATGAATGAATATGTAATATTTAGGGCAACATCATACACTCGTAGCATCCTTTGAAGCTTGGATTTATTTTGCAGTAGCGGCGCCAGGAATTTTTCAGGAAAATTTTTTTTGAAAGATGTCTGAAAGGGGTTAAGACGATTTAACGGAAAACTAAGACAGTTACAGACACGGCTAAAAAGGGCTGATGGCCAAGGTGAATATTTGCAACCTGTGTACGGCGAAGACAGTGTCAAGAGGCTTAGAGAGCATGAAGTGGCTTGAAGTGGATGACTTCAGGAGAAAGGTTGAGACCTGAGAAAATTTTGGGATGGCCAAAAGAGGCTAAAGCAACCGAGTTAAGAGTTACTCAAGAAACTAAAATACCATTTTTTGGAAGGCTCGAAAAAACCTAAAATGCTTTAACACAAGTTTGGAGGTTCTAGCTTCCTTACTTAACTTCAGATATTTTCAAAACAGATATCAATAATCAGGTTTTCTTGGTGCCGCTACTGTCTACTGATTCAATATACGCACCAAATGTATAAATACTTGAGAAATTAAATCGTGATAATGAGAACCTTATTAAAGCATCGCGGAATTGATAGCATCATTTTTTTTTAAAATAAAATAAAAATTGACCCGGTTCCTTACCTTATAGCGATAAGAAGATCACGATCCGACAAAACATATTATTTAGTGATGAGTTCTTTTCAGAGAGAGTAGATGGACAACTTCCTTATGGAAACGAAAGACCATTGAACGGCGAAAAAATGTCCTTCCAGCTAGTTCTACTTTCCTACATCTGAAAAAAAAACCGTGTTTTGTTATAATCTTTCCACTGATAATTCATTTTTAATAACATTTTTTTAAATTTTATTTAAACAAGATCCAATTTATACGATTTTTTTGAGAGGAGCTAGCAAGCAGGCTTGAGAAGCTATTGAAATTTTACAGAAATAGGTTTCAGGCATTTTTTATTGCAAACAGCACATTGGCATCGATGACGTTGGCATTATTTAAAAAAAAAAATTATGGCATCAACACAGAAAATGTTTTTGCCAGAAACTTATCAACATAGCTTCTCAGTCCTAAATCCCAAAAAAAATGTCAAAAAAATCTTAAAAAATTCTGGAACTTCCGGCAAAACTTCTTAGCCCTGTTAACAAGGGCTCAGACAATAACAAGATAACTAGGCAGACAATTTTAGTGGGAATTTAAAAAAAAAAAACTAAAATAATTTTCTAATATCTTAAAGATTGCTCATGGTATTTTTAAAAAAATTCATTCATTCTTTTGCAAAATAATTTTTAGAAATTAATACTCAATGTCATTTTATATATTTAAAAAAAAAATCCCCTCAATAATATCCGTAATTATTGAAATGATACGATGACGAAATCTCTACACCGTAACGATACTGAATATGTTTAAAAACGTGGTATTTCATAAATTCATTATAATGATGAAGTCACGGTGATGTTGACAATGACCTTCTGCAAGACCACTTTTACTTTTTCACTTTCATAGCTCTCTGGCTTGTTTATGAACGGTAAATGGCGGCTCAAGTATTTTGTTAGGAGCAAACACCCTTTTACCCAAACGATTTTAACATTGCGTCGTTTCTCGCTTTCGATTTCATTTCGTCTGCAATTTTCTTACGTCATGTCATTCAACTTTTATTTCTTTTTTTTTTTTTTTTAGATCTTCGTACTGAAAAAAATACTAGTCATAGCTGTAATAATACAAGCAATAAGTGCCGAGGAGACGATTACCGAATCGTCTGTAACAACGACGGATGTCCCGACGACGGAGATACTAGAAACGAGTTCAGAGGAATTCGGAGAAACGAAAACGGATTCGGAGGGATCGACCGGCGATGAAAAAGTAGAGGGAACTACGGAGTTTTATACGACGACCGAGGCGGATAACGTTGAAGTGAATGGAACGGATAATAATCGGCAAGCTAAAGATTATTATGTGTATAGGAGGGATCCTCCGAAAACAAGAGGAAGTGTGAAGTATGCAACTGCAACAACTCAGTCAAGATGGCATAATCGTATACGTCCGGAAATTCCGAAGAGAAGAGTGAGCTCAAAGCCGACTAGTCCACCAGCGGATATAGTTAAGCCAATGTACAAAAGAAGGAGAGTGGTTCCCAAACTAAAAGAGAAAACGAAGCATCAGTATAAAGTGAAAGAAAGCAATGAAGAAAAAATAGGTAAGTGCAAAAAAAAAAATTCAAGGAGAGACTTAAATTGTACTGAATATACTCGTACTCAATTGTACTCAACTCGTCTTCAAACTAGCCTTATGAGCTAAGCCTGAATTTAGCTTGCTCTCTCCAGAGTTTTATGGATTTAACCTGAGTCTAGCTTTGAGCTATAAATCCGATCCTAATCTTTTATTTTTTTTTGGGTTTCCCATTATTGTTTTTAAAGATAGCTAATGTTTGAATTTATTTATTAAATATCAGCAATCACCTGACTATTGCCTTCAATTCTAAATAAGAAATTTTCTTTTTAGAATCAGACTCTTTATCACTGGCCAGCATAATATCTCCAGTCATGGTTGTATCTCCAAACGTCAACGAAACCATTCGAGAAGTGGAAAGAATTCTCAGAGCTCATCCTGAACTTCCACAACTAAGTCGAAACGACATAATCGGCTACATTCACAATATCACTGGTAATCCTTCTTTCAATATAATAAATTTCTCTATTTCAAACTAAACAATTTCGCAAATACAACTTCTTACACAATTTTTTTTTTACAGAAACCGACAAGCACAAATTTCAAATAAACCAAGACAAGCCATATTTTTCAACGGACGCAAAAGAATCCGAGAATAAAGGAGAAGAGATTCAAGACGAACGACCCGGTCAAAAATACATTCCTTTAGAAACCCTAAGTTCCAGAAGCAGAGAAGACAGCGATCGGTCTTTGATGGTCGTGCTCCCATTCAAAGCAAGCGAAGAAGAAAATATGGAAGAGCTTTTCACGAGAAGGCCAATAGTACAAATGGTTGATACGCCAAGTGGATTTGGGGAGAAAATAAAAGACGAAGACGACGATTATAAAGGTAGAAAAACCGTTTTGTTAAATATTCAAGCCGATGACATTGGCATCTTTAATTAACTAATTTAAAATCTTGTTTTTTCCCTCCGGATGAAAATAATTTTTACTTACAGAAAAGCTGAGGAATGGATTCGAAAATTATCATTTTAAATTCCCACCGTGAGGAATTCAAAAAACAGGGAATATTGTTTTAAATATTAGAATCCATTTCTAAAAAAGCTATTTCCAGACTTTAGGAGTAGTAAATGAAAATTCACTGGCGTTAAAATCGCCCGAGTTCACATCACTTTTAACCCCCTTAAGAGGAAAATAAAGATTTTTTTAGGCACAATGGGAGGAACGTTTTAATTTATGACTCGGGATCCAGCTGAATTATTAAAAACGGAGGATATCAGAACTGGATTTAATCTTTGTTAGCTTACGTTATTTCATATTCGGGTTGTTTTAAATTGTACACGTTAATATGATTTGAATATTTTGAAAAAGTTACTTAATTTTCCCTGGGAAAGACATTTTTGACCTGAGAGGCTTCAGGGGAGATAAAAAGCAGAGGTAATGTTTTGCTGGCCCGACCAAAAAAAAGGTTAAAATTTTTAAGCTAATAAAAGGGCCCAAAATTTTATTAAGGTCTCAATGCCTAAAAATTCTTGTGCCGCAAAAAACTAGGCTAGGCTTGAGATTAATTTTGGCGAAATCACCTTGCTCTGGCTAAAAATTTTAGGGCGAGGCCACATCTTAGGCTTTAATTAGGGAAATCTCATCGGTTCTGCCGGCTCTCTCATTAAATCCGTCTCATTCCCTCTTTGCTAAAACAGAATTTGTAAATTTTTAGCTAATCCATTTTTTCTCTTTTTAAATTTACAGTGACCACCTACGCGCCCAAATTCAACATGGACAATATAAAGAAAACCAAAGTAAAAACAACCACATACAGGCCGCCTTACCGAGTGATAGGCTACAGGCAAAACCACAACAGAAACGAATACACAACAACCGAAAGTTACAGCTCAACAACCGTGAAAGAGGAAACACCGACTCGAAGCTACACAAACTACGACGCCATAGATCAAATAACTAAAAAGTATCAATTTAAAGACGAAACAAACGAAAACCCAACAAATCACAAATACGAGGAAACGGAAATGATCGAAGAACCATATCCGATGAAAGCGATAACGAGGCAAAAAAATAAATCGCCGGATCAAATTTCGTATCAAGATTCCGAAACTAAATCGGAAGGGTTTTTACAACCAACGGAGGAAAGTGTTAAAGAAAGAAACAAAACTTCTTTCTTTAATTTACCCGATACGATGGATGATTTTAAATTGGAAGACGCTCTAGATCACGCAAATAAAGAAGGATCGAATTACTTTTATCACGTGGAAACAACAACGAAAGGAGAGACGATCGAGAATCCCAACGATGATTACTTCAAACCGGAAGTGTTTAGCAGTCAGTATACGCAATCAACTTCGAGCCCGTTTAAACCAACAACTCCAAAGCCCATTAGGAAAAATAATAAGAGAAGGAGGACTACTACAACAAGCACGGAAGGGCCGCCAAAAGCAGAAGATATTTCCTCGGTTATGGATATCTTACCAGCTAACATGAGAGATTTGTTAATGAATATTGGGCTGAATGAAAAAGAGCCTCCTCAGCAAGAAACATCAAACTTGGAAAATATTTTAAACCAAAAAATACCTCATCCTACAATTGATCCAATGTCGTATGTGGTTTTCAAGCCGATGCCACCACTTCCCCAACAAAATTATTTTAAAAAGCAGAAAACAATCGCTGATGATATGAGAGACTTCCTTGCTTCGTTTGGGCTTCTGCCAAACGACCGCAGCCCTTACCATAGATCCCAAAAATCGCTAGATCTCAATTCAACGGGAACAGATGCTCAAAACCAAACAGAAACAACCCCACAACCAGTAAAAGAAGAAATAAAGCCAGTTAAAGAAAGTCGTTTCATCGAAGATGTCCCTCAAATAAATATGGATATGCTTCCTGATGAAATGAAATACGTGCTAAGCGATCTTGGACTTTCCAAACAAAAATACAGAAAACAATCAAGAAATCACATTTTCAATCCGAATACTCATTCGTTCAATCAATCAGAAGAGGAAGTTAAAAAATTAAACGCGTTGCTAAACACGATTAAAACATTAGTCAGTTTGAACGATTCGGAACCCCTAAGCCCGGATTTTCAAAATGAAATCATTCAGCAAATTAGAGACCTTGATAGTTTAACTAAAAAATATAAAAACGTAAATTCAACTGTGATAAATGACGAGATTAAAAAAATTATGGATAGAAATAAGGAAAGATTTAACTTTGTTCCTGCTGATTTATCTCCAAAAAAATCAAAATTAAAAAATGGACCAGATCCGTTGCTGTTAACGGACACGGACTTACTTAAAAATGAAGTAAAAAGGCAGCAAAGTAGTAGTAGTAGTAGCAGCAGCAGCAGTAGTAGCAGCAGTGATGGTAATGTAATTTCAATGAGCACTTCAAGTGCATCAGGATCTGCAAGTGCTTCAAGTTCTGCTAATGCGTCAAGTTCTACTGATGGGTCAAGTAGTTCAAGCTCAAGTTCTAGTTCCAGTTCTGGTGATTCTGAAAGCAGTACAGATGTAAATACTGAAGAAACACCAAATATAGAAGCATTAAAAGAATCATTTGGAGGGGGTGAGACAGCATCAGATGATGCAGATGTTGAAAGTTCACTGCCACCAAAAAGGCCGAATGGATTGTACCTTTTGTTAGACTGGAACAGCTTTTTAGAAGTTGGAACTCCAGAAGATAGCAGAAGGGTTAATATTAGATTTCAACCGAAAATAGGTGATGCAAGAAATTTTTTGCCAGTTACAATTCCATAAATGATATAGATTTAGTACAAATAATAAATTAATTGTAGATTGATTTGTAAATAGGTTTGTAAATTAAAAGTGTAATTGAGATACCTAAAAAGAGAAAATATATATTTATTAATAAAACACTTTGCAGTTGTAATAGAAAAAAAAACAACTTTACCCATTTACTTACTTTCAGCTTAAAGTTTTCCTACATTTTAACAATAAATTATTGCACAATCCTTTTTAAATGTTCATTTTTTGGCCACATTTATAACTGATGTCCATCGCTGCTCTGTAAGTCTTGCAGCCTCAGCCCCAGCTATTCATGTGTTCAAATTCAGGTAGCCCATTGTAGACTAATCCAATTCATATCCATCAATGTTATAACATTCCTACTGCAGCATGCTATATAGTCATGATGATAAACTGAAATATGAACAAAAATTATTTTTCTCCACTAAAAAATTTTTTTAACAACAGATTTATTTCAAACCTTCTCACTGTAAGCGATCAAAACCTTCTCTTACTATTTATTCCTTTTCTGAGACAATCTCTTTCTTGCATCTTGCCTTATCTAAAATCTCTTCTCAGAAACAAATTTGAAGTTCGTTTTCCCTTTTTAATCTTGAAAAGCTTACATGGAAGTTAAATATATCAGTATAATCTTGTATTAAATGAAAAGGTTTGAATTATCACTTTGAAAATGATAACAAGATTTAAATAATCCCACACAAAAAGTTTATTGAAGTATAAAAATTGTCAGACGTTCTGATATTTAATGTTAATATTATTAATAGAGTTAGAATTAACATTTTGTGCTATGCAAGCCACGCTCGTCGCTTTGACCACCTCATCAAAAATAACTATAATGCAATGGATGGCTTGATCACGTTGAGAAAATCATATAAGCTTCAAATTTGTAAAAAATAAAGATGAGATTATTAACTTGAAAATTATTACTCACCTAAATTAAACCTGCAAAGCTAGGGTAAGGAATAAACCAATAATCACACAAAGCTCAACGCCATTATAACATAATTCGGCGGTACTTCCGATAAAGATAAAAGATGGATGATTGATTAGATGAAGTGATGAAGGAAGAAAGAAAGATCATCGCAAGTAGAGTCCTGTCGCTTCAAGCATTAAACGACATTTGCATAAGCTAAGCACGTTTTCAGTCTAACCAATCACAATCAAGCTCAAGACGGCATCACAAATGAATTCCAGCAAGATTCCAATTTCTTTTGAGTCTATGGCGCATTTTAATTGAACGAATGAAATGATAATGTAAATAAATACTTAATACAATGAAGGTTTTATTTCTTGGTCGAAGAAATTACATGCAGACATAAAAAACAAAAAAAATAACTGGAAAGGAGGTAAGTCTAATCAAGTTTTAGGTGTGCTAACCATAGCTTTGAAAATTTTATGCTGCCAACCGAAAATCGATCCTTTTTACCTCAACTACTCAATTTTTTTTCCAGAAAAACCTTCATGAATTGAAACATTTCACTTAAATCAATGGTGACGATAAAGGAAGAAAAATTAGACAGCAAGATGGATCTAGATGTAATTAAAATTAAGGAGGATCCTGAAGGAAACCCTTCTAATTTTTTAAATGTGTTTGTTAACCAAGACAGCTGTCAGGGTATGGACGATTTTCAGTTGATGATACTTTTATTTATTAAATTTTGTTTATAAATGTTAGTGTATTTTTTATTTAAGGTCATATTAAAGAAGAAGACCAAGCTTTTTATGCAAATGTAAATATGATTGATACAGAAAATGGAGGCATGGTACTCCAAGAAATAAAAGTGGAACAAGTGGAAGAGGTGGACCCATTATTCTGCGAAATTGCAGAAGATTATGTAAATATTGAACCAAAAATAGAACCAGAAACCACTAATGTTCAGATGGGAAATATTGTAAAATGTGAAATTCCTGCTTTTTCTGGTATAAAAATAAATGCAGTGTTAGTTAAATCTCTACTTCGGAAATTTTAAAATCTTTTTTTATTCAGTTACAGTTGAAGATTTTGAACAAATGGAGCAAAACATAGAGGCCAATGCTGAAGAATGTAATAGGATAATGATAACTTGTCAAGATGTTGGAGTTGGTAAGTTAAAGACGTGTGATTGCAAAAACTCAACCTTCAACTTTTAATTCCACATTTACTTTATTTTAGGGTGTAATCTCGATGAATCAGATAAAAATTTTTTCAATCAATGTCAGCACTGTGATAATTTTGAAAAAACCATCGCCTCTTTATTAAAACATGACTGCATTAAAAAAGGAAATTCTTCTGAATGCGTTATTTGTAATAGAATATCAAATGGTGTCCAAAATATGAAGAACCATCTACATGCAGTGCATAACAACATTATTAAACCATGCATCAAACCAGATCACAGCTTACCTTTTCAATGCAAACTGTGCAATAAAACTTTTGAAAGTGCATATCGACTAAGAGTCCACAAATTTATACATGGCTTAATTAAAAGCTTTAGGTGCAGGATTTGCCCCAAAACATTTCTAAAAATTGATAATGTAGTTAAACATGAGGCTTTGCATCCTGAGCTTGTGAGATATCCAAGAAAAGATTTTAAAGGAACATTGCATCTTTGTAGGCAATGTAATTTAAAATTTAAAACTGCAGACGAGTTGAGAAGGCATGAAGAAGAACATTTAAGTTCTTATTGTAGGATTTGTGGTGTTAGTTTTGTTACACAAAAGAGTTACGATTTCCATGTGAAAAAAAAACATTCCAAAGCAAAACTTAGTTTTATATGCGTTGAATGCAGGCAAGAGTTTCCCAAAGTGATTGCTTTACAGAATCATATACAGAAAATGCATAGATCTAATTAAGATAAGAGTCGGTGTTTTGCGTTTCGATTTTTATGTGCGAAGAATATTTGGCACATAAGAGCTCTGAAAATGAAAAATAAATTAAATTTATGTTTCTTCTTATTATTATAGAATATTTTTTGGGAATTTAAGGATCAATGAAACTTTTTCTCAACATTGTTATTATACTTAGAAATTTTTTTTAAGAGCAAGAACGCTTAAAAATTATTATCATTAATATCAGAAAAAATAAATTAAGAAATGTTTCAAGTGTTTAATTTTGAAATTTGAGCGGAATGCCAAATTTTTCTAGAATGGGATATTTAGCTTTTTTGTACTAATGCTTCCATGACTATTTTTTTGAAATGATCGCGCTTACCATAGGCGTTGCCAGTATTGGGCGAGAGTCTACTATTTTGAAAGTGGATACTTTGAACTCAAGAGTTCTTGGCTTCTTTAAGAAATATCTGTAGCGGGCAGGATATAGTACTCGCAGGTTTTTAAAACAATTCTATGAGTGTTACTTACGTAATATTAGTTTGTGCAAAGCCAGTTTGAAGGTCAAGTTCCAAGTTTTCAGTTTGAGTATAGTAGCTGATACTTGTCACGCGAAGCTATAAATAAAACTAATTTTTTCAAACTTGTACCTGTGTTGTTATTTTGCAAACCTAATTCTTTGACACTTTTCAATGATTTATTTTACTTTGTACAAAAACAATAGCGCCATCCAATGATTATTTTACAAGACCGAATAAACATTAGCTCATTCAATAAGTTATTGAAAAAACTAACAAGCTCTCGAATCATTTTTTTTTTAGAAAATATTGCACCACTATACTTGGATCATTTGTTTTTTGATTAACTACAGCAATTTACTGGTTTCTGGGCTAGTAGACAACTCTAAAAGCTGTCGTTCATTAAGTTCAGCAATAAATAAATTTTCGTTTATATCCCCTAAAAATTTCCCCAATGATTTTTTTAAATATTTTATTCGGCACTGCCTTTCTGCTGACCAACTTCAGCTGCCATTTTAACAGTAAAATCTAACTGGATCGGGTTGCTGATAATTATTTTTGAAAATATAATGAGGTAAGAGAAATGCCTTTCTAATTAGAAAACGATCAAACTTAAATATTTTCAGTCTTTCAATATTTAAAAATTTCGGTTTATAGTCTGGGCTCTTGCTTAAAAATGTAACATGAGCCGATAAAATCTGTCAGCATTTACGACCAACTCTTTCCACATGATGTCAGAATTAGAAAATTGATTGTTACAAAAAGCTTGATTAGAAATTGCATTCCAACTTAGATCATTTTTAAGGTTGCTAACAATTTAAACTTAAAAAAAAAACTCTTAATACGTTCATACTATTAAATTTAATAAATTTCTCTGCCAAGAAAACAGAATAATGCCTAGAAATGAGGCACGGAAAATTTTAAACCAACTGTTCTGTACTATTCGCTGATATATCCAGCAATCTCCATGCAGCTTTTGGATCTAAAACACTTCTGTCCCTGGCTAACGCCCAAACATAATTCACCCTCAGAACTTTATTCGGATCACCTTCAATCACATTATTGTCTTTATCGCGAACGCATAAAATTTGCTGAGATGTAAAAGTAATAATAAGCACCGGTCCTTGCTCCATGATTTTACCCATAGCTAAATCCAAATTTTCTATATCAAGAATTTTGGAATCAAACTTGGCTCCCATGGCTTTGGCTTGCTTTATTGGAGTCGACAGTATGTTGAACGGAGCTTCGTGACACCAATCTTTTAATATTTCTAAATCTCCGCGTATCATAGCTTCTAAGATATTTGGTATTATATCCGTTTCGCATTGATGCAGAAATTTCGTCTTGCTAAAACTAGGATCTATTTTTACGATCTCGGTCAACGCTTCTGAGAGTTCGGTGTTTTGAAACAATCCACCGATCATATACGATACTTTATCCGTTAACGCTCGACTCGCTCGAATCATTGGGTTTTCCGATTCTTCGTATTTTATTTTCCAGTCTAGAACTTTGTTAAAATATGCATTGTTATTTTTAAAAGACTGCCAGCTTTCGTAAAACCTGAAAAACAAAGAAAAAATAAGAAAATGAATAAAAATTCGAGAAATTGAATTTTTTAAAACGAAATAAAATTTTTACTTTGAATCTTTATGGAGTTCGATGTCCATAGTTGTAGTGTCAGCTTCAAATACTCTAATATCACCGTCAGGTGTCTCCAATCTTTTCCTTAATTTTGTAGGTGCTGTATATACTTGAGCCTGTGAATCTGTCTGCTCCAATGTTTCCTTTACAGCTGTTGTAGCTTCGCTAACTTTCTTAAAAGCTTTTGTTGAGCTCACTTTTTGTCCTTTAACAGATAACGATTCAGCTGCGTCCCGCGCGGATTTTCCTATTTCTTCAGTTATTTTGCCTGATAATTTAAAACAAATACAGATTACATAACTGCAAAAAATATTTTTTTTTGACATTTTCTAAATACTAAGTTAATATTTTACCATGAAATTTATTTAGTTTTGCCCTTAATTAATTGTAAGAGCCTTATGTACAGTTAATTCTCACCTGCTTTTTTAGCTATATCACTTTTACTAGCTTCTTCTATTACGCCACTAACTGTTTCCTTAACTTTTCCTAATTTTTCTTTGATGACGGATGTTTCATTTTCAACTGACATATATTTTGCTCTTGCTGCTTTTAAAGCATCTGATTGTTCTAATTTTTTAGCTTCTTCTCTAAATTTTTTTAAATTTTCTTTCATTTCTTTATTTTTGGCCATCTCTTGCTTTATATTGTCAACTAACCGGGAAAAAAAGCCAGGCCTATTTTGATTTGCATAGTTACGACATTGTTCTAAATTTGAAAAACCTGAAATAAAAAAAATGTGTTAATTTCTTCAAAAAAAAATCATTTAAATCTCAACTCAAGACATACCTATTAAATTCCTACTAGCATTACTTATTGTTTTACTGCTGGCTAACTTATCTAGCTGGGAGAAAACAGAGTGTTGGTGGCTTCGTACGATGACTGAAAGTCCACTTTTTTGTAACAATAAATAAGGTGATATGATTCCACTCATATTTGCATGGGATCCTATCATCCATCGTTTAACTGAACCTTGCAACTGTGAACGAAAATAACATTGCATGCAATCAAAATGTTTTACATCATACCTATAATACATCTAAATATTTCTTGTGTCTTTGCTTGCATTTTAATAAGGCAAAATAACAAATGTTTAAGTGATTCAATCGATGATACAAGTAAATTTACGTTTTAAAAAAACCGGCATAATTTGATAAGAAATTACATCAGGCGACCTAACCTAATCTGGACTCCATGGATCCAGAGTTATCAAACCAATTTCCACAAGGATTTATTTTTAACAATTTAAAAAATAAAACGATTTATGGATTTCAGGTACGAATGAATTTAATAATCAATTTAGCAAACGCGATATTTACACAATATTTTAAATTTTAAAAACGACGTAGAACACGGCACAGTAGAAAAAAATGAGGATCGTATTATTCGTTACCAACTTGATTTGGCAGATAATTTGAATCAGGCAGGTACTGGACTCTTTACTGATAATCCTTACCATGAAACGATAAACAGGAGGTATTTAAATTTTGAAAATATCGGTCCGAGATAAGAACCGAAATTAAAAAAAACTAGGAACACGCGTGTTTTCACGACGGCGCCATTTTGTCGCCAAAGTACAAAATCGATTCGATCTCGACCACAGAGTCTTTCGAGAGACTGGAAGCATTAACTGGGCCTGTGATTGGTGGAATATTCACCTTTGCTTAGCTTATGCAAAAATCGTTTTTTATGCGCAGTCCTATCTTTTACGCGGCAGAAGCCCTGATATTAGTTACGTGAACCCCTGGATGAGGTTTAACTAACAGTCAGAAATTAATATTTTATTTGTGTTAGTGTCAGTGTGAAAGTAATTAATATTTTCAGTAAAAAAGTGTTTATCGGTGCCGTTTAACAGTGAATGATGTACCTCTTCAATAATATTTGTAAGGTAAGTGCTAAATTAGTATAGGCATTTATTTGTTTTTCTAAAAATGTTTGGGGAACAAAACGTTCGAGCCGGGCATAATGGGATCTAGAAACATGTGCCGGCTTGCTTGTATATTTTCTCACGTTTTAGTTCATTGACAAAGTATCCAATGTCGAGTGGAGTTGTTGTGTTGGGTTTGTGGCAAGTCAAGACGTGTCGCACTTTCCTTGTTTTTTTTTTCTCACGGTTTAGTCAATTGAAAAATGATTAGATTTTATTGTTATCTTTTTATTTTTATGAATTGATGAGTTGAATGCATTTTTAAATTTACGGTAAGATATTTTGGTTTGCTTAATGGTAGTAGAAATTTACATTAAACATGGTGGTCATTATTCTGTGTTGGAAGCATTTATACAGTATGCTTTGGCTTTTTGATGCCGTAGCCCAATTTTTAAGCAACTTTTTTTTAGTCGGATTCCAATTAGGTTCAGTCGGAATTGGATTCATTATTCAATGGAAATAGGATTTTCATCGTCAGTGGTATCTTTTACATAATCTAATAAGACAAAGCTGTTGTTGCTTACATTACTACAAAGTGATCATCCTAAAAAAGTGAAACGATCATTAATTGTAAGTGCTGATAGATCTTTTTTTGTGCTGCTTTGAAAATATATCCAGCATTATTATGCAGTTTAGTTTTAAAGCACATCAAAATTATTAAACTTTATTTTTTCATCTAAACAAGAATATGTGAATCGGCAACACTCAATTCAGGTTAGAATTATTAGCAACTTTTTTTTCCTGATTTAACTACTTGTCGAGTAATTTTTCACTCTCATTTTCAGGTGTTCCAGAAAAAGTGGAAAAATTATTCTTATGATCGCTAACTCATCATGAAATTATGATGTCTGTTTTAAATTAAGTGACTAAATTTTACTTACGAAGTCTTCATTGGGAAATGGTTGAATTATTTTTAAAGCAGTGTTTCATAGCGTATGCAGATTTATTGATTGCATGTAGCAATAATCACATATGATTGTGATGGCTTTGTGTTCTTGCCCACTCAGCACACTATGGAAATAAAAGCGTTTTTATTTGGTAATAATTGGAAATAATTGGTGTCGGGGAAGAAAATACCCGTTTCAAACTCGTTAAATTTTTGAAGAAAATAATCCGTTGAGAGAATTTCGTTTAAAAACGTAAAAAACAGTTTTTTTCTCCACGAAATTTTGTTGACCAATATAGAACGTTAATTATTCGTTAAAATATAAACATTAATAAAAGGTTAATTAAATTGCGGGATATAAACGCATAATACGGTTTTTTTACCCACGAAATTATTGTTGCCAATAAAAAGCATCAATTTTACGTAAAATTCGAAACGTAAATAAACCGCAAAAGAAAATGTTAAAATTTTACGTAATTCATCGTCAAAACTAGAACCGATTTAATACGTTTTTTTCTTCAATTTTAAACGTCATATTTACGTAAGTAACCCGTATTGAAAAAAGCAGAAAAGGTTTTTGACCTTACAAAAAGACTGAATTAAACCTTTGCAGGTATTCAGAAACGTTGGTCTAAAGTACAGTTTTTTATGCTAATTTAAACAAGGCAGCTGTGGTGTAATGGTTGAGGTTTGGTCTTTCACTCCAAGGGCTCGGGTTCGAATCCCATCGGTGGCAACTTCAGAGGTTTTTCTGTGAGACTTGAGGGGCTTTTCTAAAATTAGGGCATTCGTAGGATTTGACTAAGGTGTAGAGTATGATACTTCAAACTGCAACGTGAGATCTAAAAATATTATTTTTTTTTTTACTGCAAATCGACTTTTGAGTTGATTTTTCGTCTAAAAATAAAATAAGCTTAGGTGTGTTGTATGTCAATCAAGCTACGTCGTCTATCTAAAAAAGTAATATAATTACAATACTATTAAATATTATTTAATAAATGGTAGTAACGAATTAATTACAATTAATCGAAATTTGGAGATTAAGAAAAAAAACTCGTTATTTTCACGTAATTTTAACCGGCATTATTGCGGTTTTTTAACGAAACATTACGTTTTGTTGGGTTTATAAAACGCAAGCGGGGCGGTCATTTCGTACCAATTTATTACATTATTAGCTACCCGTTTGAAAAACGCTTTTTCACGTTTACCGAAAACGTTCATTTTACCGTACTTTAAACGTTCTGTGCTGAGTGGGTGAATCCAAATTTCCAAATTTATCGTAATGTGATGTGTAACTTACAAGCTACATTTTCATATTTATTCTCAGATTTTGTTTCCGATTTACTATGGTGCTGTTGAGTTGATTTTGTTGTTGGCAGGAATCACTTATTGTTCGCTTAATGATTTCCTGTTTGTTTTTTGAATTCAAATCCAACTTTTACAACTGAGAATAAACCAAATCTGCAAAGGTGTAGGCAGAGGGTGGATTTTATGTAATTTAGTAAAAATGACCTCTTCCATAGGAAAATGAAACCCAATCTCTTACAGTGATTTTACCCAACGCCTAAGTCATCCCTCCTAAAACGATTTATAACATTCTAACATCCCACAAAGAAACATTTGAAAAAGTTCAGTGATTTCCAGAGAAAGTAATAACCTCTCAGAGACTCAATCCAATTTTATAGACAATTTGGCGGGGGGAAAGGACAACTTCATTTTATTCTCTCGTATTTCTTTGAATAACTTTCATAAAAACTAACGGGTTCTCATTATTTCTACACTTTTTCGTGGGAGGCGAATAAATAATAAATTATTTTTCTTAACATCCCAACGGAATTACAATTCAATTGACTAAAATCTTTTAGCCCCATGAGGAACAAAGTTGTCGAGTTTCATTTTCCACTTGAAAACGGAAATCCTTGGCCCATGATTAATGGAGTAAGAAAAGAAGCCGAGCTTCTTGTGTAATATGAATAGAAACCGCTGCCTATAGGTTTCCCTAGAGAAATTTTGACCTTCATTTTGTCAGCAGTATGTCTGAATGAGATAACACGGGGCTTTATTGTTTTCAAATGTCGCGGCCTTCCTTCATTCTCTAGCTTATTAAAATGTTAATAGACGATCAAGAATCAATTTTAAATTTTTTATCGAAAATAAAAAGGGTTTTTGAAGTTTAACGGGAAATATTAGGCAAATGGTTAATAAATCTAAACCTTCGCTCGGAATCAGGAAACGCATATAAGATTTTACCAGTGAACCATTTAAAAACATGAGATTCGGAATTTATTTTGAATGAGTAGCTCGCTTGAAGCGAACTTTAACTTAAGCTAATGTTCAAGGGAGTGGAAAATCAGGAAACCGACAGCACAACTGAATGTTTCGTAGCCTCCCGGCATACAAAAGCTTCTATGGTTAATTCGATGCGCAAGATTTTTAATCGGAAGAGATGTTAGGCCAAAAGAAAAGGTGAAAACTTGTACTAAATATACTTTTAGTCCAGTCATTAAAACCTTGTGGTCTTTACAAAAGCTTTATTTATTCTGGCATAGAGTATACCATGCGAACGTGTCGAAAATCTGGTATCCAAATTTCGTGAATAATGCTTGGCTAATTTTATTTGTCGTTACTATAAACACATGAGGGCTTTTATCTTCTTCACCATACATTTTTGTTATTTGAGCTACTGCTAATGATCCATATCCTTTTCTTTTTGCGCTGTCAACAGTTTGTAAAAGGCCTGGAGCTCCAACTTCATCTCTTAGTATCCAGCATAGGAGTTCATTTGTTTCCTTAAAAAAAAATTTTAATTTTACTTGAAGATTCTTTTGAGAAAAATCTTCTTTTATTGATAACTTTATTTATACTCGCGAGATTTACCTTATGAAAAATCCCTACTCCAGGATTACATCTCAGCATATATTTAACCGTTTGAAGTGTTTCAGAAGTTTTATGTGGCCATAAATCATTTACTAATTCCGCATACTTTTCAGTAACTTCACCAATAATAACATCTTCACGCACTCTAAAAATTTAAAATCGGTTTATTTTAATTTTATTAACCTTAATCATTTTTTTGTGATTAAAAAACTTACGGAACTTGAATTTTTTTCGCTGCGGAACTATCTAACCAGTAACTATCGGTTAAAATATCATGTTCAGCTCGAACTAAATTTTTCTCTGTAAATATTTCTTCTAGCATAGAATGAAATTTCGATCGAATAGGGCTAAAGCCAATTTTTACAGTATAATCAATATATTCGCAGTTTAATAGTAAATTTTTCAACAAATTTATGTTTTCGTTGATTGACTCAATAAATACGTTTTGAGTTGGTGCCTAAAATACAAAAATTTAGTCAAATCGTTTGATAAAGTTAATTTTGAAGGAATTTTTTTTTTTTTTTAATCTTACATAAATTACTGTAACAAGTGTTCCGTTTTGGGGATCACCATCGACTCCTAAAATAGTTATAGGAACTTCTGGGAAAATGGCTTTCCACTTTCTTAGCGATTCCAAATACGTGCAAGCCTGAAATGGGAGAGGATTGTTGCATCACTGAAATTTGGTAACTTCGTTTGAAGACATGGTCAGTATTTATGAATGGCTTGTCCTTTTTCATGCACTTACCGGTAACGTTTGAGGCCAGTATGGTTTGAATATGTCTGTCACAAGTGATAAACGATCCATCGGTATCGGTTTTAATTTTTTACAAAACATTTTTTATTGATTATTTAATAGAAGAATTTGTTTACTATTAGTGCATAAAACGTGGAGAATGATTTGATACTATTGCATGATGTCTCTGACTGATCTAATGGCCTTAGTAAGTTTATAAAGGAAAGTAACTTAGATAATATTTGCAGTAATTATATGAGATACAAGCCATTATAATTTTTAAGTGAGTGATGGTACTTTATTAAATATGCCGATAAAAATGATACGAGGAAAAAGGAATTAAATACATTTTTACTTTCGAGCTCCCTAGAGTGAGGAAGTATTGCGGTCGTGTCAAAAATGAAACTTCGCCGAACTGCGTATTTTGCCGTGAAATGGCGAGAAATAACCGAAAAAATGGTTTTTGGGCTGACGTCCGTCCGTTCGTTCGTTCGTTCGTTCGTCTGGTCGTGCACTTTCGTTTTTTGCCTGTGTTTCCGGAACCGAAAGAACCAGAGCAACGAAAATTAGCAACCGCCTTCCTCAAAAAGAGGGAAAACTGTTGTTCCATCATCAAGGCCATCCGGCCAAATTTACGGCTTTGGCAGGCCCAAATAAGGCCAAATTTAGAGTTTTCGGGAATTTTCTCGAAAACGGTTCGAACGATTTTTTTCATTTTTTGTGTGGAGATACCTGACCCTATAAGGAACAACTTTTCCCTTTAGCAATTTTTCGTAAAAATTTGGCCTTTCCGAAAAATCCTGAAAAACCGAAAATTTTGAAGTTTTACTAATAGCGGTGATATGGGACTCGATTTCGACTAATTAATAGTTAGGAATTTTAAATTTTCGGCCCATTTCCTGATTTCAAGCCACCCTCCGACCTCCCAAGTCCCCAATGATGCCTTAATCGAATGAAGCTACACCCCGACTGAGCGAGAAAGTGAGCAGTCCTCCCCGGACTGCTATTCCCCTAGTTTTACTTTCCTGTGCTAACTATTTAATTCATAGACCACCCAAGTTTTCTTTTGAAACTTACCCGATTTCAAATAACAAGTTCCCTAATTATTTCTTCGAATTGAACAGAGGGATTAAAAGAAATAAAAAAAGCCAACCATTTCTTCATGAAAAAAATCTTTTTTTAAAGCATCTTTGTTATTTTCTTAGCTACCTTGAAAATTTTTAAGTGTCAAGCTGCCAAGGTTGAGTTTGATCGTGAAAATGTTTACTAAGATGAGGAAACTTGATTTCATATAAAAGTTAATCCATCTAGATTTCATAAACACCTGGAAACGTTGATCATTGTCGGAAGTAACATAAAAAACAATCTTCGACGATAAAAGTGAAATCAGTTATAGAGGATTTAAAAGGGGGGTAGTCGATACCAAAAGCTCGTAAACCGGCACGTTAAATTTTTTATCGTCCACGCAGTAAATAAGAAATTTTGTGAGAAGTTTCTTTTTTTTTTTCGGGGATGGAATATTTTAGTTTTTCGGCGCCAAATTTTTTTTTGGATGCAGCTGATTTTTTTTTTTTAGGGTAATGACGTTTGTCTTTCAAAATTTAATAGGACTTTCTTTTTTTTCGATGTTTGATGAGTTGTTTTTAGGAATGATGGAAGGATTAAAATTTTTTTATACGTTTTTACAATGGTGCCAAGGTTGCAGGATTAATATTTTTTTATAGAATTGCTTTGTTCGAAAATCGCCCTCTCGTTTTCTCTTCGCAATCTTCGGGTTATTGGTAAGCTATCGCATTTGTAGATTTTTTCACGGGTTTCTGAATGACTTGAATCCATCAGATTGAATGTCACATTTTTTTTATCGTAAGCGCATAAGGATATTTTTTTTTATGTTGAAAATAAAACCGACATGCAAGGATGACAATGCGGCTTAATTCTCCCAAGTCATTTAAATCGGCTTTATCCAAGTTTTAATTGATTTCAAAAACCGTAGATAAAGAGTTGTAAAATTAAAATTTGAAATTGATTTTGCTTCGTTACGGTGCTTGATGATTAATTTTGATTCTTGAAAAACATCCCTGCTCCGTTTCTTTTCCTCATTTTCCGAAATTTCGTTAATTATAAATTATAAACGAATTCCAATTTTTGGGTCTAAAGCTCCACACGAAAGACTTTACTTGCCGGTCGCCCGTATGATGCCTATCGATTGCAAATCACTTAAAACTTTTAATAAAAACTTTTTACGAAATTATATTAAGTATAATTTATTCCTTATTTCTTTGTTTGGAAATGCCTGGCAGTTATTCATTTCGACTTAAGCTTTGTTTTTAGAAGAACTTTTTCTTTCGGAAAAGATTGGCATATTTAAAAGTTTGTTTTGCCTTCGGAAAAGTGAAACTTGAAATGTAAAGCCTTCCGATACCTTATTTAAATGTCCTTGTAAGGAAGATTGTTGTGCTAAAATTTTTACAGCGCTACTTTTGACATCAGTGGCGTAAATAAAATTTTTGGGCCACCCCGCGAACCTCTTTGGTGGGCCCCCCTTTGATGTTCGAGGGGGGAATTTTTTTTCCCCTTGCAACTACATTTTTGTCGCTGCCTGGGCGTTAGTTACTCCACCATTTGACATCCCTTTTAAATCTCCGATACTTAAATGTTAGCCCTTCTTAAAAGGAAGCTAGTTAGCTAAATTATAATATTCTAAGCACGCGTTAAATCTTGAACAGTTAAGAATATTGATTTTACCCTTTTGAAAAGAACAATCAAGTTTTAAGGGAAATGCAATAACTCGAAAAGAGTCAATATCGTAATTATTCTTTTACAGTGAACCCTTTCTAATTAAATAAAAGCTACATCTATTAAATATAATTTTAATTTTCCAGAAAAATTGATAATCGAAATACTTTTTCCATTTTATAATTAATAAATTGTTGGAAAATGCTGAAAGGAAATTAAGATGTTTTTGAAGAGAATATTTTTCGTTGTTTTTGGAATCAGCGTTATTCCTTAGGCTTGAATTAAAACAGGCTTGACTTAGCTCGAATTTAATTGCGATGTCGGGAATAAAAACGGAATAGGGCTGGTTTGGTAGGTTATTTATTTAGTTTTGCTTTTTGGAAAAAGTAGCGTGGTTCCGAGTAAGATCTCCGGCCTCAAGTTTAAATTGCTATCAAACTGGTCATTCTCTGCTGAGAGTTGAGTTGTAATTGAAAGAGGAGTGAAAATAAAACGCCTTCCGACCGATGTTTAGACTTTTGTGTATTTACTGGCTCTTGTAAAAAATTAATTGGTGGTTTTAGTCCTGTTCAACCGCTTCCAAAGCTTTTTCTGTGACTGTGAGCTTCGCGTCAACTGGATTTTCTCAGTGTCGCGCTTCGAGCTTAGGAGGACTGTCTGCTCATTCTTGGCTTGTGCGATAATGAGTTATCAGAGCTGTATGGTGATCTGCAGGTAAGCACCGATCTAAACTGCCAAGTAAAGGAGTTTTACCATGCGGGGTATAGACTAAGGCACGAAGTTGCCTCAACCGGGTTTACACTTTTAAAATGAGTAAAAATTTTTTCCCTTGGCATTTCGGTTTGTTGAGTTCTGCATGAAGCTCCCTAGCTAATTTTCTTGGTGTGTCAGCCAAGTAGGGCAAAATTTTCTGTATCAAAATCCGTATGTTGAGGTAAGTTAACTTTGAGCCCGCTTATACCTCGGCAGGTTTTGGATGGGCGCTTGACTAGCCCTAGACCTTTTGGAAGACCGCGGCTTTTTTTTCAGCCTCTTTGCGTCCATTGTTGAACATAGGCCTCCTTCAATTCATGCCATCCCACCGAGGCTTGGCTTGGCTGGGAGGATAACTTGTCGATGAATGCAGGACGGCTGGATATCCCTGCTGGGGATTTTGGGGACCTGCCAGGATAGAGCCGCTAGGCGAGGTGTTTGCGCTGCTGCGATAGGGCTTCGAGCCATGTAGAGCCATGTGTGTGTTACAGTCGTCAATCGGTTGAATGCGTCCAGCACAATCATCACTTTGCCTTTCCTGTATTGTACATCAAAGTTATATTGTGCTAACTAAACGACACAGAGCCATAGTGGAGCCATAGGATTTTTTTTCAAAAAATTACACAGAACTTAACTTATTTCTTAATAAAATGAAAATCACTGGGGGAAAAGGTCGCCAGCCAAACCAAGTCGAATCGAACTTACATCCCCTAACTTTCCAGGCTAGAACTAATTAAGCTATTGACAAGATCTGACGTTTTCCTTCGTTTTAGCTACCTATAAATGCAACTCAACGCTCTTAAGTTATTCCCTCGTGACGTCATCGGGGTCCCGATTAACATTAGCTGAAATGTGGAGAATAGAGTTGTAAAGAAATAAATCGTCGCATGTTGCAGATTTCATGAACTGATTGTGTGAACAATGACTGGATCTTAAATTTTTGGGGAAAGAAAATGGAGGTTCTCCACGATATCAAGTACATCTCGAAGGCTATTTCGGGCATATGCTGCAGCTAGCTTAGGGGGAAGTTGAGGATAGGCATAGACAGCTAAAGAATCTTGCAGACTTGTTTGGCAGAGATTGTGTAATTTTGTTCAGAGGTCTCTAAGATGGAAATCGCCTTTATGAACGCCGATTTCCTTCGCAGAGAATGCATTTTAAGAAAAAAAAAGTGCCACAACTGAGATTCCTCACAGACTGGCTAGATAAAAAATAAGTTATTCTTTTTAAGCTTGCTTATTTTTTGAGCTTGTACTCTTCAAAATTCTGGGCTTCCTCAAAACTCAGTTCCCATATCCTACGTTGGCAACATTGGATAAAGGAATTGAATTTTAATATTCTTTATTATGAAAATTCTCTAGACTTCAATCCAGAAGTATTCCCCTTAGTCATTTTAAGCGTAACGTCTTCGAGACACAAATCGACATTTGGCTAAATTTTAATTATCTCAAATTTTTCTATTGTTTTTCAAGACGAGTATTGAGAAAAATTTCCAATTACCGTCCGTCCATCCCTTTGTTGAAGAATTGAAAATTAAAATTTTTCCTGCGTGAGCTTTTTCAATAAATTTTAACTTAGTAACCGCAACAAAGAGCAGCTTTCTTCTTCTACCTACACTTACCCTAGCCTTTCATATTTAATAAGAAACCCTCGTGTTCTAATTTGTAAACCAAGCTTGGTACGCGAATCGTTAATTCGGTTACGGCAAAGCAACGAGGTGTGTTTTAATTAATGCCAAAATACAATTCAATACACCGGAATAATCATTATTAAATTAAGGAAATATCGTAGAGCTTCAACTGTAAATGGGACCAGCCTTACGGAAAATATGTCTCTTGGTAAAACATAAGGAAAATAGGGATATTAAATCGCTTCTTAGAAATATTAAGTCTCCCCTTTAACGAAAGGGACGTTTTTCGTTGCTTTTCCCTTTTAACTTTGTAAAGGTGTCTGAGGACGTCGATAGGTAACCTTTAACTTGACTTTTGACTTGTTTTAAGGCTAAACGTTGATTCACGGCTTTCCTGTTAATGCAATTTTCATGCGTCATTGCAAGCAACATTGAAAGGATAAATAATGCGATTACAACAGGTGAATGAAATCCTGGTTAATTAGTTAATTGCTTTCAATCGAGCCCTATGAGCTTGTCTGGAATTTAGTTAAAGTTAATCTATGTCAATTGCGATTTTTTTTTTGTTCGAAAGATTTAATTAAAAGTCTAGTTGGAATTTAGAATTATACTGTCAGTGACATGTTAATGAAAAATTGAGACTCACATGTTTAGAAACATGTACTAGGACAAAACAAAGGCTTTCAAAACGAAATTTTCCAATAGAACACTTTATTGAACATCAGCTGCATGGATTAGTAATTAAGGGGAATCAGTTTTAGATTGACTAGATTAGATTAGAGCATGTGCCGCTTTTACCCTGAAGCCTCGTTTTACACTCCACACTTTCTCCTTCCCTTTTTGTTACCTAAAACATTGTTATTTCAAAACGACGGCCGGTTTAATTAAGCTCAGGTTTCTTTCCGAAGTATCTCTTCGTTTCCCCTAAAGTGGAGAAGTCAGCGTTGTCCTCCCCGACCGCATCTCTTTATTGCGGGGACTTTTGGGATCCACGCGGAATGTAAATCTTCCCATTCGAGTAGTCTTGTTGTCGCTATTATTTTGCAGTGTGAAATGTTTTCATTAATGATAATTATGGCTTGAGGTTAGGCCGAGCAATGGAAATGGAAAGTTGAAGCTTGAAGCTCTGCTGCGCCATCTGTTTTCGAACTAAAAGAGGAACACCATTTTTTATGTTTTCATGGTAGGAATGTCAAGATTTCAATCATTTTTAGCTGATTGTAAAAAATTATAAAATAATAAGTTATTCGGTTCGGATTCCGTGTCTAAATAAAGTAGGTCCCACTCACGTTTTAAAAGTGGTTTTGGGGCAAGAGTGATCCCTCGGCTAGCTTTCCCCTGGTCGCATTAAGGGTTAAAATGGTGTAAGGTTCTTGTTTACAAAAGTGCTGGAAAAGAAGCTGGCGGCTTTTGATATGTGGATATATCGCCGCATGTTACGAATTCCGTGGACCGCACGAGTAAGCAATGTCGAAGTCTTAAATCGTATGACCAAGGGGATGGAGGTGCTTTTCCAGATCAAGCGGCGAAGGCTTGAATATTTCGGCCATATTATTCGTAACAGAAAATATCGCCTTCTGCAGCTGGTGATGGAGGGGAAGATTGAAGGCAGGCGTAGACCGGTTCGGAGGAAAACATTCTGGATCAAGAATCTAAGAGACTGGTACGGCCAAAATTCAGTATCCCTTTTTCGTTCGGCAGCCTCCAAAGTTAGGATCGCCATGATGATCGTCAATTTCCGACGAGGAGCGGGCATTTAAAGAAGAAGAAGAAGAAGAAGAAGGCTTTTGTTACGGGGTAGTCGGTGGGAACATTAACAGTCCTGCTTACCTGCCCTTGACGAGCTCCCAGATTCCTTCTGACCCGTGATGTTGCAATCTGGTTAAGGGTTCTGGTAGGGGGCAGCAGTCCTACCAGTACTGGCTTAAGCTTAAAGACGGTAAAAGTTGGCAAGGCCTAAGTCCAGAAACCATGATGTGGTCGAATTATGAGGATTCCTCATCGAATAAATCAATTAGAGGAGGTTCAGGTGATCCAGCCTAGAGACCCTAAATTAAAAGAGACTAACAAACTGTCAGTCATTAAAAAATTTGAACGCTATTTTGAGCAACATGACGAACTACACAGGAGGAAATTCGACAGCCGTAACTGGTTCACTCCTGTTGGATTTTCCCAGAAGCCCGAACCGGTGGCTCCAATTATTTTTAAAAATGTAACAGTAAATTATAAAAATGCAAAGAAAAATAGCCTCTTTGTAGAGAACGGATTACGGACAATATCTCACTTCCTAATTAGAGGACCCATGGCGCATTCGTTCCCCTCTGGCTTCCTTAAACTCTTACATAATAAACACCCCTTTGACAAACACCTTGAAAACCGTTTGACTCTGACCACCCATACACAAGTTTATTGTCACTCTGAAACCCACCTTAAGGCAATCGCTTTTGTTTCCCGGGATTAAACTTTCAACATAAAATCAAATAAGCAACTTCAAATAATCAAAGTGCTAATTGTTCTCAAACATTCTAATCTTATGCCAAACCTTATTTTGCATTTTCTTCTTTTACCCCCGGTTTTTGATTGATCATATTACCGCTTAGCAACAAACTCCAAAGGTAAAGAATATTTAATTAACAAAATTGATTGGTTTAATCTTCTTACGTGAGCGATCGTTGTACTTTAAGGCGTAAATTAGCTACAGTAATTAAAATATTAATTCCGCTCCATTAACTCATCAGATCACGTTCCAGATGTGCACGGTACTTATATGTAAAATACCCTTTTCCTTTTCGATCATGTGAAACTAATATTTCATCTTCTCCATGTATAATCTTGTCCTCATCAATTTATCGAATATTCAAACGGTCTGTAATAAAAGTTTCGGATAGAGATCACAAAATCCGTCTCATAGGCCATTTTCATATTTTGAAATGAGAAAATATCTTTCCTCAAGAATTTAGTGTCCACCGAGGAAATGTCTGATTGTTTTCCAATAACTTTCAAATGAGTTTAACGGCTTTAATGAAATTCGTAAGTTGTACGAAAGGGCGATAAGTGGGTTTTCATATAGAAGTTAGTTATAGATTTATAGATTTTAGTTCCTAGATGTTTCTTAGCTTCAATAAAAATTCGAATCGTTTATTTATTTTGTCAATCATGGAGAAGTTAGACAAATCTTGCTGCTTGTTCTCGCTATCGCGGCTAAGTCTTTCATTCATGGTCGGAAACATCCCAAGAGATAAAAACCCAAAACCGTCTTTAAAAATCATGATGCAAGATGCCTTTTTTTCTGGAATCCTTAAAATTTTGAGAAAAAAATACATAAAGCATGAAATCATTAATAATCTTGGAATTCGCATCTATATTATTCAGTACGTCGCCCTAATTTGCTTGAAGACACGATAATGTGGTGTATTTTGTGAACTTAGGACTTGAGAAACTGATCTTTTGTTTGACTTTAAACAATATATGTTAGTGTAACAGTGAGAAGTGCTTGCGAAGTAGTTTTGAGTACTACAAGATTAAGCTTTGGAACTTAATATTCGAATCTCTTTTCATTAAAGGGATGGGAATTTTACGGGATGTTTAAGGTGGTTTATAACGATAATGAGGAAAGAGTGATAAGGGATCATCGTTATGGTTTGTGTCGCCTAGCACCACCCTACCACCCATGTTGCTAGATTCACGGAAAATCAAAGGATCTTCGCTAGTGTTACTTTCTTCAATGAACAAGGCTCAACGGAGCTTAAGGATGCCCAACGGGACTTTATAGCTCAGTATCTCCCCCAGTGTCTCCTCTGCCATCTGTGACAGGCGTTGCAGAAGGATGTAGGAAAGTACATTGTATGCAGTAAACAGCAATGAGTTGCCGCGATAATTGGCACACTCTTTTCGATCTCCTTTTTTATGAATGGGAACGATTAGAGCCTCCTGCCACTGGTTTTACCTCCGCGTTTCCACAGCTCGCTAGGAATCTCATCTATTGCACTTGCCTTCCACATTTTCAACCTCCGCACGCCATCCTCAACTTCCTCAAGGTAAATCGGGGGTTCTTAGTCTACACCTTGCATAGTGGGGCTGCGGGTAATGGATCGGCAGGTAGAGGAACATTCAACAGATCGAATGTAGAATGTGTTGCAGGTGATCCGTTGCTTTAATGCATACAGTGATGCGTATTCTGCCTAAAGCCCTCGCTAAAGCCTCATCCCCGATATCCTGAAGAGCAAGCATCCTCGCATTCCTGCGTTCCTCTATCTCTTTCTCGCAGTCCTCTTCAAACCATGGTTTTGCCTTGGAGCAAATTCGATGTCCAATGATCACCGTCGTCCCGTACCATTTCCCAACACGCATCGGGACTCTCTGAGTCTTGGTCGAGGGCAGTAAAACGGTTCCTCAGCTCTACCCGGAACCTGGTCGCTATCACTTCGTCTTCGAGCTTTTGCATAGAAAACGTTCAAGCCTTAGATTAGGCTTGTCTGTTTGAATTCCTTTGGGCTCGGGCTGCAATCTTGTATAGTCGGGTCGGATCAAGCTGCAGAATTTGAAGTCGGACCGGGCTTAGGCCAAAGAGGTCGTCCCGTTCAGGCGTCTATTAGTCGACACCATCGTGTTGAGACGTAAGCAATTAAGTTTTTTTCCTCCAACTTGGTCATTTTCTTTTGCATAAAGTTTATCAAAAATGCGTCCATTCGTGCCCAGGAGGTACAAGTCCGATTCGGTTTCTTCAGTGACCACTGCTGACAATTCCCCTGGCGCTGAACACCTCCGATCAACCTCGAATATGCTTAGAAGCAGTCTCCAACATCGACATTTTTAAATTTTTAAATTAGTTATCTTAGCTTTTTTTTTCCCCGCCGCTATAGAAAATAACATTCTGCACTTCAGCTAAAAATCAATAAGAAGTACATTAGCTCTAGATATCAGAATAAAGGTATCAGGATTTTTTTCACATTTAATAAAGGCTTTATGTTCTATTTTTCTCTCGTAGTTTTTCCCATCAAAAAGGATTTGTATTTATTAATAGCTTTTTTATTGAAATGATAAGCTTATGTTCTACATAAGGATTCCTAGCTAATGGGCTGCACGGAATCTGGTTATACAGTTTCTCTCAGGATTAGGCTCGCAATGATTTTGTAATTGGCTTCTTAAAGCTGACAGAAAAAAAAATCTTACTCGCTTTAAATTTCATCTTCATGAAAAAAAATATTAGCTAAAGGCATTTAGTTACATCGTCGGCTTACTGAAAAGGTCAGCAAATGAATATTCAGGATGAAGGTAAATAAACAAGTCTATACGATTTTTAAATATAAATTATCACGCTTCATATTCCACGTGCATTATTCATTTGAATTCGCAATTTATAAAATTTATTCACTTTTTTATTCTTTTTGTGATATTTTGAAAATAACACATAATTTAATGGGAGGAGGAGAACTAATTTTCGAAAAAAAAAAAAAAAAACTGCGAATCGTTTTTATTTTGTATAACGATAATTTTTTATTCAAGCGACTCTAAAAGGTCGTCGGAATGCGAAACTCATAATTGATTTAGTAGAACGCTTTTAGTCAATGAAAAATCTTAAGACAATCATCGGCGATGTGTTGGGTCCCTTGAATTTGAAAAGACCGAAGAATTGATAAAGACCGGGATAAAACCAAATCCTTTAAAAAATAAAAATTATTAATTTATATAGAAAAGAACGGACGGGGGAAAAAAAAAAGGTTTTCAAAGGAATTTGTTAGAGTGAATAAAAGTACGTTTAATGATTTCCTAGTTGAAATCGCATGCGTCGAGAGTGATCGGGGGGTAGGGGGTTGTGGAGGGTGTTATCGGGGAGGGGGGCCGCGATTCAGATGCTGGAGTCGGAGAAAGATCAGTTACTCCCGGGTTTTTGGGTCGGGAGTGCCGCGTTCTCCTCTCAGGGGGACTTAAATTACAGGTCCAAATGTAGATCAATGTTTTTTTTTAAAAAAAACCTTGTCATGTTTTTATTTTCGGTTTTCGATCGTGTTTGTAACGTGAGGTGAGTAAAATCGAATTTCCATCGATGGGAATATTTGCCCGTGATTTGTAATCGGTTTTGCGGGTTTTCAACACGTTTCATTCCGTTTGTATATTTATTTGGCTGTAATGAAGAAATATGAAATTGGTTTGATTTATTTTATTTGGGTTGTGTTTTTCGGGAAGTAAGTATACGCGGAGGTTTTTACGTTAATTTTGTTTTGCGGCTGGGGGGAAAAAAATGTAAAGAGAAAATTTTAAAAGGCGTAAGGCATGAAATTTTTAAACGTGGTCTGCCCTCCATGCCTTTGGATTTTTTTTTTGATGTAAGCGAACGTTTTTAAATTAAAGGTTGCTTTTTAAAAGGGATAAACTGCTCTCTCTGGTCCTCTGAGGAATATAACGGAAGGGTTAAGCCGAACTCGACATTTGGTTCTAAATGGTTGTGTTAAATTATTGGTTAGGAAATGGTTTGTGGATTTTTTTTTTTTGCAATTTAGCGGGTTCCTTCATTTTAAATTTTATTGTGGTTCGATGGAAACGAAATAATTTTGTGGAGGGATGTTTTTGCATCGTTACTGATGAAAGAGAATTATATGGCTAGAAGTTGATTGAATAGCCTAAAGACAGTAAAACGGATTTAGTGCAAGCAAATGTTTCCATAGGGTTGTTTGGAAGGTTTTAGTTCGTTTGAGAGATTATTTTATTAATAATCATAGAAGTTTATTTCGAATTAGTGATTTTAGTATTCGAATGTTGTTTCGGGGATTTAGCTCAAAAGGTGTGCATTAAATCCAACTGGGATTATTCGTTTTAAGAATTAATGATTTTTGGATTTGTTTGTGGTTTTTGAAAATGTTATGCAGATAAGATTTTTGGTTTTCTGGGGGAAACTTTTTTGTTGCGGTTTTTTTTATTTTTTCGACCGAAAATTGAGTGTGCGGGAAAATGTATCCATGTGTGCAGACAGAGAACGGCTGACAAGTTGTCATCGTAACCTTGTTTGCGCTTTACGGAATCTTCTTTGCCAGATGGGATATGCACAAGGTCCACGTGTATACGTAGCTTGGATTGTTTAATATTTTTATAAAGACAAAGCTGTATAATTTTTTGGGATTTTTGTACGAAGATAGTTGTCATTTTGTTGATTGTGAATCGGGCATAGTTCCAGTTGAAATCTGTAATGTGCTAAAGCCTAATTTTGTAAATTAACTCCGCGACATTAACTTCCATGTGACTCTAAGGCATTCATTGAATAATTAACGGCAGTTTAACTAAGCAATTTCATAAAGTTATGATTTCATTTTTATGTAGTGGAAGGAGTCATTCTTTTTCATATAGATGTAGTTTTCGGTTAATTATACTGCTAATTCTAGCGGCCCCGGGATTTGTGGACGCCACTTTACGAGATCTGGAGTTGTCCCTTAGAATTGAAAAATATTTGCCCATTAGTACATCTTGTGAGTTCTTTAGCGAGGTTCCTTTTATCGTCATCCTGTCTCTAAATTATATTAGATTTGAAGAGTCTGAACTAGATTTAACACCGTAGATGGACTTACTTTAAGCATTATTAAAAATTGGTAGGTTCCATTTTTTCAGCACTTAATATACTTCCAGAATTATATTATAACGAGCTTTTACGGTAAAAATAAAAAATTTATACGGAGCGAAAATCCTCTTAACAGTGCCGATGACTGTTTAATACGGTTACCCTAAGAAGATTTTTAATTTTTCCCCTGGAAAATGATAAGGCTAATTTTTCTTTTTCCCAAAGAATACGATTTTTTTCATTTGCAGAATTTCATTCATTCATTCACTCCAGGATGTAATTCTCCACAAAAATATTTTTATTTTTCACAAAAAAAAAAGAAGATAAAATCTCATTTAAGATGAAATCGATATGAAGCTTATATTTTGACGAGTATTTCCTGATGTAGGCAATGACAATTTCTTATTTTTTGTAGTTGAAAAAAATTCGAATGAGAAAAATCTAGTCGAGACATTCTTCCCGGAACAAAAATGAAAGAGGATGTTCGTAAACATAATTTGTGACCAAAAGAAACCTAATATGAAATCGTGGAATGAGTTTTTTAGGTCTTTTGCTTTTTTTAAACGAAATTTTCTTGCAAAAGAAAAAGTTTTCAACTGCCAATTAGAGTTCTTGTTTTTTTTTTAAATTTTTTACCGCCCCTTCGGGTTCAATGTCCACTGAAAAAATCTCCGCTTGCGTCAGTAATTTTTCCAATCTCATACATTACACACTTGAAATTATGATCAACAGACGTTAAAAAGATAAAAGAGAACTTTCTCGTACATATTTGAAAGCTTCAGCTATAAAATGAAACATAATGAAAAGGAAGAGGATGAAAATGAAAATAACTAATTGAATCTCTGAAATCGCAATACCGTGATAGCCTTTTTCTTTTCTTTACATATCTTTCCACTAAGCGTTTACATTATCCACGAGCGTAATTAATTAAAGCTGGCTAGCTCTTTTCAATTGCAGAATTAAAGCACAAGAAAAAAACAAATTGTGTTGTAAAATACAATCGGTTGAAACTTGCCAAGAAAACCTGCCAATTTTTTCCGGTTTGTGTAGTATTTGTGTAGCTTTAGCAATAGACAATGACCCGATGAAATTCATTAGCGAGCTTCATGACTTTACTTTTATTCATTTAGCCAGACAGGCACATAAGGCCTGGTTTAGCCTTTCAAATATTGATATCATCAGATATCTCAATGCCTTCTCTTCTTAATAATACCTTTTTGGTTTTCTGAAGTGGTTCATTATTATCACTCATTCCATCGTTTATTCGTTTACATTTTTAAATTTTTGCTTTTCTTTCTTCTGCATTACTTTCCTTTTTTTCCTACAGGCGTTTAGGGTTTAGCCCGTCCAAAAATTAAACCCGATCTTTAGATAGGAACAGTTGTCCTCAGATGGATTATAATTTGAGCTAGGCCCGTCCAGGGCCAGCTGTACAAGTAAATTTTCCATATCCAATCTAGCTAAAAATTTTTAGCTTTAATAAGATTAATCCATCATTTCTAAAATTTTAAAATCTCCGTCTGCTGCCCATTTCATTTTCATCCGCTTTTTTTTTATTATTTTTTCTCCTATCAAAAAACGAAAATAAAAATTTTTGCTTTTCTATGGGAAAAAAGGGAAAATAATTTCTCTCCGTGTGAAATTCAATCAACGCACTGTTCTCATATCCCAGTAGATTTAAAAATACAGAACCAACCTAATCCCGTCATCAACCAAGTGACATTAAAAGTGAGTCCCGCGGGATCGATGATGACAAAACGATCTTGAGGTTTTCCTTTACATCCTTTTTTTTTTTTTTTTTTTTTAATTTCACTTCGTCCCAAACCGAAAATCCCAACATTTTGATTTCACTTGTGGCTTATCCTTTTACGAGTTTGAATTTTCCTTGGAAAGTAAAAAATATGGACATCATCCGGAACGAAACAAAATGGAATACGATGTTAGAAAACTGACAGATTTATGATCAAAGTTGCACATCTAGGTAACGAAGAAGAAGAAGACGACGGTGATTTATGACGCGATATGTACTCACACATTTCAGACTTTAATTTATACGACCTTTGCTAGATTCCATCAAAACACCCCAAAGTGACAGGGGAAAAGGAATGATCTCTTTAGAGAATTCCACTCCTCCGATCCTTTTCCATCTGAAGAAAGTCTGATCGACAGTTTAACTGATAAAACTTGTTACTTATGCTGTGTATCACGTTCTTCTCGACGGTATGTGATGATATCTTTATATTTTCCTCCTGACTCTTTTTCGGACGAGAGAAAAATTTAACCAGTTTTTTGACGTTGATAAGAATTACAGGACATCGACTAATCAGAACAGAGATCTAACTTGGTTCCTATTTCCCGTAAAAGTTTATTTTTTTTAAACGAAGCATTTAATTGGTCACATTTTCACATACCCTGAAAATTTTATGCAGAATTTTTCTTGACCAAGTATTTATTGAAAATTTTTTAGGTGTCAAGATCTTTTCTTTCAAAACTCAAATTTTTTTAATTTTTTTTTTTTTTTTTGAAAAATTTGCTTTGACATGACAATTTTTTGATAATTTATCAAAAGATTTGTTCGACATGACAAACACAAAACCCTCTTTCTTTTAAAGTAATCAAGTAAAAAATTATCAAAAGATTTGTTCGACATGAAAAAATTATCAAAAGATTTGTTCAACATGAAAAAATTATCAAAAGATTTGTTCAACATGAAAAAATTATCAAAAGATTTGTTCGACATGAAAAAACTATCAAAAGATTTGTTCGACATGAAAAAATTATCAAAAGATTTATTCGACATGAAAAAATTATCAAAAGATTTGTTCGACATGAAAAAATTATCAAAAGATTTGTTCGACATGAAAAAATTATCAAAAGATTTGTTCGACATGAAAAAATTATCAAAAGATTTGTTCGACATGAAAAAATTATCAAAAGATTTGTTCGACATGAAAAAATTATCAAAAGATTTGTTCGACATGAAAAAATTATCAAAAGATTTGTTCGACATGAAAAAATTATCAAAAGATTTGTTCGACATGAAAAAATTATTAGATTTGTTCTTGTTACAACTTGTTTAAAAGAAGCAGAAATTTATTTTAAAAAAATGGATTGTACGTTTCTGAAGTTGTTCTTTTTATGATCAGAGTGTGTATTACAAAACAAGTTGTAACATGATTTTTGCCATGTGACAAGTCATATTCCCACAAACTTAAACTTGAATATTGTTTGGGCTCCCATTTTGTTGCTTTTGCTAACTAAACGTTTTCGCATTTTCTCCCAATGGAACCGATTACATTTAAAAATAATTGATGTGTAATTCTGCATGCGGAATCAACTGAAAGCTTTTCAACCGTTGAAAAATTCCGGAAATGTAATATTTAGTCGACGTCATCTCCGTTTATAAAACGCTGTAATGTTTGTGTATGCAGCTTGCGAATATCATTTTTTTTTCATACCGGAAACACGCCAGGTTTTGAAATTCTCGTGGGTGAACTCCATGATCTGCAATATTATACATACGTATTCTTCTTAAGATTGCTTTTTTTCTAAAAACGAAAATGATTGAATCATTTTCTCCGGAATCAAAAAATTCCTTACGATCCTCGCTACGTATATATCCTCTTATTTTTTTTTTTTTAAACTTACATATATGTATACCCAAAAAAAAGGGGGAAAAACAAATTTTCTGCCTCAATTTCCGGACGAACAGATCTCGTATAGAATGTGATGAATACGAGATGACAAGTCTTAGAGAATTTTTGTAAATGACTTTTGAATTTCCGAGCTTATGGATTTTTTTTTGTCGGAAAAGCTTTATTATGAGAAATGATCTTTTTCTCAGGTTTGTTATTCAATTTTTTTTTTTATGTTTTGGATCGCGGTCGTGAAAAATGTGATGCTATGGGATTATGAATTTTATCACAAGTTTAATGTTTGATTTTTTTTGCGTTGAGAGTCTGGTGATCGGGCTGGAGTTTTTTTTTTTTTTATTGAATCGAGAAGGATTTTTAAGAAATCCGGATTGCGGAATATTTTCTCCCATTTTGATTCTTGTTACGTGCTTTAGCATAAATATTAAAACTCAGAATCAATACTCCATCTTTTTATATCCGAGACACATTAAAGTCCTGATCACGATTTTGTGTCCTCGCTATTTCTCATTCATCAAATATTTGTACCATAAGGGTTCGGGGTAGCCTAGCGGTTTATTTAAAAGTGGAATTAAAAGTGCTTATTAAAAAACTGATTGATGTCGCGAAAATTAACGGGGGGAAAAACTATATTCTTGTAAAATTAGTTCTGGTCGTGTGTATAGAGAATGTTTATACTGTCGAGGAAAACAATCCCGCGGATCAATTTTTAATTTACAAAACATGTTGTCTTTGCTGTAAAAAGAAAATTAATCAATAGCACCCGAGGTTTTTTTAATTTTCAAATTAAAGCCTTCTTTAAGCTTATTAAATATTCATTTTTTTTTGGTTTCGTTTATTTTTTTCCGAGATGAAAAATCAGCGATCAAATTTTTCCCGCTAGCAAATTTCTGTTTTTTTTTTTTGTTGTTTTTTTAACAAGACATTTTTAGTGAATTGCGAAAATTTTTATGTAAAGAGGAAATGAGGTGCAGCATAAAAAAAAGCAATTGGTGATTGCGTTTCTATGACGGCTTTAATAAAAATAAGTATCGATTTAAAATGAAATAAAAAAACTTATTTTCTTTAGCCTCTGCATGAATATTCAATATTTTAATTAAACTGCTGGGTCTCCTATATACTCTGTTTTTCGTCATGGCTTATAAAAAATTCACACTTCAATTTTTTTAATTTTTTTTTTGGTTGGCGAAGTTTCGTCTTTTAAATACAGGGTGGTTCAATTTGTTTGAAAAATCAATCGGGAAGTTGGGGGTTTCCCATTTGGGAGCTTTGATGATATTAATCAGTTGGAGATAGTGTTAAGATGACATTGGGAACTCCCTTTTCATGTATTTTCTATAAATTATGTTTTTTGATGGAGGGTAATGCTTATAATAAAAAAAGCAAGATAGAATTAATTGTGGCTGAGTGGTTGATTTTGATTGTTATCGGATTTTTAAGAGTAAAGGGAAGATGGAATTATTTTGAAGCTCAAAAATGAAGTTTTGGTGATAATCGAGACGTCGACGTTTTGAAATTTTTTCGTTTAAATTCTAAATTCGACCATAGAGGTTTGAGTTGGTCGATTTTGGCCGTCTAACATTTTGTACCCCTTAGTTTAATTTAGTTCAGAGCTTCAGTTTTTAATTGGTTGATTTGAAGTTCATGCATTTTTCATATTTCTTTTTATGGTTTTACTAATTTTGATTGGAGGATTTTCTAAAAAAATTCTCAAGCTCGGCGGGAAATCAGCTAGAAGAAATTACAAAAGCATCATAGCTGAAAGAGTTTTTATTTCTTCCTCTTTTAAAAATCTTAATAAGAAAAAAATCCCTGAAATGGAAAAAAAGAAGTAAAAGCCCCTTATCATACCTTAAAGTGTATTCGAATTTCGAAAGGAAGAGACAGGTTTCAATGTTTCCTTGTTAGTTTTTCGACGGTTTGCAAAAAAAATTGCTTTGCATCCGAAATTCCTATGTATAGAAAGCTCTATTCAACTCGGATCACCTCGCATACGCTTTTTTTTTTTTTGCAAAACTTTTCCATATATTGAACTTTACGAACTAGTTATTGCTATTTTCCTGTTTACGTGTTTTTAACTTATAGGGAAATCAAATAAGGAAAAAGGGAAGAAGAAAAAAAATTCAAAATAGAGAAAAGATTTCGAGTTATCTGCATCCATGGCATATGCCACTTATTCTCTTTTCCCTTTTCCTCGCGACGAAAAGAATATTAGTCCCCGTGTAAAGGAGGATGAGATGTGATAATCAGAAAACATCTGCAATCTTGAATACGGAGGAAGTTTTTTTCCCTTCCTCTTCTCTCTACAAAATACTTCAGGAAAATAATTTTTTCTTCCCTGTGCATTGTGTTTTTATTTTTATTTTTTTAAATCGCCGGATTAAAATATAATAAAGAAAAAGAACTTTAAAAAAGAAGTTTCATAAAGAAAATATTATCCGTCACTTAAATATGACGATTTTAAATGAAAAGGGTTTTTTTTGTTAAGTACTCAAATAAAAATAATATAATTCTCCCTTTATAAGAATTGGAGGACACGATGAAGCCCCGTAGAAATTGTGAATGTAGATTCATTTTTCAAGTTTAAAATGCGATGTGAAAAGAAGATACGGCAAATCGATTTTTCGATTTTCCACCGACTCTTTTAATAGAAGAAAAGCTGAGCGGAGAATACAATAAGTTACTTGGGGCATTGTAAAATATGGTATGGTTCAGTTATTCTAAAAGTCTTCCACCATTTCATTAACGGGTGAGGAAACGTCTAAGCTCTTGTTTTTGGAAATTCATTGCATTTGTACTTTATCTTTTATATGATGAATTTATGAACGTTCTTAATTTTGAATATTTTTGCTTTGACAAGATTTTTTCGCTTTAGATTAAAGGGATGTTTTTTAATAAGAATCGTAGGAGATTTCGAAGGTTAAGAAAGTCTGAACAGTTCTTTTGTCATTTTATCCCGATCTTTAGTTGATTATGACGATTCTGTTTTCATTCCTCCAATCTATTAAAATAGTTTTCTTTTAAAATAATTGATTTAACAGGAAAAAATTATCAATAATTTGTTAATAAAGAAAAGGTTGTGAAAAGATTTGTTCGACAAGAATTTTCAAAAGATTTGTTCAACAAGAAAAAATTATCAAAAGATTTGTTCAACAAGAAAAAATTATCAAAAGATTTGTTCAACAAGAAAAAATTATCAAAAGATTTGTTCAACAAGAAAAAATTATCAAAAGATTTGTTCAACAAGAAAATGTTATCAAAAGATTTGTTAAACAAGAAAATAATATGAAAAGATGTGTTTAATAAGAAAAAATATTATCAAAAAATTTGTTCAACAAGAAAGAAATTTTCAAAAGATGTGTTCGACCAAAAATTTTTTATAATATCTGGATATCCCAAAAAATTTTAACAACTAAAATTTGGGAAAAGAATTTTTAGTTTTAGTAAGTTTCTAAAAAGTCCTCGTTTTCCCCTTTTGAATTAATCAAGTTTGATTACTTGAAAGCTAAAATAACGAATTTACTCAGCACTAAAGCATGAATCTGTAAGCATATTTTTTCATTTTATTTAAAATAGGGAAAGGATTAAAAATAAATAAAAACTTGTTTACGATTTAAAGATCAACAGAGGAGATTTTGTTTGTAAATATGTTAAACACGCAAACACAAGGAAATTTACATACTTCAAACAAGTTGTTTGAGTGTATGAAATTTTCACAAGCCCCGGATGTAAAATTCTGGAAGAGATATATTAAAAATGTTGAATCGTTAAAAATGGCTTTGAGGGACAAAACGGAAATTAAAATATGATTAAACATTTCACAGCCATGTTCTCGTGTGAATTGTGTCATTTATTTCTTAATAAGAGATTTTTTTTTTTTTTTAATTTTTAAAAATAACATTATTAAATTATTAAATATCGTTGAAAGCTCCTTTGCCAAAAATAAAACGTTGAAATTATTGCCCTTGAAGCGCTCGGGGTTGCTTTTGTTTTAAAATAGGATGATCAGTTCAATCCATCTTTTCAGGAATTAATTTTCTGCTGAATGATTTCGAAAGGAATAACAGATTAGGAAAAAGCCCCTTTAGTTCTCGATTAAAGCGCATTAACTAAGGATATACGTGAAAATTGTGTTTAACCACGTCGAAGAGTACTTTAAGCACTTAAATATTTTCGACACTTCCAAAGTCAAATCTCATTAATAACTTTGATTTCGTTCGGAAAATTGTGAAATCTAAACCGAGGTATAATTCGGTTACACTTTGTAACTTAAAAGTTTAAAGTTTACAACTCCAAGTTTAAAGTAGAAAAGTTGTCTCTCAGCTTCCGTTATATGAAAGGAGATCATGGTTGATCCCAACTCGATTCCCAGCTCCCGATGATTTGAAATTCATAAGAATCGAGAGTGAATATTAACAAGAAGTGACGAACAAGCAGCATGAAAAGACGCTTTCGACCCAAAAATCCTAACCGCAGTTATTGGAACTTTTTTTTTTTTTTTTTGAAAGATTATCCGGTTTATTGAAGTTAGGAAAGTATAAAGTGAGTCACATGAACTTATTGTCGTATCGCTTTGCGTGGTATGCAAATTTTATATCCCCGGCGAAGGTATATGCATAATAAAATAGGATTCACCCCTGACATTATACAGTATAGATGTGCAACACACCTTGCTTTGATCAGGGAAAAAAGGTAAAGTGGGAATTAGGTTTTCTGAGTTTTTCTTAGGGCGTCCGTTTAGTAAAAAAATTTTATTTATGTATCCGGTTTAAGAATTTGGCAATTCAAGAGATATATTTTTAATCTTTCTGTTTAAAAATTCTGCAAAAATCATTTTTGTATCATCCAGAATTTTTCGCTCTCTTTAGAACAGATCATTTTGCAATTATTTCGCCCTCATTCATACTCACGTATAAACCATGTTTAAAACTCGAAAGCCGTTTAAAGTTTTAAAACCGCGAACGAATTTTATCCCGCTGAATTTCGAATAACGAAGGGAAATATGACGTAGTTAATTATTATGACAGGATTCTGAGAGATTGTAAAGTAATTAGACAGAACTTTTCAACTTGAAAAGAAAAACGTCTGTCTGTTCACGAATGACTTTGTCCGTTACTGATTCCCTAAACTTTTTCCTAAATCAACCGAATCATGATTTAACTAACTTTAATTAGCTTTAATATTATAATAATAATAAAAAAGTTACACATACTCAAAAGTAATTTTGCCTCGCGGTTTTTTCCCTTTGTTTATCAAACTAAAAAGCATGAGCTTATGCTTTTCCTGCAAAAGACAAATAAAACCTTTTTTACCCATCAAAATTTTACGCTTGAAATTTTTTTTTTACAACATACGCTTAACCGTGAGAAAGTGAAAAATTAACGAACGATCTGGCGCAACCGAAAAACAGAATCGGGTTGGATAAACCACAGAATAAATAAAATTTTTGTTGCTTCGCGTTCTCATTATATTTTGATGACAGCAGGGTCGGGTTTTACGTGTTGCAGTCGTCATCATCGCCATCATATGTGCAATTCACCGATTATGCACGTAGACATATCACTGTAAGCTTGTGTATATGACCAGCATGTGCACGGTTGCATGTCACCAATCGATGGTTCTAGTGTTTTTATCTCGCCCCGTGCTAATGATGTGAAATTCGTATATCGAGAAGATGAGCCAGTTAAACCCGCATATTAATTCGCCGCTTTATTTTTTTGATTTGACGTTTTAGGATTGTATTTATAACTGTTGAGCTCGCCAGATTCGAACAATTTATGTACATTCCATGTCGCCATCGTCTGACCGTTTGACTGTTGGAGGATTATTTCTACCACTTGACCACTTAGCGACTGCTAATAGCTCGCGTACTGGTATTATTTTTGACCTTAAAGTAGTACATTGGCTCAAGCTCCTGCCCTCAGTTAGTTCAACTTTGAGATGGAGACTTGTTCATCAATGGGTAAAGGCGACATGAGGAAGCTTCAGAATTGATCACTGTTTCCCCTAAGGGGAATAAAACCCACCGCTAACCCCTGCTCACCCATCCGATCACGGATGCAAAGCAGGCAGTCGTGCCAGAACAGATGGCCTCGCGCGAGTACTATGTTCAGGGCCTGGAAAAGTGGCTACCAAACGGCCCGTAGACCGGAGGGAAACAGTGGGCCTCGTCCGCAGCTGGTGGAGTCTTCGGCAGGGTCTCCAAGCTTCATCCTGGCTCTCCGGAGCAGCTGATGCGCGATCTGTTCGAGCCGTGAACGCCAGCGAGAGGAGAAACCGTGGGGAGAAGTGAAACAGAAGTGGTTGGTCTTCTAAATCGGAAAAGAAGCTAGAGACACATCTTCTCCTTAGGAACCAACCCTCCGAGTTTACTAGGCTAAGAAGAGATGACAGAAATCAGAGTGAGGCAGGTCTTAACACCAGGAAGGAATAGGCAAAAACACATCTTCCTTCCGAAGAACCAGCTTTCCGAGGTTGCCAGGCTAGAGGGACAAGCAGTGAGGCGCATACATGTTCAACAGTTAATGCCTTCTGTAGCAGAAGATAAATGTCGAACAGGAGCTGCCAAATTGAGGGATCAGCAAGTGGGAAAAAAGCAGAAAAATGGTAAATAGACCATCGAATCGATTACCGGCTAGACTAGAGGGCCAAGAGTACTAACACGGAATACAAGAAGCTCGTGCTGTCCTCGCCAGTTAAAAAGTAGCTTCAGGAAACTGAGAAACTAAAATTGAGATCTCGAAGTTAAGTAGCCAGAAAGAGAGAAATATCGCCTCGAACCCACGTGCGTCACCTAACGTGATGCAGTTTCTCCGGGGTGGCACGAAGAGTCACCTGCTGAATGGGAAACCAGGACCGGATCCCACATCCCAGGTGTCACGTCTACCCAGGCGCAGGGAAAACGGCCCCGGTCACTCCCGACCCCGGCTGAGAATTGACTAAGTACGGTAAGGACTATGTGCCTTATTTTGTTCGGCGGCCCCTTTAGTGGCATAGCAACTACCCCTCCTACCCCACGGTCACGGGGAAGCACTGGGATCTACGAGGCCTCAGCTCTTTGAGTAGGAAAATAACTCCTTACTAGATGAAAAGCTGCAAAAATAAAGAAGGGAGCCTAGAGTAAACATTTTGCAGGGAGGCCTCTCTTGATACTGCTGCGCCACTGCCTGAGAACCGAGTCGCCGATCTCCTCCAATCTCTTAGAAAAGAACTGTTGTTTGGAAATTCGCGGTGTAAAGTTTCAGTATATGGAAAACGTGGGGGAAGAAAGTCATTTTGTAAAACGGACATTCTCGCTTTTCAAGTCGGAAAGCTCTGTTTAATTACTTTGTAATCTCACGGACTCCTGTCATAATAATTAACAACGTCATCGTTCCTCAACTCTTCTAACTTCCGTGGTTTAAACGTCCACATCCTAGGAACTTATTTATGTATTTTAGCTCGGAAATCTTGTTCGTAATACATGCATGCATGGTTGTAAAGTTAGTTATGAAAGTTTATTTAGATAAGACTTGTATACGTGATGTATGTGCTTACCGTAGTTTTGACGGTTTATTTTTGTGGAAAACGAAGCTTCGGCTGCAAATTGATATTATGATGTTATTATTATTGCTTCAATGAATGTCATTTCAAATTATTTCTTATTTGCGTTTTAACTTGTCAATCCGTTTACACTGGGATATGGCTATTATGTTTTGACAACGTGTTCGTAAGTTTAGCTATAATAATTTATTGAAGAATAACACTCAGCATGACGCTGTCAAACCCTAAAGGTTATATACCAGCAAAGTATTGACGTTAGTGAATAGAGCTCGAGGTATCATGTTATCAAATAAAGGTTTAAGAGTGTCTGGGAATAATGACAAGCACAATGATCTTATAGGATTTTAGCTAATGTATTATGTAGGTCCTAATGATAGCATACGTGTCGCTTGGTTTCTCTTCCGTATTTTGGATTGGCTAGAACAGTCGCTCTTAATCGTGGTTTTAGATATTCTTTGAGGGAATGCGATAAATGGAATTTTAGTGATTGTAGGGTAAAGCTAATAAACTGAGGTCTTTGCATTTATTTGTTTGATTGTAGTGTAGGATGTTTCTATTCATGGATTATTCTTGGAGCGTTAAACAACATATTTTAGTCTTATTTCTGTACCTCAGAGCTGGAACGTCGAATTTGAAAACCCCAAAATGACCGATTTTCATAAAGGTAAACACTAAAAATCGCCATTTTGAAATTTTCAAATTCGACATTCTAGCTGTGAGGTACAGATTTATTTATTGAAGAAACAAAAGCCATAACACCAATTTGGCAATTACAATGGCTCGGGATAGGGTGAAAATTGGAAAGCAGACAGCTGTGGAAGAAGCAAAGAGAGATGAAGGAAAAAAAAGAGAAAAAATTGACAAAAATTGAAATGGAATAGTCTTGTGAAGGGATCTCGGTTATAACGAACAGATTTTCCCAGTCCCTTCAATTTCGTTATAACCGAGTTCGACTGTACTAGTTTTCCCATCATATGAAATATTTACCATTGATAACCGATATAATTCTGCAAGATTTTCTTTCGATGACATAGAAACACAAACTCTCATTTCCAGAAGCTTTCGCCGGGATATTTTGAATGGACTAATAGACAATGAAGAAAGCTAATGATGTCAACTACTGTGACGTTACATCCTATTAGGTCATAAAACCATTACCCAGGCAACAACACTCGATGAGAACAAACTGCAACCTTATACTTGTCGAACTTATCAGCATCTCTCCTTTCTGCGAAACCGCCATTGGCTGGTTATCTTTAAATCAGAGGTCATTAAACTCGTTTCCCTTTTTGGATTCCCTTTTGTGAAACCTTAACGACAGTAAGAGTATTATTTTTAGCTCCTTTTCTTGCGATTGATAAGTCCTTCCAAAAAAAAAGCCGGTTGTTTGATTTTTAATTCAAAAGAAATTCGATCTTAGGGAGGAAACGGAAGAACCGTTGTTCGTGCTTATTTATTTTCCATTTGAAAACAAACACAGAGGATCCGATAGTTTTTATTGTTCTGATACGGAATTCGAAGTATGTTTTTGCACGAGATTTGTTTATTCCTTCCACTTTTACATTGTTCTCTTTCTCTCTTCAAACATGCTTGTAAAACATTTACATGGTACATGTCATCGTTTCTGATACCATATATCCCAACGTGTCAGAATAAATTCGGTTTGTTTGTTTAAACTTTTCTTTCCCATTTTTTTTTCCTGCTACAGTCATAGCGGTTCCAGACCATTTTTCCTAATATTACAATTCCTAATTATAATTTTGCTAAAACATTTTTCCTAAAAGTATTTTTTCCTAAAACTGTAATTTTCTAATTTAATTTTCCTAATCCATTTTTCCTAAAATTATAATTTTCCTAAATCATTTTTCCTAAATAATATTGTTTCTAAAAACATTTTTCAATCGGTAATTGATTGCCTCCGACCAACTCCGCCGCTTCCTCTTTTTGCTCCATATTTCCTGTTTCATCTTCTTCCCTCCCTTCCATTGTATTATTGAACTTAAGATTTTTTACTAAGAATTTTGTACTAGAAAATTTTGAATAAAGAATTTTGAAAAAACGGCCTAAACTATACAAATAAATAAACAGACTAACTTCCGATTTTTTTTGGTTTGTTTTTTATACACCGCCTTTTCCCCCCCAAAAAACAGAAAAAAGAACATATCCAGTAGATTAATTTTAACCAAAAATTAAGTTTTGTTTTTAGGAAAAATGAGTTTTAGAAAAAACAAATTCGGAAAAATAAATTAGGAATTTTTTTTAGAAAAAATAAATTAGGAATTTTTTTTTAGGAAAAGTAAATTAGGAATTTTAATTTTTAGGAAAAATGGATTAGGAAAAATGGTAGGGAATTGTCATAGCTGATAGTTTCTTTACCAATGTAGAAAATTTTGCTTCTTCAGCTTTTGCGCCATGATGTGACTAAGACCATCCTGCTAAATACAGAGGCTGTATTGTCTTCAAGGAAATTCAGATCAGGAAACTTTTTTCTCGAAGGCCTAAAACGCCAGGGATAGATATTCGTCATTCAAGGGAAGCACCTCTCGCCAAAATCTGTGACGGTTACATTTAGCCACACAGTTGTAGTTAACGAAAATAGAGATCTAAAACATCGACTAGAAGGGACTCTCAGGGTTGGCGAGTAATCCTTTTTCTTAAGAAAAAGAATTTATCAGGCAATAAATGATTCGCGGAAAGAAATTTAATTATGCGTTGCGTAATATACAGACTCCCGTCAACGGATAATGAAAAGGTATATTTACAAAAGTAACAGCTAAGGCTTTTTCGGCCTTCTTTTCGCAGTATACGTCAAACGGTCGCAACACGTGACTCTTGAGAATTAATTTGAATCATTAAAAATAATTATTATTTGACAACGTAATGTTTTCTTTTACAAATCATGCCTGTGTAATAATAATGAAATCGGAGATTGGCTAAGGGCGGATGAGGAAAATTTTTCTTGTGCCAGTAGCAGGGAAAGGCTTTTTGTTAGTAAATTAAAATTTCCCAGCACCATTTGCGGGGTTTCGTTTATTACTCGTGACATTTTTGCATAAAGCAAAAAAATATTAAATGCACCTTCACGTTTTGGATATTTTGCGATTACAATTTACATCATTATTCCCGTCAACGGGATTAGCGTAATTAATTTTCTCAGCATGTAAAACGAAATGAAATTCATGAATGATAAATATTTATGGATTAAATTTTTTTTTTTGTACTTTTCATCTAGTTTAATCATCAAAAAAAAAGTTGAGCTTTTGGTCCATTCTATATATTTTTTTAATGTTTATTAAATTTTGGACTCAATAAAAAGCGCTATGGGAAGATTTTTTTTTTTTGGCAAACAATTTTCCAGTTTTTTAATTTCCGCTTATATTCAATATTTTTCAGTGGTTCCAGGCTAAAAGGAACTTTTTTTCAAGCACATCAATATGTCGAGTTTCCCTTTTATTATGACTTTTTTTTCTTTCGTTATTAGCTAGCTGCTTTTGTTCGAATGATGAAGTTTTCCTTTTTGCCCAATGGCTGTTCTAACATTGTGTTTTGATAGTTTCCTTTTGTTGCTGTTGTTTGTTGTTGCTTTTACATCTGTATTCGTATATTTCGGAAAATTGACAATGGCTGGAAGGGATTTGATTATGAATATTTTTGCATAAGCGGAGAAGTTATTATTTTTTAAGAAATATTGCGTGAAAGAAGAATTAAAAGAGAAGCTTACTCGGGGAGAAGTGGAAGATTCAAGTTTGAACATATCAAGCAAAATTTTTACTCGCCGTGTAAAAGTTGCCTAACCTTGTTTGGACTGTTCTTTGTGCCTTATGATGTGGAATGCCAGGATCTACAACGCTTGTTATGATTTTGTCTGCTGTGGTTGAGGCTCGCTCTTCCTTCTGTCACTCGTGGCATCAGCTGTTGCAGTGGCGCCATTTAGGGAGGGCAGGGTCATTATTTAAAACTCCGTCCTGCGCCCCGCTGTTCTGTACGGTTGTGAGACCTGGACTTTAACGGTCCCAGCCCAGGAGCGGCTGCGGTCCTTTGAGAATAAAGACCTAAAGGAGGATTCTAGGACCCAACGTAGATTCTATTACCGGACGCGTGCGTGTTAAGACAAATGAGGAGATCCGGAGGCTCACCGACCAGCCTTTTATTGATAAAATCAAGAAGGCTACGGTGGGTGGGACATGTAGCACGCGCTCCGCCGACGAGGACTATCGGGAAGGTGCTGGATGGTCGTCCAACGAGCCCTAGGTCATCTGGGAAGCCGTGGCTGAGGTGGAAGCATACAGTCACACGGGATGCAGGTCGTGTGGGGCGCCGGACTGGAGGGCAGCGGCCCAGGCTAGGTCTGAATGGCGGAAACTGGATGCCGCGGCAATAAGTCTAAGTAAGGGAGCCTATTTGGAATTTTTTCTTTCATAAGCTAAGCATTGAAACATGCTTTCGGCCCCTCATAGGTCAAGAATGTTTACCCCCAAGATTTCGGTGAAATGGCGCCACTGATCTGTTGAATCATGCCACTAGAAATGTTTGGCAACCATGTTTATTATGTCTTTCTGTTGGCTACTTTGTAATTTAAATATGGTCGAATAAAACAATGCATGTTGCTCACTGATATTTCATACATAACCTTTAAAATTAACAGGTTACGGACCCAGCCAAGTCTAAGAAAATTAAACTGATTAATTTTCTTGGATTTTTACCCTTTATGTAATGATAGAATGGAACTTCGCGGAACTACGCTTAATACATTACGTAAACTACCGTAATAATGCCCTTAAAATGATCTATTAAGCGATTGTGTATGAAATAGTTTCGTCGCCAGCAAGTTAACGCTTTATTAGTTATTCCCATTTCAGTGAGCGACACTGTTATAATGAACCAATTTAAGATATCAAGAGCCTTTGAAAAGTCGACAAAGTGTACCTAGCGACATGTTCCCGAGAATTAGCTATGTAGCATATTAATTTTCAAGTCATTTATATTTACTATTAGACGTTTTGAATGGTCTTAATGGCTTGTATAGACTCTTAGAATGTTACAAGTTCATTTGTTGAAAATTCTACCTTTCACTTGAAACAGTTCTTGTTTCCGGAAAAAAAATTTGATTAATGGCTAGCACTATAATAATTAAGGGGCTGAGATCTGGTGGGTGAACAAAAGTCCTTAAAGTTCACCAAATTCTATTAAACCCACGTTATTCTGTAGTTACGGTTGTATTCATTTCAAAGTAATATGTTAAACCCGAAATTTTGATAAAATCTGACAGTTTCGCTGTTTTAAAGCGATCAAGGGAATTTTTTTTTTTTTTTTTTTTTTTGAGATTGCTTTGTTAGCAGTAAACCAGATATTATCGCTCACAATGTATAACGTGATAAGCAAGAATAATCGAATGGGAGGAAGTGCGATTATTAAATATTAACTGACGTCATATCCGGTTCGTGACTGGACAATGCATTATTGTTTTGCACCTCCCCATTGATTTTTATTTATTTTTTTTTTACCCTTTTGAAAATACGTGAATTTTTTTTCGGGGACAAAAAAAAACGATCAACGTTGAAAATGGGAAAAAATAAACTTTTCCCGATTTTCCGTTAAAGGTCGAGCTTTCGTTATTTTTTTTAACGGCTTAATTCCCCATCTTTGTTCATCGGAACGATGTTACGCACGATATTGCCAAAGAAGGAGGGAAAAAAAAGGTGTGGATTAGTTTAGTTAGTCGAGACAGTTGATGAAAAGAGCGAGAAAGGAAGATGAGCGTTATAACAAAAACGACGAAACAAACTTCTTGTCACGTAATAAGTCTAATGAGAAAAGAGGCCTGCTTTTCCTGTTAAAGACAATGGGATGGAAAAAAAGGAGGGAGGCAAAATAAAATGTACCTGTTGCTTATAGAAAAAATCGATGTCTGACGGTAGCTAACCAATCGATTGCGGCTTATTCATCCATTGTTTGTTTACAATCGATTGCGTCATCAGATAGTTAAGGAACGCAATTGATATTTGGATCATGGATACTCAGAAGGCAACGAGAAATTGACTGAAAACAAATTCTCCCCGCAATTTGTTCTGTCCTGAATTAAATAAATTGAACAATTTTACTTAATAGATACGTTCATTTTCTAATATTTTTCTTTGACTTTCTTTTACAACAAAACAAAACAATAACGGTTTTTTTTTTATATTTTCCTTTTTCTCGAACACCGAACACTCCCCCCAACAAATTCTCCCCGCATCTCTCCCCCAAGCCGCAATCGATTGGTTAGCTACCGTCAGACATCGATTTTTTGAAAAATGTGAACTTTTACCGATTCTTCCGCGGAAAAGGCTGTAAATCTTTATACGGGTTTGACCCGATCGGTTTCTATTATCTAACATCTACGAATTGTCTTTATAGATTCATGCGTAAGATCGTTTGGTTGGATATATTCTTCATCTAGTTCAATGAATTCGTTAAAGATCGGAGTTCGATCAACGGTCGGAACACGATCGGTTCGATCGGTTTTGTTTACACACGGCGGGACGCCACACTTTAACCAATTTGATTTTATTTTACTTAATTCTCGATTCTAATTATTAAATTTAAAAGCAGTTCATGATTGGAATGCTTTTGCATTAAATTTGAAATGAGGTGAATTCAAATCTCAAAGTTCACTCACCTATATCGCTGATGAATCTTGGGGCTGTAGCAAATCTCTTTGATATACGAGTTATAAGCGCTGAAATCATTAACGTGTTTTGAGATGAGTGTGTGTGGGAGCCCGTGGATCTAGATGCTTTCCCTGCGTTTTCAGGATTTAATTACTGCCATTATCATTGATTTAATTACCGCATGATCAAGAAATCTGTGATAAATAGCTTGTTAAGTCCCTTTTCGATGTCGATATTTGTATACTCTTTTGAGGATGTAATTTTTTGAAATTTTTATAAATTAGATTAAGGGTTTTAGCTCTTTTGAAAAAGGAATCGTATATAAAAGAAATTGAGTTTCATCGGGAATTAAAATCCTAATGATTATGTGCTTTATTTTAATTAATAATTAACTGGAAATGTGAAAAGCAATTACGGGAAAAAGTTGGCTTAGTATTAGGGAACAGAAAGGATTTGAAATTATATTTTTTATAGTGATTTTTTTTTTTTTTCGGTTTTTATATTAGAGGAATTTTAAAGAGTTCTAAAAATTGACCCACCAAAAATGTTTTTAATTTTCCTCGTTTTCAATTTCGTAATATAATTGAATACTTCTTAATTAGCCGATTCTGTTTAAAAACAACGTTGAAGACATGTTGAAATTTGTAAATCTAAGGGAAATCACCCTTGCCGTCTATCAAGATTCCAAGCTTAGGCAAACAAGGAAAGAAAATGTTTACCTAAACTTAGGAATAGGAAAGCAAGAGTTGAATTGTAAAATGAAAGTAGATCTCTTCTGCTTAATCCTTCTGTTACTTTCGTTTATACATTTTTACTTAAAGAATCGTTTGTTCTAACGAATCCTTTTATCTTCGATGTAAATACATTCGCCATTTCATCTGCAAACTATTCTGGAAAGGCGATTGTTTTGAGAATGTCGACAGGTTGGAACTTGCTCTAATCTTTGTTTCAAATTTTTATTTTTGTTAAATTCTAAGAATGATTTCAATTTTTTTTTGTTTTCCTGACCAGGAAATAGTAGAAACGTTTTATTTTACCTATTTAAGTGGAAAAAATGTACGGGAAATGTAAGTGGAAATCCGTACGTCTATAATCTCTTAATGGAGATCCTAAATAAATACGTGCAGTGGATATGATGATAAGAGAACGGTTATATTGTTGGCCGGAGCGAATCATTCCACCGTTGTTTTATACCTTTTATATAGTTATCGTTGGAAAACTTTTCCAAGCTGGTTTTCCCCCGACTCCTTTCTCTCTTCTTTCTTCCTTTGGTGTATTCTTTTAAAAAATTACAACAATTCATTTGTAAAGTTTAATTAAATGCCAATTGAGAAGCGAATTCAAAGAAAGATTTCATTGAAGTTAGATTGGCTGTGATGAGAAGAGCTGCAGTGAAATCGGATTTTAACCTAGACTTTAAGTGTCAAGGTGAAGTGTCTAATACTGAAACCAGGGATTCCAAATCAAGCACGAAACTTGGATTCGATTGTTAAGAATGAAAAAGATTCATTCCAGAATTAATTTGAATTTTAAAAAAAGCGCCACGATGTTGGCAATTATTTTTTCAAAACATTGCTTTGTTGTCTTTGTAAACTTTTGTTACGCTCCCCACGAGCGCCTATAACGCGACAGAAAACTAGCTCAGATTAAATACAATCTATCACGGAAATCTCAGGTTAGGGTTCAATTTATTTTCAGAGCTGAGGATAGGAACGGGAATAACCAAGCCAACATAAACATTTAATAAATCAGCAGCCTTTAATACATTCTTTTGAAACAACGGAAATCCAAATCTTTGTTGTTATTCAAAACGAGCAACGGAATTCAAAAGTAAACGGAAGTCAACAAAAATAACACGGAATTCAGAAAAAGCAAAAAAAAGATAACACGGTTTCCATCACCATTAACGGTATTCAGAAAAACAACGGTATTCCAAAAATCTACGGTATTCTAAAATTAATTCCTACGCCCACCCTTTTCATTTCTCTGGCATGGGGGAGACGGACAGGTGGTCTTCGCGCCCACACGGAAATGTGATGTATACCTTGGGATATATTATTGGTATATTTTAAAATATACCGATAATATATCCGAAATATACCGATAATATATCCGAAGTATATCCGGCATATTTAAAATATACCCCAAATATACCGGATATACTTCGGATGTATTATCGGTATATTTCGGATATATTATCGGTATATTTTAAAATATACCAATAATATATCCCAAGGTATACATCACATTTCCGTGTGGGCGTATCCGATCCTAGAACACCCGAAGCACACGGGATACGGTAGATCAGCGGTACAACCGGTATGGCCACGGCGACATCCAGGCTTCAGACAGTCACGGCATCCTTTTACGAATAAGGTGATTTCCCCAGCCAGTGGCTCGGCGGCGCCAAACGGTGACCTGGGGGATACCAATTCCGGCTCTAAGTAAAACTCCGCCTCCCCGATACTCATTTGATAAAAAGAAATAGCGCCTGTACGAGCGTCGCTAAAGGCCTTCATCACGGGAGGAACCCACTCGACGGAATTCTTGACGATTGGCGGGACGGTATTCTGAACGACGGTATTCGGGACGATCACGGGCTTCTCCACTGCATCCCCGACGATATTCGGAGCTGGCGGCTGGACGGTATTCTCGGGCAAGACAACGGAATTCTCCACGGACGTGGCCTCGGCATTCTTTTCATCATCCTGGACGGCGGTCACGGCTGCAATCTTCCCGGTATCGTCGACGGTATTCTCGGGACTCGGTGCGACAACGGTATTCCCGGCCTCGGTCTGGGTAGCGGCGTCCCGCGTCGGTATTCTGGGTTTGTAGTAGGATGCGAGTAGAGCCTCAAATTGGAGTAAAAAATGAGGGTTGTTATAACAATCAACAAAGTCGAATATAATCTTAGTTCATGCGAAAATTGCTTCTCTTAATAAATTATCAGGTTATGGGCCCAGATTGTTAAAATAGATAAAACGAAGAATGGGATTTACCGAATATCGGACAAAAACCGATAAGCTAAAGATTGGCAAAAATGGAAATGACAAGTCACTTCAGCACTGTTTCATTGTTCTTTAATTCAGCATTGAGATCCACAAACAACTTTTGTAACTTGGCAACGTGCGCGCTAATATCGTCCTTATCATTCATAGCTGCTCAACCACAACTATTTAAAGAGTCAGATGGATACTACTCACCTGAGAGCGTTAAGTCATAATTTGACGAGGTTCCAGCATGGCACCTTGACTCGCAGATGGAGGTCTTGTCTAGTAGTGTCTGTCAGAAAAGAAATTAAGATAAATCTTGTAGTTAAAATTAAATTGATAGCCAAGTCAAAGATATAAAAAATTAAGAAATTAAATTGCCATATTTTTTAAAAATTTATGTTTCACCGAAATACAGGGTGGAACAGATCTTGTGGGTGCACTGGGGACCTTAAGCCATATATGATAACATTGTTTAAGGTCCCCAGTGCACCCACAAGATCTGTTCCACCCTGTATATAATTCATACCGATTTAAGTCTCCAAACCTAATAAAATTAAATTACCCACCTACAAAATAGTTTCTCCTTGAAACATTTCGAAATTTACTTTTAACAATCATTCCCAGTGCTGAACAAGCATCGCTTTCTTCCCTAAAAAACTTTTCAGCGAATTCCTAAAAAACTTGCACTTATAGAATTCCAAAAACTTTGTTTTGTTTTTCTCCCCTCCTCTTTTCACTTTCTAAAATGTAATTTCTTTACATGTAAAAAACGTGTACTCTCATTCGAAGCCGTAAAATGTCAGCAAAGTTTTGCAAACTAATCCCCACGTCCTTCTAAATGAACGAAACTCTTCAAAAGAACTTTACTATTTTCTTTTCTTCTTTTTTTTTTTACCTCTTCAGGAATGACTTTGGCAAAACAAAAAGTTTTTACCTGATTTATGATTTAGCGGAAAACCTTGAACTGGCTTATCCGTTGATTTTACCAGAGATTACTCTTCTAATCGACGAATGGCTTCCGGATGGAATTCCAGGAAAGTTTTATTGGAGTTTTATTTGGGAAAAAGTTAATGCAATGAATTTTTAGAATCGGGACGTATTCTCGTGGTTTAAAGGAGTTCACATTTTTTAAAAATACTAAGACCGCCTTTTTGCACTAGGAGAATTTGTGTTTCCAAGTGATAAACCTCAGCAAATTACAAGCTCGAACAAAGGTCCGGATAAATCCGCTAAAGTCATTACGGTTGAAAAAAAAAAAATACGTTGCTCAGCTTATCTAGCACTAATCTTGCACATTCGAAAGCTTCTGAAAGTTTCCCTGACTTAAACGCCCAAAGTAATTAACATTCAGATAGCGTTCTAACATTATTATGATTTTACTTTTTTAAATAGAAAGGGTTTCATGCAGGGTAATAACGGCCACAATACCCGTGCTAAGAACATAAAGCTTAAGTTATTGTCTTCCTACCTGACAAATGACTCTCCTGGACATTAAATTCCCTGAGAAGCTGCTTTCTGACAGTTTGTTGATATACAGTATAAAGCTTCCATCATAAACTTCATTTTCGTATTTATGATCAGGATGTTAAGTCATAAAATTTTTAAGAGGAAAGAAAATACAAAAGAAATTGCAGCGTTGCAGTATTTTCTTAACTTTGTTAACTTGCATTAATAACCTCGCAATTTATCAAATTTTTCCTCACCTAATATGAATTTTTTATTATTAGAGTTCTTGTTCGAGATTTTTTTTTTTGTGCTAAAGCTAAGGGCTAAGTTTTTTTATGAAATAATTCATTCCTGTAATAGTCGGACGGACCTTTTAACTATTAAATATGAAAGTTTGTTAGCAGAAGAATGCTTAATGAATTTATGTTGTAAACTTTGAAAACGAGATGCGGAAAACGGATGTTCTTAACGATCCTGGTCATATTAAATTTTTATGACTTTAAAAACCCTTGCGGTTTACGCAATCTTGAATTAAGAGCGCTTTTGTTATTCGTTTTTTTTTATTATTACGACTGCATTACCTGGTGAGCAATCGTCGGGGTTATAAGTCAGCGAGGATGAAGAAACAAAAAAACGAGGGGAGTAAGTTAATTTCGTTTCGAAATGAATTTTGATTAGCAAAAAAAGTTGAGGGAGATAAAGGTTCCCAACGGTCAGAGTTTTACGACATGGCGAATTTTTTTGAGCTTTAACCCTTTGATGACGAATGTTTTACCTTGAGGTAGATTTTATTTGTGATGACGAGCCATGTTATAGTGAAATACTACAGTCCGTCCAAAACTTAAATAGGACTGGAGCAACAAGGATCTATCTACACAAAAAAAATCATGGTCTAACGACGGAAAGTTTGCTTAGAATGGGTTAGGATTAATTTTACTTTTTATAGTATTTTTAGCGAACCAAATACATGTAAACTTACTTGTTCCAGGAATTTATGATAACAGGTATGATTTTTCATTAGTTTCTTATCCTTATTTAATTTCTTTTTGTATTTTTTTATTTGAAAAACAACGTCATTTTTGTTATGAACCCAATTATATTTTTCTATTTACACCAGTGAAAAAATTTGAATAAACATTATTGCCGGATTGCAATCGAACGAAAAAAACATGAATCAGCTTTGGCCCGCTGTATTTGGTTCGCTAAAAATACTATAAAAAGTAAAATTAATCCGAACCCATTCTAGGCAAACTTTCCGTCGTTAGACCATGATTTTTTTGTGTAGATAGATCCTTGTTGCTCCAGTCCTATTTAAGTTTTAGGCGGACTGCCGGTAAGTTTGCCGGAAAAGCCTGAATCATGGATATGCAACATGACACGTGCGAGCTTGCTTGCTTGCTTGCCAGTCATGTAGAAATTGAATTAATAATGGTTTTATTGCGCTTTATTTTATATCTACCAAAAATAATTCTTGGTGCATCTGGAGTTTCTTCAGAATTTTTTAGTGAATATTTTCCCTTGAAAAATCGGTTTACCAAGAAAAAAAAATCTCAGTAAATCCAAAAATTTGAGAAATACAAGGGGGTTTGATCGCTGCAAACGGTTAAATGAACTTTGGTACTTTAATTTTATTGCGTGGCACGCTGGCCCATACAACATACGACAATCCGTACTATTATCTGAAGTCTAAGCTCTATTCATGCAGTTTTCAAAAACATACCAACTGAAAAACTTTCTAATTACGTGAATAAATGGATCTTGCATTGTTGAGGAAAAGTTTTTACAACTAAAACAGACAAGTCTTTAAAGTAGATTAGTCTCATTTTTGCCCAAACAGGAATTCCAGCCTTCTTTAAAATCTAATCTAAGAGAAGACTTGACAGGAAAGTGACTAATGATTCCTCTTAAGTGAGATATTCTTACAGTGTGTATCTTATTACATGTCGCTGTTGTGTACATTCCACTTGACTTTCACAGCAAGTTGTCCTGTAGGTAAAAAGAACAAGGACAGAATATAAATTAATCCTTTGTAATCACTAAGCCCCTTATTGAAAAAATATTCAACTCCTTTTTACTGCCTGACTAGTTTCGGTTACCAGTTCCAAAGCTTGAAAAGGTTTTAGTTATACGTATTAAACGTTTTTTATTTTTTATTTTCAGGTATGGGAACGTTTACAAAACGATGATCCGTTGAAGGAAGAATATGAACGACAAAATAGGCCTCGTCAAATCCTTACAGACAGCGAGTCGCGATCATACCATAAACAAGGTGCACGAAATCAAATCATTGATAAACACCTTAGGAGGAAATTCGACAACTGATAAACAGGGAAACGAAAAGGATAAAAACTCGTTTCGATTAATATTTTCAGCAATAAAAAACGAATATCAAAACCTTGCTAACGAAAATGGTCAATATCTCAACGGGAACAGGGGTAAAGTACAACAAAGTGCAACGAAATCTTCTGTCTTAGTAACGACTGTTAAACCCGAAGTGAACATTTCGGAATATGAAGAGTCGGATGTTTCGTTCGCCGACATTGTTTTGGAACCCTTGTCGGAGGATGGAAAAAGCCCAATTATGACCATTTTTAATAATACGTATAAATATCATATAGATAAAGGTAATGCAACTGATAATAGGATATTCGTGAATAGGACTATAGACGAAGACCAGAGGAACTTGAAAAATGAATCTTTTAAAAGAAGTTTTGATTTCTTGACGTCGTCGTTGTATAATTATAATGTCGCGGAGTTTTTCGCGAGTGGTAATAATTATGTTAATAGTAGTGGTAATATCGGGAATAATTCAGGGACGTTGTGGAACCAAAATAATTTGACGTCAATATGGGAGAGTGGAGGGAACACAACATCGGAAACGCTTTCACCTATGCAAGGTAATTGTGAAAACTTGTGGAGTGCTGGTAGAGTTTTATGTGCGAGGGGAGAATTAGGGAGCCTAATAGGGAGTCGACACTTGAAGTACATAGGAGTACCAAGTTCGCGGATTGAAGCCCTCCATGATCTTGAACTGGGGTTAGGTCGCCTTGTTGGTTCAATAGAAAGCTTACGGGACAATATGGCGCAGGGCCGTTTTAAGAGAAAATGCGCTCCTACCAGCTCCTACGCTGAAAAATGTTTGCGCTATAACTTACTCCCTGGAAGTCGTATTTTACAAAATAAGAAACATTTTTAAAATCCGAAGCAACGAAGAATTTTTTCTTCGTTCACTTTTATATGTTTTTCATATGCAGTAGAAACTCATAAATTTTCCGCCTCCCAAAAAATAGGCAACTTGCATAAAATCTTAAATTTATTATTGATAAAAATTAAGCAAAAAAAATTCATCAAAAAAAAAATTTTTTAATTGAAATTTACTTTGAAATTCAAATTCTAGAAAGCTCGCCAAAAACCAACCATGAACTTCTGACATCACAACTGAGTCGGATCCTTTGTTCCTATTGGTAGAATTTTCGCGCCGAAAAAAAAATCAGCCAATAGAGTTCAACTCAGTTGTGACGTCATTAGCTCAAACATGGCGTTTGGTGACTTTTGGCGGGCTTTCTAGAATTTGAATTTCGAATTGAATTTTTAATTGTTCAATAAAATTATTTTGACCAATTTTTTCTTCGAAAACCTTAAATAAGAATTTCAGGCTGAGTTAATAGCGTTTTAAAAATTCATGCAAGTAGCCTATTTCCGCTCTAGGCAGCGGCTGATATTGCCTAGCGGGTAATTTAGCCCTAATGGCGCGGCCCTTTTGAATTTCATTCAAATTCTTAGTACCTGAGCCGTAGCTTTACCATCGTTTTTTTCTTTCCTGGCTCCGCTACTTTTTTAAGTTTCATTTAAATCGATGAAAGCGCATGTGTGTTCTCCATGAGGAGAAACTAACTTTGCTGAAGGAAATATAAGTGTAAAGAAAGCGAAAAGGCAGTCGAGCCGAAAATTTACAGTTGGAAGATGCTGTAGGTCAAGGAAAGCACACGACCTTGAATCGCTGTTTTATTTTTAATGGAGATTTTTCTGTTTTTCTTCTCCTTTTTTTTCACCATAGCTGCTGGGATTCTTTTCTCTTTAATTCAATTTTCAATTTTCAAAATTAAATTTGAGGTAATGAACTATAATGATTATGTAGCTATTATTGCACTGTTGGGGAAACTGTGATCTTAGTCCCGAATATTAAAATGCATGGCGGAAGAGATTTGATTTATTACCGAAAAAAATTTTATTGCGAAATTTTCGAATTATTTGAATCAAAGAGAAATTAATGTTTTGGATTCGAGTTGCTTACGGTACGGGTACTTAAAAGAACAAAGATGGGTTGTAAAATTAGAAAGCAAGTTTTTGTGGTGTGTTGAATGTTTAACAGAATTGTTAAAAGCAAAAGCGGTAAATTAATTTTCTTTTTAAATAAGGATGATAATTTTTTTTTTTTTTTTTAAATGTTTTGTTGAGATATCTGTCTAATTTGCATTCGAAATTAGTTTTTGAGTGCAGAAATTCTTGAAGTTAGTTAAAAGGGAAAAGATGAAGGAAACTAATTCGACGTTGCTCAAGGATCTTTTCAACTTCGCAAAAATTCAATCGCCAAGCAATTAATACAAAGTTGTAACAATTAATAGCAGTCGTTTGGGTAGCAACCTTTCTTCATTCACAAAACTTTTCGAAGCGTGTAAAGTTGTAAGTTGAATTGTTTTAAACTTGGGAGTCGTGCCGTCCATTTATTTCTTTTAATTTATCCCTTTCTTGCTTTAGCTTTTATTTTTTATTTTTTATTTTTTTTAATAAAGGAAAAGACTGATATCTCAGATTAAATCTTTCCTGTTATTTTTTTATGTGAGAAGTTGATAAAGGCCGCAGAATAGGAGAGGAGAGGAGAGGGGAGTTGTATCCTAGAAAAGGTCGGAGGCCTAGGAAAACGATCTAGTAAAAAGAGGGAGTGCCAGGCATGTTCTATATCTTCTTTGGGTGCCATACTCGTTTTCGAGCGTATGCAACCTCTCTGCATATAGCTGGTTTGTGTGTTTTGAGTTGACACAGCTATATGGGACCTACAGTTTAATGCCGGTTCTTAACGGCTAAGTAGAGAGAGTGATCTAAGCAAGTTACCACCTGCTGGTTTGCCATTGCCTTGCAATCGCTTTTTTGGAATCCTTAAATCCTCGAATTAGGTTCACATGACGCAGATGACATTGGTCAGAGGTGAAATACGGTCGGAAAAAATTCGAACCGTAGAGTGGAATCGAACCCATAAACTCCCGAGTGTGAGTCGGGCACGCTATCCACTGAGCCACGAGGCTGGCTCTAGTTTTATATAGGGAAGTTAAAGATAAAACAGTGTGGTACCTAATTTTTGATTTGAAACCCTGATGAAAAATTTTACGAACAAGAAACTCTTCTCAGATGCCGCTGAATTAATCGTAAGAAGCCTGGCTAAGTTCCAAAATCGTCCACAGCATAAAGAATAGTTTGTTATAATTTTCCTTATTGCTTCGGCTAAGAGTAAAAAATAATTTGGAGAAAAGATTTTCCTTCTGATTTTTTCATCTACAATCTTTCTTTCAGTGAGTAATTAATAATTACCCGAATAAGTTTCCGAAAAAAGTAAATATTGTAAAAAGAAAGAAGAGTCCGAAAAAATTCTGGTTCGTTAAATCGGGATTAGGCTAGTTTAAAGTAAAAAAAAAAAATACCGGGGATCCTTGAAACCCCCAAATTAAGATACATAAGAGAACGGAACTGTTAATTCCAGTAACTGAAAACTGAAATTAGGGAAATTAAGAGAACGGGATAGAAAACAAAGGAATTGTAGATTTGTCGAAACGATTCCAGAAACGGAAAAGCGGGAATTAGTTTATTTTTGAGAGTTATGGAAACGAAACGTCTTTCGTTTTAGGTCCCCCCGTACAAACGAAAATAAACGCGTTTTAATTGAAATTACGTTAGCTGTCTTAATAAGTGTATTTTATGATGCTTGAAGTAAGAAATTTAAGCAAAGTCTGGTGAAGCGGGAGCATTTCATTTTAAGCCTTTTGCAATAATTCACTCTGGAAATCTTAAATACCGGAAGAGGAAGAACATTATTAGCCGTGACTGGTAGTATAGATCGGACGCTCGCTTCGTAATATCCGTTTAATATACGCCTTTTTTTTTAGAAAAGAGGATTCTCCCCATTTCTCTCTCTCTCTCTCTTTCGCTCTGCTTTGGGATGTGGAAGGAAGATCTTTGTTAAACAAGCGATTTCGCTTTTTATTCGTTCGGGATAAAAGAGAAAACGGCATCAGAGGGAGAAGAAGGTTTCTGCTTTAAAAACGGAGCATCAAATAATAATTTTTTTCTTTAAAGGGGAATAAAATATAACGGTAGGAGGAAAAAAAAGAGATAAAAACCCGCAACTCATTTTTATTAACGGAACGACTTAATTTATTAACCTTTTTTTCGGGATTGACAAGGCTTTACTGGATTCATGCGTCAAATGAAATAATCGATTTCTGTCTTTTTTTTTTTTTTTAAATTCGCTTGACTTTTTTATTTTTTTATTTTCAGGGAATTACTGGGCTTTAGTGCTAGTCATTTTTCCGTTCCTGACGCTGTTCGGCAATGTACTCGTCATTTTAGCCGTAGTCCGCGAAAGAACATTACAAACGGCTACGAATTATTTTATCGTCAGCTTGGCTTTGGCGGATCTTTTGGTGGCTGTGCTGGTAATGCCATTCGCTGTCTACGTTTTGGTAAGTCATTTTTAAATATTTCTTTTTCTTCCCGTCATCATTATTTTTTTGTATAGAAGGTTGATTATAATGCCTTTTATCTTGAGTAATTATCTAATTTAATGAAAAACCAATAAGTCAGCGAAATCGAGCAGAATAAATCGCTAAGGTAAATTTACTCTTTTTATTTAGATAGACATTCTATAAGCCAATTCATCGTTAATGACTTCGAATTTGTTCTTGAGATATTTCAAGGGAAAATTAAATGCCCGTACGAAAAGGATTTCATTTTTTTTTTTTAGAGTAAATCAAGTTTACAACTTTTGAAAATTTAAAAAAAAAAAAAAATGAAAAGCGGGTTGTTAAAAGAATTTTGCTGAAATTTTTATTTTCGCAAGGGGTTTTTCTCCCTCAAGGTTTTGATGGTTTTATAATGTAAGACTTTAAATATGATTTTTTAAAAAGGGCGTTTAATCTCTGTGTTTGATTATTGTCGGTGCTTACTAGGAAAATTTGGATGTGTGATCTTGATCTTGCCTAATATCAAGGCTGATTGATTTGAGAAAAGAAAAAAATCCTAGAATTTTGGTTCAGTTCCTGCAAGGCTTTTAAGGCAGATTTCTGAGGCTTTGATGGGCTGAGTGCTTGGCCCTTGGCCGTAAAGCAGACCGAAGTTGAGGTGAGTCGGCAATATCAGCAGCCAAACTATCAAATTCTCGCCATAGGAATTGAAAAAGGGGAGTTATGGATGGTAAATCCATTGCAGACAGCCGAAGTGGAGGAGTAGAGGTAGCACCTTTGTCCTGGGTCTACTAGACACTGGTCCTCACTGCTTCACAGGGTAAGGTGATGCGATTACAGTTCTATAAAAGGAACCTCAGCCTCTCCCTTGCCAAGACCGTAGTGGACGAAGGAGCCGTACACTGCTAGGCCTAGCAGTTCTCTACGGATCTAGACCAGAAGGTCGAAAATCATTCCTTGGTGGGGGTTGGAAGCCGTACTAAGTATTGAGTTCCAGCCCACGGGGGCCGAGATGTTAAAGCTGCAGAAGGGTTCAGTGAGTTGGCCTGTCCGAAGGCGGTGGGCAGGTCTTAGGTTTGGTGGCGTAGGAGCTCATTGTAACGGGCCAACGGCAGCAACCATGGTCTTGTTATGGATGATGTTGGACCAGTGGCGTAACAACGCTAAAAGAACCCCCCTATTGCCGCAGAATTTTTACTCGAGATCGCTTCCTCAATTTTACACAGCATTTTATCTAGCATAACATTACTTTCTATTCCTGCTGAATGACTGGGGTCCTCCCGCGACCGCAGGGGTTGTGGGGGTGGCTACTACGCCACTGGCTTTCATAGAAATCTAATTTTAAGAGGGTTCTATTGGCTTGTAATTCCAGTGAATTCAACTTGAGCTTTAAAAATTCTTACCAGATCGTTTAGATAATTTAGACATTAAACTAAGGCTTTAAGTGAAAAATTTTGGGGGAAATCTAAAATTCTCCTTTTTTTTTTTTGGCCAATCCAAAAGCTCACTTTGCTGATCGGAACTTAAAATTCGCGAAAGACTTTGTTCAAAGTCGCTTAACCCTACAAATATGAGATAAAAGTAGAATCCGAAAGAAACGAGCAGAAATCTGTGCTTTTAAGAGGAATGAATATACTTCATGAAAAGTTTTACTACCGGTTTACGTAATCCTTGTCTCGGATTCGAGAGAACAAAGATAATGATGAAAGGGCTTTGTGTATTAGGATAAGGATGAGCGAAAGAGTAACTCAAAAACTAATCAGCATAAATTACAGCTACTATAATAAGGGAAGTTATAATAATTTTTAATTTTAAACGTGCTTTGATTCTGAATTTTGAATGAAATTGACGGTGCCGTTCGGCTAAACAATTTATTTTAGATAAAATTTCAGGTGGAAGTTGTCTTTTTTTAAAATGTTTTTGTGTGTGGTTTATTGAAAGAGAATAACTCCGATTTGATAATATTTTACCCCCATTTATTGTTTAGGCGAGATTTGCCAACATTTGACAAAATTTTCAAACGGGGTATTAAGCTAGCTGTAGCTTGTTGTTAACTGTACCGGAATTAGAGTTATTCATTTTAAACGAGCTCGATGAATTTTTTTGTTGGCTCGTAAACTGTGATATATTGTAGCTTTGTTTATAGAAAAAAAAAAAGGAAAAAGCGGTATGAAGTTAATAAATGCCTCCCCATTACGGCTATTGCCGGAGGATGACGATGAACTGACGATCGTCACAGTTATAAAAATAAAAGTTGAAAAAATAAAGGGGTCACTTTAATCGATGCGAAAATCTCCCGACTTATAGCCACAACCTCCGCAACGTTTGTTTATTTTCAATTTTTTTTTTTTGTATACGGTCTATTTTTTTTTTTTTACTACAGCACGCTATTCTCCAGCGTGATACTCCCAACATGGGAATTAAGGTCGTAACTCACTTTCATGGAGGATGTAAAGTTAGCTTAAGGTCGGCTGCTAAATTATAAACTCTTCTCGTCATTGCTCGTAAGTTGAAATGATTGTGCACTTTGTAAAATATATTATTTTGTTGAAAAATAATTGTGGCTATGAGACGATGTAGCTGGGCGTGCTTAAGGATCTTACGGCGATAAGAAAAGATATGAAAAAAAGTCATTATACGTAAAATTTTCAAGTGTTACACACGCTTGCAATTATCATATAACAAACAAAAGTATACTCTTTTCTCTTCTCACTTGGAATGTATTTCAAATTCGTACGTGTGCCTGAGAGCTATCGCAGGTTGAAGTGCTAAAAGATGTTGTAAGAAGGCTCGCTTTAGGGCTTAAAGTCGGAGCTTAATTTGGAAATTGAATTGGAAGGCAAGTTTCAACTTGACAAAATATATTTAATGATGAGCTCGAAATGAAGATAACTAGGAATTTTGGTGGCAAAAAGGGAAAATCGTGTTTTTGAGTTTTATTTGATTGCTCTTGATTTTGAATTCGGTCCAAGCGAAAAGACTACCAGGATGTCATCAGCGTAATGCAAGCTGCATATCTTCGATCGCATTAGATCTCTTGATGGTTCGTAGAATTTTTGGATATTATACTTCCATTAAATAAAATTGAGGAAAAATATATTTTCGAAAGCTTTTTTTGCGACTGTTGAAGGGTTGAAAATTATTTCCAAGATTTATTTTTAATGCTCATATTTTTCTGGGGAGTCGTCATGAAAGTTGTGAGTTTACTATAGTTGTAAAAATTTTTTGTTGCGAATTAAAAACGTTTGAAGTTATTAAATGGGTAGAAAGATGCTGCCGATTAGAGTCCTGCATCGGGTTCTAATATGACCTCGGGCTCATCAGCGTGGTTTAAGCTGCCATCAAACTCCCTTAGTTGATGATTTGGCGATTTTCTTTTTTACTTTTTCGGTCATCCTCCACATTTCTGCCCCATTACGCTCTTTATCATGCTGTTGTATATGCGATGGTTTCTCCCCTTTGTTAACTTTCTGCTCCTTAAGACTCCGTTAAGACACTTGATTTTTATTCGTAACGGAAAATATCGCCTTCTGCGGCTGGTGATGGAGGGGAAGATTGAAGGCAGGCGTAGACCGGGCCGGAGGTAAACATCCTGGCTCAAGAATCTAAGAGACTGGTACGGCCAAAATTCAGTATCCCTTTTTCGTTCGGCAGCCTCCAAAGTTAGGATCGCCATGATGATCGCCAATCTCCTACGAGGAGCGGACATTTAAAGAAGAAGAAGAAGGCGGCACTTGATTGCTTTCCTCGCCGGCACAATCCTTTTCTGGATCTTTTTTTCATCGCTCCCCTTGGAGTTGAACGAAAGACCGAAGTATATGTAACTTTGACTGGCAGATAGGGAAATATCTGCCTGCATCAATAATCCTCATCATAATTAATTTCTGCTTTCGTCGAAATCGGCAATTATAAAATCCTTTCAAGCATTTAAAATAAACTCTCGAGTTTCCGCATTTTTTTCCGGAAAAGCCTCCATCCGCTTCAAAACGGGGAAAATTTTCCCGAATATAAATAAACCATTCATCCTCGCTTTTCCAATTCGAACCGATTTTAAACGAAAATTGCAGTTCTTAAACTATTTTCCATAACAATACCTGGAAGAAAGTTTTAATTCCAAAAATAGAATAGGGTCGAAAACTGAATCATGTAAAGTAGAATACTGACCCAATCCTGAAAATCAGAAATATCCCAGTTGGAAACATTCCAGCGGAAGATGGTTAAAGTCATCAGCTGACGGATCTTTGCGTTGAGCGTTTTCCGTATTCCCCGATATTTTATGTATGACAAAACTATTATTAAAGTAACTGAGGCAACTTAATTTTATTCAAACGCATTTTAGTCTTTTTACGATAATCGTAAATCCTGAAACTTCTCATCGTAAGTCGAAAGTTCTCGTTCCCGATTCAACCGTTAATTCACATTTCTTCTTACCGAAACTTTTTAAAAACGTTTTTCCCTTAGATTTCATTTGTTGCTTTCTTCTTCCTGGATTTTACGCCTTTAGTATCGTCTAGCCGAAATAAATCGCGGTCATGTAAATCTAATCAAATCGTTTCCTTTTTCCGTTTTAAGGGTCGTTATAAATCCTTAACGCACCTGTTGTTGGGTTTATGAATTATCGGGGGGAAAGACGATTTTCGATGCTGAAAGAGCTTATAATTAAATATTCTATTTCGTTGTTCGTTTTAAAAGCAGCCATGATGCGAACGAGTTCACCGCTTTTCATGAAAACCCGAATCCGAAAAACTCAAAACTCGACGTCATAATCACTCAAGTTTGGAAAACCTCATTCTTTGGACCTCGTTTAGTCCAAAGTTCTTTTTCACTATTGCGGAACTAAATTATTTCCAAGTGAAGTATCTAAGCCATCACCTGTTCGCTCCCACCAACTTTCTTAAATAAACTTTGATCCTTCAAACTTTCGACATAACAAAACCATTATAATAAAACACGTTAATGCTCGATAATCTTCACGCTTTCTTTTTGTTTACCCCTTACTCTCAGCTCCGCCCGTCACTTTTTCCGGGTCACGACTAGCGGAGACACGAAATACTATGTTTTATTGCTCTTTATACGCAACATTTCAAAGGGAATAATTTTCTGATTTTTAAATGTTTGTAATTTTAAGATTGGGTTGTAATCCGATTTACTGTATCTTGGCCTACGCTCGGGATTATCTATTTGATCCCACATACATCCATTAGGGTAAATATTCATATCCATTTATTTGATTATTTGGAATCATGGCTGGACAAAGAGATTTGAAAACGACAGGCCCGTAGTCAGGGGGCTGGCATTGTTTCCCTTGGAATCGAGAATCTGGGGGATTGTCTCCTCTAGGTGGCTTTTTTGCCTCCCTTGCAGAAGATTTTAAAGAATGTATAGTTCACTCGTAAAAACAATTAAAAACTTTGGTTTTTCGGAGAATTGTGGAAGCGTTTTTAATTGGTCAAGCAATTGTGTTTGTTTTCCGACACAGAGGAAAACTGATTGAGGAAAAGTAAGGCCTTCCTTGTGAAAAATATGCCGAGGCTGTGTGAATCAAAAACAACACGAATAAAAATAAACAATGTTCGTTTTCTGTGACGTGTGTCTGTGTTCAAAGATGTAAACGACGTCACTATTTCTCAATTTTGGCGGAAATCTGACGTCATTGATCCAAAGACACGTCATGCCCCCCAAAATAACTTCTTGACTCTAAAGTGACGTCATGACCCCATGGTGATGTCATGACTCTAAAGTGGCGTCATGTCCCCACGGTGTCGTCATGACTCTAAAGTGACGTCATGAGCCCATGGTGACGTCATGACTCCAATATAGCGTCATGGCTCTAAAGTGGCGACACTTTGAGATTGCATATTACAAGAAGCAGATTTTTGAAAGGGAAGGAGTCAAAATTTTGAAAAACGAAGATCAGAACCGCCAAAGTTTAGAATTTGAGGAATTAGGAGATAACTGAGTTCGAGTTCCTATTATTATTATTATTATTATTTTTTTTTTCATTTTATTTAAATCTTTATAACAGACTTTAATTTATTTAAAGCAGCGAGAAAGTTTGGGGCGGTCTCCCCCCTCCTTGTTATTGGTGGGATCGGCCTTTAATATGTTTTACGGGTGAAAAATCAGATGAAGTCTGGTATAAGAACAACTTGATTGGACAATCAGTGGCGTAGCAATGTTAGGAGAGGCTCACTCAACAGAATGTTCAATCTAGGTCCCTTCCTTAAATTTTTTTAAGCTTTTTATCTAGTGCAAAATTACTTCTCTGCTAAAAGACCGGAGTCTCCTCGCGGTCGCGGGGGAGGTTCTACGCCACTGTGGACAATATTTGACCTTTCTACCTTGGGAAGAGGATCCCTATAATATTAACTGCAATAGTTATGTCGTGCTCCTTCCTCCGACTGGATAGGCAATATCAATTTGAGCACAATCACCTATTCTTAGCTTATGCAGAAGCGAATTAAGGCGCAAGTTATGCAAAATCAACTCGAGGACTCGAATATATAAGCTAAATATAGGTTTTAGATTCGCGACGTCATGAGATACGTCACGAGCACATTGCCTATGGCAGGCAATAGCAGGTTTGCCCCTAAACGGCGAGTGAAGATATAGCGTCATGGCCAATCATGAAACATTCAATCAATGGACTGGACGGTAATAAAGATAAATCTTTTTGCTGTGAAGCAAAAAGCGAATGGAATAGAAATGTTTTTTATACAGTTCTTGTCTCGTGATGATCAACGATGTAGGATATCTTGTTGTAGGAGACTTGGAACAGAAACGGTCGCAACTCGTCTAGAACAGGCGCTAAACAGAAAGTCCCATGTCAACTTTAAACTCGAACCCGTTATAAAGAGAGATAAAGGGGTAGCTTAGTCTCTGACCGATAATGCGGCACTTAGACAATCAATAAATAAAGGGGTCGAACAAAGGCGGGACCAAACTAAATTTTTTTCGTGAAACGATTTAAAAGAACACCTAAATCAGCGAAAGCCAACAATCGCATCATAGATTTTTAATTCGCCATTTAGAGCGAAATGTTCATACGGGTGAGATGATTAAAAATTAAATAAATCTCCAGAGTTTACGATCTAATGAAATTTAGGTTACAGATGTAAAGGTGAGCATCGATTTTATCAGCTGACAAACTCTCACCGGCTAAAAGTATTTTACCCGCGAGCTATTTATAAGGTCAACGCGACGGTTTCGTACGCTTTTTTTACTACTTTAGTAATGCTGCAAGGGGATAAATAGCGATCAGCTATATTTGGCGTTGATTTTATGGATGCGTGGAACTCAGTTAATCAATAGCACGGTATTTATAATACCCTCATTTAACTAAAATAAGAAAGAACTCTGGTTAATTAAAATTCGCCCGCAAAGTCTTGTTCTAAAAAAATTAATTCAGCTGGATTGGGGCCTATGGTCCGTTTAAAATCTAAAGCAACCTGGAATGAAAAGGGAATAAGTGGAAAACTGCTTCCCATTTTACCTGCTGAGCGAAAGGGAAAAACTGAGCAAATACATTTCAACATGGCCAACCATAGATTTTTTCGAAATTTTGGGGAAACGTTGACAACGATTCGGAAGGATAGCTCTGAGACAAAATGAACTATGTCGAGATTGCTTTAGGTTTTGGACGGACGATAAGCATGATGAATCGGCCTCTGTCTGTCACAACGACTCCCGACTCATTTTCCAAGTTTCCATTTAAAATCATTATTGAGCAGGCTTCACCATTTCACATTTGCTAAGTTGCCTTGGCGTATGATCCGAACAATTAGCGATTATAGCCTGGATAAGTTTTAAGAGGAATCGGATTTCTACGAATTTCTAATGTTCATTCGGGGTTGGATGAATGAATGCGGTAATTAGGGAAGGCTTTTGGAAACGAAACATCTTTGATCGGGGTCGAAATGGCTACGAGCCTTCGATTCGATTTTAGAATTTATCGCGTATATGAAATAATGGTTTTGAATCTTCAAATTCGGAATGTATCAGAATTACATTTTGACAGTGACGTATGAAAACCAATGGAAAGAAACGAGATGGATCATTTAATATTTATGGCATCCATTATTCAAAAATGGCGAGTTTTCGCAGGAGAGCTAAATCGTTTCCCATTTGTGAAGATCTGTTAAATATGACCTCATCTGTGCCCCTTTCCTCTCGTATTGATTCGTTCCTTTTAATGAGGCTGATTTTGTTTTCGTGTAAAACCGGGAAGCCAATACGGGAATGTAATGTACAACGGGAATAGGAAAACCGATATAATTTAATGATTGGGATCCGAGACTTTAGGAATTACGGAGTGAAACGTCATCTTGTCGTTTACATTTTCATTCCGGATTCCCTTTTCCAGTTGACTGGCATGGGATTGCTGCAAGGACCGTTATCGATGGAAAGTTTTTTTTTTTTTTGGGAGGTTCTCCGAAGGGATATGAGGCAGATGGAGGACTAAGTTTTTGTTTAAAATGCGGTTTTTCAGTTGAGGTAGTTTCGGTTTGATCTCGTAAAATTAAACGACCCTCTTGTGATTTTCGGAGTTTGAGAAGCCGCAAACGGAATGGAATTAGAAGTATATGGTCCAGGTCAATGGTTGGGATATGTTGGGGAGTTTATAAGTAAAGATAAGGAACATTGTTAATCGATATTAAAGTTTTAGAATCCATTATTAAGTATGAAGTGGAAAATAGATAATTGCAGTGAATCGGGGTGAGTTGAAATTCATTATTTTTAGACCCCTGCGCCGCGGTCAAATTTTCGCGGAGGCGGCTAATTGTTAAAATTGTTTACCCGGCGGCTACGGTTGATTTTATGTTTTTTTTTACCCGGGGCGGTGTCGCGGCTGAGAAATGCATTGAGATTGATTTTAACTAATTTTATCAAATGCCTTGGATATATGTTGCGGGGACCCAAGTACAGGCTGCTGCAGACCATCATTCAGGGTAAAAGAAGACTTGGTCGTAAGAATCTCTCCTGGTTGCGGAATATCGGGAATTGGACCGGGTTGACGGAAGAGGAGTTATTCCGCAAGGCCGCCGATCGTGAAAGATTCAAGGAGCTCGTCGGATCGATCGTCTAAGCTCGCGTGCGAGCAGGCACCAAAAGAGAGAGAGAATTTTATGAAGCCTTAAACCTTAAAAAATTAGAGGTGGCTGGCCAATTATCTAAAATCAGACCCGAAACTTTCCCGTCTGCCTGGGAAGTTCTCCAGGACCAGAAAAATATATATCTAAAATTAGAAGGTGACCAGATAAGCAATGAACCGCCAGCTCTTTTTGTTTATTTAAGAAATCGGAACCAGAACCACAAAACAGTTGATAAACATCGTCTGGCAAAAAAATTGCTTACCACCCCCGCAAGAAAAACTGGATGTACGTGGCGCAAACATGTAAGACTGGCTAGATCGCTATGGAACGCGCCTTTTCTTCTTTCGCTGTATTCTTCTTAACATGCCTCCCCGTGACGGGGACTGGCGACCATCATGGTCGGAAAGCGAAAGTCAGAAACCAAAACCGTAGCAAAATCGACTATCTTATTTGGAACGTTATTTTTGTTTTAATTTGCGTTTTAAATCCAGCCGATTTGGCGGAAGCGGCGGTGGCTTAGACATGCTAACCTGGCGGCGGCGCCGGCTCAAATTTTTATAAATTTCAGTGGCGGCGCCAATAAAATAAAAAAATTGGGCGGCGTGGCTGCGCGACGCAGGGGTCTAATTATTCTTATATTTTTAATATAAAGAGGAGGACATGGCGTTTACTTATTGAAACCAGAATCGCAGATCAGATTTCAGATCTAATGTTTACTGGTTCACTGTAGAAGCGAAACGAACAATAATACACACTGCACTGCAAGTTTTCGCAGTAAAATTTAATTTCCCAAAAATAGTTGGGAAAAATAAAAATTGTTGATGCATAAGTAGACGCACCATCTTCTCGACTTTGCTTAACTAACATTACTCAACAATTATTCATTCATTTAAATCATCCAACTGTGATAAGCTAAAGAATAGTGACTTTAAAACATAAGAAAACATGCTCGTTGCTCATTTAATTTCCCCATAAAACGAAAGATATCGGTCTCTAAAGATTTTAGCTTTTCACTCCGATGGTCGATAAAAGGAAAAAAAAAGTAATTAAAAAGGTTTTGCTTTTAAACGAGCATGCCAAGAAAGCGTCTATTATCGGTATTAAAACTGAATCTGACATATTTCCGGAATCTCAATGCCCCCTTTTTTTTTTTCATTATCTCACTTTATTTGTTTCACTCTTTTTCAACAAGGTTTTCATACTTAAGGATTTTCTTTTGAAAATTATTTCATAAAAAAGCGCCTGCACTACGAAACAGCTAAATCGTTTTTATTTTTTAAAAAAAGTAATTGAATTTCCTCTGACAATTTTTTTTCCCCGCCTAAATATCCGATGGGACCGCAAGAAAAAAAGAAAATGAAAGTTTTCCCGAGTAGAGGGAAAAAATTCTAAAAAATCGTTTACCGATTTCAGAATGAACGATTTTGCCCAAATAAAAAAAAAGTCGAAGTATATATGAGAATTTCTTGTTTTCAAAGAAGGGTGACCATCCGTGATAAACTTATATCTTCATCAATCACTAAATGAATCGATCTGAATGAGCCTGATTCAATCCCGTGAGTAAACTATTCAGTCAACCATCTAATTAAAGCGGTTTTTTTTTGGTTGGGGAAAAAAATAGAACGAGGAACATTGGATGGCTTTTCCGCTAGGATGGGCTGTGTTTTTTCGTCTGACCTACATAGTCCTAAAGCCGACTCTCCTGTTTACGCTTTTACACATTTTTTTTCCCTCCCCAAAATGGAGAGTAATGTTGTTAAAATGGAATCGATGAGAGAATTCCATGCAGTGGCGTAACAGCTGCCCCCTCATTTGACCCTCTTTGAAAAAAAAGTCCTGGAAAACTACGCAATTTTTAATTATTCCTTTGATTTTGATGAAACTTGAAAAACTTACGTTGATACAGATCCTAACGAACTTTTTTATTTCATATATTTTTTTCACAAGGGCAAAGAAAAAAAAAAAGATTTTTAAATGTAAACTTCAGAATTTTTTTCCCTTTGAATTTATACTTCCTTCCTGTATCTTCTGCCTCTTAATTTCTTTGCTTTTTACATCTTTTCATTTTTTTTTTCTTTTCGGAATTCATTCCTGTTTCGCTTCCTATTGCTCTCCACTTTGAATTTGAATCAGGCGTGAACATTTATTTTTCAAATCTTTTGTTATTTTCTTTTACCTTTTTTTTATGATGTCGATGATTTATTAAAATTGGGTATATAATACGCACGGGATGTTTTATTAATATGGATTATTTTCTTAGACAATTTTGCTCCCGCCGGATTTAAATCTGCAATTTTACCGCAGACTCGTTCGGAAGCCCTTAATCGGTTGCAATCCTTTTTGATACTTAATTTTTGAGAACGCTTACGCTCTGCACACCTTAGCTTAAACGTGTAATTAGTTATTCGGGTCGGTCTGTGATGTGGCAATGAATGCACAGTCTCGAGCTAAAGAAAGCTTGAGAGGGAAATACAATTGCTTTAATTGCTGGAAACGGTGGAAGCGGAAACTAGAAAAGGAAAATAATGATCACAGTTGTACTTTGTATATTCCAGAAGATTTCATGCATTTAAATTCGTAATCTCCTTTCCGAGATCCTGGGAAAGCCGTAAATAAGATTTTAGAAGCCGCACTTGACGAAGTTGAGAGTACCCCAGATCGTTAGACAAACCAAATTGACAGAAACCGGACACTCCGGGTCTATTTTGAAAAGGTCCTCTTGATTTTAGTCAACAATGAAATGGTGATTATAGCAACCGCTTGATATCTTGTCCTCGTTCCGAATTAAAATCGGCGCAAATCGAAATAGGATTGTTGAAAATTTTTAAATGATTAACTCACTAAAACATAAATTATATATGAAAGGCAATGTGAAAGACAAAGTCGAATTTAATGTTTTATTTTTTTCCCCCCGGAGAGTGAGCAAGTAATAGCAGGCTAAAGTAGCTAAAGTATAGCTAGTAAGTAAAGTAAAGTAAAGCTAAAGTAAAGCTAGTAAGTAAAGTAAAGCTAAAGTAAAGCTAGTAAGTAAAGTAAAGCTAAAGTAAAGCTAGTAAGTAAAGTAAAGCTAAAGTAAAGCTAGTAAGTAAAGCTAAAGTAAAGCTAGTAAGTAAAGTAAAGCTAAAGTAAAGCTAGTAAGTAAAGTAAAGCTAAAGTAAAGCTAGTAAGTAAAGTAAAGCTAAAGTAAAGCTAGTAAGTAAAGTAAAGCTAAAGTAAAGCTAGTAAGTAAAGTAAAGCTAAAGTAAAGCTAGTAAGTAAAGTAAAGCTAAAGTAAAGCTAGTAAGTAAAGTAAAGCTAAAGTAAAGCTAGTAAGTAAAGTAAAGCTAAAGTAAAGCTAAAGTAAAGCTAGTAAGTAAAGCTAAAGTAAAGCTAGTAAGTAAAGTAAAGCTACAGTAAAGCTAGTAAGTAAAGTAAAGCTAAAGTAAAGCTAGTAAGTAAAGTAAAGCTAAAGTAAAGCTAGTAAGTAAAGTAAAGCTAAAGTAAAGCTAGTAAGTAAAGTAAAGCTAAAGTAAAGCTAGTAAGTAAAGTAAAGCTAAAGTAAAGCTAGTAAGTAAAGTAAAGCTAAAGTAAAGCTAGTAAGTAAAGTAAAGCTAAAGTAAAGCTAGTAAGTAAAGTAAAGCTAAAGTAAAGCTAGTAAGTAAAGTAAAGCTAAAGTAAAGCTAGTAAGTAAAGTAAAGCTAAAGTAAAGCTAGTAAGTAAAGTAAAGCTAAAGTAAAGCTAGTAAGTAAAGTAAAGCTAAAGTAAAGCTAGTAAGTAAAGTAAAGCTAAAGTAAAGCTAAAGTAAAGCTAGTAAGTAAAGCTAAAGTAAAGCTAGTAAGTAAAGTAAAGCTACAGTAAAGCTAGTAAGTAAAGTAAAGCTAAAGTAAAGCTAGTAAGTAAAGTAAAGCTAAAGTAAAGCTAGTAAGTAAAGTAAAGCTAAAGTAAAGCTAGTAAGTAAAGTAAAGCTAAAGTAAAGCTAGTAAGTAAAGTAAAGCTAAAGTAAAGCTAGTAAGTAAAGTAAAGCTAAAGTAAAGCTAGTAAGTAAAGTAAAGCTAAAGTAAAGCTAGTAAGTAAAGTAAAGTAAAGCTAGTAAGTAAAGTAAAGTAAAGCTAAAGTAAAGCTAGCTGAAGTATCACGATATTTCTTGTTTATGAGATAATTTTCTTCTGTCATTTTTTGACTACATCACAAAAACTTTATTTCCGTGTAAAGTAACTTTTTTTTTTTTTAAATTGAGATTTATTAAGGTTAACGATAATTGCGTTAATTTACTAAACGGATGTTTAACCGAAAATTAAAATTTTTGCGGGTTATTTATAAACAATACTTGGCATTCAGACTGGAATGTTTTGAAAGTGGCTGAACCATTACTTATTAACGAGTTCCCGGCCATAACAATGAGGTTGATTTGGTGACCGGAAATTGCATTCACAGCAGTCGTGCAAATTAAAACGCAATTTTGGTTCGTGATTGCTCTGCATATATTCGAAGTTCTCTATATATACTCGATAGAATCCGATAATTTAATTTATTTCACCGATTGGAGGATTTATTCAATATTTCTTCTTCGATTTTTTTAAAACTTTGAAGAAGTAATCGAGTTAGTTTTTTTTTTCTTACGGGAAGTTTTCGGATTTCGAAAGTAATTAGATGTAAGATACGCTTTCTTTGATAAGAAACCGATCGGTCGTAGTTGATTAAAGGTTTTTTCGTAGCAAGTAATTATCGACTGCCGAAATCAGTTTTTTCGAAATTTTCAAATAGTTCTTGATTTTTATTTCTGACAATTATACGAATTTTTAAAAGTTTAAAATATAAATCATCTCTAAAAAAAAAACTTAGCACGCGAACAATTTTGTGACTGATTTTGAATTATTTAAATAGTCAATCTGGTCTGATGTGGAATGTACAAAATCATTCAAACGTCAACCTTCCTGCAATTTTTTTCTGATACTGTCGAGTTCGGCTTTACGGGATAAAAGGAAAAAAAATTTTTTTTCACTCATTTTTTTTTTTGTAAAAATATTTCCTGTGCGTGAGACCCTCGTTTTTGATGAATCCTTTCGAAAGGGAAAAGACAGAAAAAAAAGATAAGAAGTGGATGAAGACAAATGTCTCCTTTACTTTTAAGTCAAAGTGAAGGACAGAACATTGTTTTCAATCTTCACAGCAATTCTCTTTCTACGTATCCTTAAGATATATTGATTGGTTTTTATACCGGCGACGAAAGAAGGAGAAAAATTTCGTTGAAAACTTTTGCCACCAAAGACAAATAAAGTTGTATAGGTTTTTAGAGCTTTCACTAAGTTAGAAAGCTTACACGTTTTTAATTTATTGATCAATTATCACCGGGAAAATTTTTGACAAGTTTTATTTTCAATCGATTGAGTTTTTTTACGCCTTAGAGAAAACAATGGAAGTGTTTTTTTTTTGTGTGTGTCTTTCTAAATCACGAAAAAAAAAGAAATCTTGACTAAACTTTTTTTTTTTTGAAACTAATAGAAAAAGCAAATGGCCGGATTTTGGGTTCTAGCTGCTCAATCTTTAAAACGGTAGGATCCATAACTTACAGATTGCAATCGCATTTTTGAAAACAAATCTCAATTTTACGACCCGAACAGAGCCGTTTCGAAATTTTTTTTCACCGAAAATTGTTAGAGGAAGTGGAATAAAAGCGATTTTTTGGATCAATGTCATCTTACAAAAGAATGTTTTTCTCAATTTTTCTTTTTCCTTCATCGAAAACAACAGACGAGGAAAAGTGTAATGATTTAAGTAAGATGTTTTCAGAAAAAGGATAAATTGATATGACTGGATGGTTGTGAAATGCCGGAAGCAAATGACGCGTGCAACCAAGTTCTTTTAAATCCACAAAAGAGGAAAACCGGGTCGAGCTGTTTTTTTTCCTTTTGAGCATTTTGAAATACGTTTAAGAATCTTGTTATTATTTGGCGCAAGAGCTTTTTTTTTTTTTTTAAAAATTTTCAACTGACTTTTTTTAAATTAACATTTCAAAAAGTGAATTATTTTAAGAAAATTCCAAGCTGGGTTCCCGAAGAGAATGGATGATGATGATAAAAAAAATGTAGTTCACGAACGTTCCTTGGTTCCAAATGAATCTGTCGTGAATAAAGAAAGACTTTTTCATTATGCACAAAGAAGTGATTCTCGGGAATCGCGCCTTTTTAATTAAGCTCTCGCCCGTCATTGTTCTTGTAAAAAGCCTGGGACCAAGTTCGAACTGGCGGGGAATGAAAAAAAAAAAAAGGAGAGTTATTTTTAATTTTTGATTTGGTACACGAGATGGATTCGAGGGATTATTAGTATCATGTGGTCTGACTGGAAGTCTATATATAGCTCGGGAAATTTTCCAACAACTAGCGACCGTTGGAACCCCCTCTAATAATTTCAACCTTTCGCGTTTATAAATATTTACCCGTGTTTACTAACACAACATGGCAAGCCTGCATAATATTAGTTCCTTCCGATTCTGTTTACAAACAATTCTTTAGCCGGAAAATATTTTAATACTTAGGAGATAATTTTGTCGGGGAAAAAGATTAAAATTTTGAGGGAGAATTGAAAACATGATTTATTGAATTAGAGGTCGAAAATATTTTTTTTTTTCGGGGTCGCGGTTTTTGAGGGGACTTGTAACATTTTTGATCGTTTTTTGGAATCAGTCGTTTTTTAATTATCATATTCGATGAATTTTCGTGTTGCTTTTCATCGCGAATTACATTATCAAGGTTAGGAGTTTCAATGGTTGTCAATATTTTACTTTCTTGAAAACTTTGTCGTAGGATGTAACACAGGAGGATCAATCAAAGAAATTCTTTAGAAATTTTAAACTAGTGGAGGATTCTTAATGCTCAGTTTTGCTTGAGTTTGATTCGTTCGTTTGTTCTCTTTTTAGTTCTCATCTTTTGTTTAAATTTATTGCATTTGAAGAAAAGGGAAAAAGCTTTTTTACCTGTAAAAAGGGTTTATTTCACGCTTTAACTTGTTGTATACGGCAAGCAAGAAAATTACAGAAAAAATTGTAAGAAGATTTGACAGACAAGATAAAATTATGAAAAGGTTGATTTGAAATGAAAAAATTATCAAAATATTTGTTAATTAAGAATGAATTATCAAAAGATTTGGTAATTAAGAATGAATTATCAAAATATTTGTAAATTAAGAATGAATTATCAAAAGATTTGTTAATTTAAAATGAATGATCAAAAGATTTGTTAATTTAAAATGAATTATCAAAAGATTTGTTAATTTAAAATGAATTATCAAAAGATTTTTTAATTTAAAATGAACTATCAAAAGATTTGTTAATTAAGAATGAATTATCAAAAGATTTGTTAGTTAAGAATGAATTATCAAAAGATTTGTTAATTAAGAAAAAATTATCAAAAGATTTGTTTGACAAGAAAAAATTATCAAAAGGTTTAGTTCAACAAGAACAATGTTCGAACAAGAAACTGATTTCAATCACCTATTTTTGTTTGGCCAAAATGATTAATTTTTTAATATATTGTTATTAGGAAAAACTCCTGCCCCTTATTTGGCGATTAAGGGAAAAAAACTGAAATTCAACTTCACATTTTATCAAGACCTTCTCACAATTTTTTAATCAAAGTTCCATTTCCACTGAGCGAGAATTAATTATCAACTCAACGAATCACTGACATGCTAATTGCCTCGTTAACAAATATCAAATATAATAATTATTTTAAAATAAAATCCTTGTTCGGGTTTTTGAGTTCGGTTTCCGCGGTAAAAAGGGAAAATCCCGATTGTTGATTTCGTTTGAATTTATATTAAGGAACCGTAATTTTTACGGCCATCACTCGTTGTTAAGTCTCCTTTAAATGCTTTTAACCCGGGAGAATGTTAAAAGTGTAAATCTTCGTCATAAATCAGGCAGGCACGTTTAAAAAACATCTCAACATTCGAGTAATGCTTTCCTGAACGAGGTAAACCGGCATATACATTAAAAGGGAGTTTTTATTGGTCGAATCACTTTTTTGCTTTTTCTCCCTTTGTGTCCGATCGTAATATGCTTTTTCCTTAGACTCTTTTAAGGGGCATAAAACGCCCTCTTAACTACTTTATATCTAGGAAAAGTTTCGCATTGAAAGGGATTGAGAGGTGTTTAGCGTTCTCGCTAATAAATAATGAAACGTTTAGATTTTGACGTTCAACATCCATTACATCGGTAGATATTTGCATTTAATACGCCGAGGAATCAAGTGCATCTTATTAAAGAATGATGTTGAGCTGTCATTACATTCAAATGAGGGTGGGATGCTTGCGAACTTTGGGATTTGAGTGTAGATGGAGATTCTGTTTGGGAATTCTTGGGGAAGCGAATCAAAATTTTTAGGAATGACTCAATTTTAAGGAAAAAATGCGTCAAATTCGATTCCTGAGAATAAATTTTTCCCGGGAAAGTTTTTTTTTTTTTTGTAATTTTTGAATTCTCTGAAAATTAAATGGAATTTTCTTGAAAGCCTTCTCCGCATTAAAAAAATTAAGGGGGAATATCGCTTCCTTGAAAATATCGAGTAGAATTAAAAAATTATTTTTCGAAAATGGAATTGCGACTTTTCAAATTATTAAGAAGAAAACAACGGATTCATTAAAATCTTGAGTTAATGCTAAAGCACCTGGTTCAAAATGGCTGATTTTAATTATATTTATCTTATGTATTGTGCGCTTCGCTTAATTCTTTCTCCAACAGATAATTCTTTTTATTATTAAAAGATTTTAGGAAATCGTGTCCGTTTTTTTCCGAATTTAAATTTGCATCGCCCACCTGTAAGTCTTGTCTTAAAATCCTTCCACTCTTTCTTTTTTCACTGTTTTTCTGACATATCGTTTTTTTTAAAAAAAATCGTTACAAGATTTTATCGTTGAGATTTAAGCTAGTATTATGAAATTCCTGGAATCAGATGAGAAGATAAGTTTTCCTTTTCAAAAGTGGGTTTTCCGTTTTTTTTTTTTTTTTTTCGTGCTCTTTTGATAACTTTCTTGCACTATTATGAATTTTTTCCCCCCTTTTTTATACCATTCAATAAGAGGATTCAAATATTAATATAAAATTTTTTAGTTGCTAAAATATTCCAGAAAGTGTTTGAAGGAAAAAATATTTTTGATAAAAGGTGATATTTTAATTTTTGTTCGTGTTTTAATATTTTTACCTGGTGGCACAAAGCAAGCAAAATGAATTACAGTAAAACCTCGTTTTAACGCTTTTCAAGGGACCAAGAAAAAAGAGCGTAATAAGCGGGAGAGCGTTAAACCCGAAATAACGCTCTAGAGCGTTATACCGGAATTAGCGCTATTTTAGCGTTATACCGGAAAGTACGCACATGTCCCGTACGTAACATGTCCCGATATTTTAAGGAAAAAGTTAACGCTGTGACATATTGTAATAAACGGTACCGAATAACTAACCTTATACACCGATTTTAAAGACGTATTGCATAGCAAAATCACATTGTATTACATTGTGTTCATTAAATGTGCAAAAACTTGTGAATTGTGATGCCGCTTCAAGTGATTGATTGTCTGAAATTTTGGTTTATGCGAAAATAATGTTTCAGGAGCGTATTAGAGAAGTTCTTATCATTGAAGGGACCACAAAATACCAGCGTTTTATGCGGGATTTCGTAATAGCGGGGAGCGTTATTCCCGGGGTATTTTATACAGGGCTCTTATGGGGATGTCCAAGGGACCGGGCAATTAGAGCGTTATACCCGGGAAAGCGCTATAATAGGGTTCGTTAAAACGGGGTTTTACTGTATTTGGACATTTCATTCATCAAATTTTTCAACCGCTCTGGACTAATGAAAGATGCCACATGCGGCAATCAGCGGCTCGAAAAAAAATGAAAGGATTTTTTTTTAACGGCATGAAAGAAAATTTCTAGAACACAAGGAAATGATTGATGATGATTTGGAAAAAGGAGGAAAAAAATGTTGACTTTTTTATAGTGTCTTTAGAGTTGTAAAAGTGCTGCCACTATTGTGGACGTGGATCTTTTTTTTTTTCAAACTTTTGACTATTGTTTTTTGCGCTTATATTGAAAATATTATTAGGTTTGTAATTTTGTTTTGCTAGAAAAAGGGAGAAGTTAAAAAATATGGCTGAGACATTTTTTTGATGTGAAGGATGATCGATCTTTTTTTGGGAAATGAGCTGGGACAATGTTTTTTAAAATTTACATAAGGGTTGCTTGTCATTGTTTTTTTGAACAATGACCGGAAGCTAAAAAATGTTTTTAAAACTATTTTCTGACAGCCGAAGCTCCGACAGAAATTTGGGAAATTAGGCACTAGATCACTTTTTATTTAATTAAAATAGGCTCTCTGGTTTTGTTAGTCTTTTTCGAAAGTGAAGGAATCACCATAAGTTAATATACATCATATTTGATCATAAATTAAATCCGTTGACCAGAAATAGCACATCTGTTTTCCTTTGGAAAATGTTAATCACGGCGAACATCCGATCATCAGGAACATGTCACCGTGCATTAATTTTCATATTTTAAAAAAAAATCTGGAACCCATGACCAAAGTCTATTTACATTCGATTTTCGAATATCGGAAGTTAGGTCAGCTCGGAAAATTTTTAGAGGCTAAAACAGTAATATTCACAGTTCTGGCCAATTTACTTAAACTTAGTTATTACGACTGAGTATTAATTTTAGAATAGGTTTTGACTTTAGAAAACACATTAATCGGCTTAGCAAGAAAAAATTCATCAAAAAAAATGCATTTACAACGCGAAAAATTCAATTTGAAATTTAAATTTTAAAAAGCCCGCCAAAATAACCATAAGCCATGTTTGGACTAATGACGTCATAACTGAGTTAAACTCATTTCATTTGCTAATTTTTTTTTGGCGCGAAAACTCCAACAGGAGCAAAAAATCCGATTCAGTTGTGACGTCATAATTGCATGGGTCGTTTTTGGCGGGCTTTTTAGAATTTGAATTTACATGCTAATTTTCGATACCCAAAAATTTTTTTGATGAAATTTTTTGCTTAATCTTGATTATTGATTGAAGAATTAATATTAACAATAAATGTGCGATTTTAATATTTATGCAAGTTGCCTATTTCTATTCTGTCGTTTGACGATTCAGGAGTCTTGTAACAAAATTCTTTCATCAGATTCAGGAGTCTTGTAACAAAATTCTTTCATCAAATGAATGAAATCTCTCATCGATTTGAATTTGTGAATTCCAAAAACCGAATCCGCAAAATTCGCTGCGAATAAACATTTCCAAGAAACAAAATCGCATGTAAATTAATCTTAACCGTGAAGAGTAATCCTTTGCAAGCTAGTCGCACTCTGCGAAATCTTTAAATAAGACTGGCTTAATTTAAAAACGGTGAGAGTTTGGGGAAAGTGGGAAAACTTTTAGGAACCAAATTTTCCACGCGAAAATATTAAAACCCATCTGGATTTTTTTTTTTTTTCTTTTTTTTTGATCGGCGCCATTTTATAAAACCTGACGATAATCCTTCTTAGAGTCAGAAAAGAAGAGGAAAAAATGATGAGATGTTTTTGCTTCAAAGATTCGCTAAGATCACGTCGATGCGACAAAGACATGCGAAAAACTTTACAAACAAAAAGAGGGGGGGGGGGGGGGAGAAAAGAAATTTCTTTTTCTCTTTCCGTGAAAATAAAAGGGATATTAATATTTGACTTTTTTTTTTTTATACCTTTAAGTTAAAATTTCTGAACTTTAATTCATTTCTTTTGTCGGATTTAAAAAATCGTTCATCAAAAATTTAAAAAGTTGATATAAAGAATTAGTTTTAATCTGGTGTTTGCTTTTTAAAGGAAAAAAAAAAGTATAAAATCTTTTTTAGTTTTTCTTAAAGGAATACTGTAAATCCTTTTTATTTCGTAATGTAAATAATGAACCCCAAAAAAAAAAAAAAATTTCGTACAATCTTTTAATTAAGGTTTTTTTAAGCTAACCAAAAAAGCAAACAAATAGATTGTTTTTTTTTTTTTTGCTTCCCTGCGGTCTTTTGACTAGGATCGAAAAAAACAGGAAAAAAATTCACAATCGAAATCTAAAAAAGAAAAAAAAATTGAAATGTTCCTGCTATGTCAATAATAGAGAATTGAAATCGAGATTGAAAAATATTTACAGTGTTTTGTCGTTTTTACCAGATTTCAATTAAAATTCTATCAATTGCTTTCTTCTCTTTTTCCGCAATAATTTTTTCTGCACGAATTTTCTTTTAGAAATTAAAGATATTGATAAGATTTTGATGCTTAGATCTTAATCTAACGAGAAACAAATAATTATAAAGTGGAGAGAGTGCCGAAATTTGTAAATATTGGAATAGTTTTAATCGACAGTATAACTATAGGTGTATCATAAGTTTAGGCGCTTTTAGGTCTTAATGCGGGGGAGGGGGGTTTCTGGAAATGCAAACTCTGTGGCGGAAATAAACCATCATCACGGTGATTGGGAAGATTGAAGTCTTGAGTCAAAGTAAGGACACGTTTCACTCAAAATCTTCGACCTGGGCGCGATAATTTTTGAACGATTTCTCAATAGTCAACTTTTATAATTCCGATTCTTTTTTGTGCAATCATATTGGCACAAAATTCATTTTCTTTTCGCAAAAATCATTCAAGCCTTTTTTTTGTTGCTTCCGTCCGCCATTTTCGTGTCCTGATGTTTTATTTGTTTCCTGAGGAACGTTCCATCCAATTTCATTCAAAGTTTTTTCTTTCAACCTATTAGTCCGGCTTCTATTTCCTCAATAAAGATATCATATCCGAGAAAATTGAATATCATGTATAAGGAAAAGAAAATCAACTTAAGAGTAAAGAAAGAAGAATAAGGAAAGCCGTTGTTGTTGTCGTAAATTTGATGACGCAATGAAAATCAGTGGTTGAGCCAGGACACTTTTGATCTTTTTTTCCTAGAGGAAAAGAAACTCGAAAGATTTTCTTTTTTCCTCAATATAAATTTTTTCATATACATTTTGTGTACTCTCAGATCAAGCTAAACGGAGGACTCGACGTTATTTATCGATCCGAGTTTGGGGGTTTCCGCGGGACGGTATAAATCATAACACCAGAGCAAAAACCGAAGTGTTATTCGGGCAATAATAGGAAACGTTATTAACAGTGCGAAAATATTATGCCACTATTTGGAGAAGTTTTCGTTTTGAATTATCAAACGTCTGTCTTTTTTCCCTTGGAGGTATTTTTTTTTCTCTGAAGTTTAACGAGTAAACGTGTCCGCCTCGAACATCTTTTTTTTTCCTCTTGTATGTTTGTTACATCTGGATTTACCTAGAGATTGCGGCAAATATGAAAAAAAAAAAAGGTTCTATACCTTTTTTCCCCCTCCATCTTTGCATTTGTACTCGAATCTGGTCGAAAGCCCTCAGGTTATTATTCCGTTTTCGCATTTTGTAAATCGCATTCATCATTCTCCCACTCCTCTTTGCCCGCTTCTGACTCTTCCTCCCACCCGTTTTCCATGAATTCACGGCTCTTTGACACCTTTCCCTCCGCATCCCTTTTTCATTTGTTCACTGCTTTTCACAAATATTAGCGGTGCGAACTTGATCACAATAAAAAACACACTGCACTTTTCCTAACGCGAAGGATTTGTTTTAATGGCTAAAGTAAGACGGGTTGATCTTTCGAATTCGAATTCGCATTTATATTTCACACGAAGGTAAATCGTCGAGGGTGTTGCTGCAATTGGCCTTCGAGAGGGTTTAATTCGACATGTAAGATTGTATAACTCACTAAACGAGATTGAATTTCTCTGTTGGTTCAGCGAACGACAATACTAGTTAATATTTATGAGATAATCAATGGAGAACTAGTAGAGTGAGGATAATTATGCGCGACTGGGTGTCTTAGAGCATAATAGAACTATGATGCTAATGCAAACTCTAATTCGATTATCTTTCGTGTACAAGGGATATCTTCGTAGCGTTAACACCAGAGAGGGAGTCGACACTTTTACTTTTTCAGATTTACCAACAACTATGATTTCAAACAAAGTCTGCCAATTTGATTTTGAGTCTAATATGCCGTCAGGTATAAACGCGTAGGATAAAGCAAAAACTAATTTAAAATAGAAGAAAACATATTCGGGTGTTTTAATGAAAGGACTCTTAATCTGCGACTGTTGATCTTTTCCTCGCAGTCCCAAAACTGTATTTATTTCAAAGTTGCTGAAATACATTTAAAATTTCGTGATAATAAACACACGGACCTATTCTTTATTCACCAGCATAACACTTTGCATACTGGACATTAAGTAATTTGCAATTCATCAAGTTTATCTTTTACTGAAACCCTCCAGAAATATTTTGGGGTGGGAGAAAAAGACATTATAGTCCAAGTGGTTTACGCGTTTGATAAAACTAAGAATGTCAAATGTTGAGCTAGGTGGAGGAGACTGAGTTATAATTTCTTTATGATTAAACATAAAAAAAAAAACGTTTTGGTTTAATATTTACTCGGGGACAAGTTCGCTTGTGTTTTTTTGTTTAAATCCTCATCTCTGAATAAACATCCGAGCGGCTGAAATGTAATTAAATTTTTTCCTCTAACGTTTTTTTTTTTTTTAATGTTCATTATAAGTTATACAAGTAGATTTTTATTTTACTTTTGCCAGATAGATGGAAAACTGGTCTTGTTGTAAGCGAGAAGATATATAGTCCCGTTAAGCTCTGATTAATCTAATTCGTTTTGTACATAAAAGTCGAGACGAGAATACAGACCAGTTGTTGATTTTAACTCTGCGTTTCCTGCGGAATTTATCGACCTTTGATTAAAAAATCTACTTTATACAGCCCGTGAGGGTAACCTCAAAAAAGGGGAAAGGCATTTTATTTAAATTGTGGAATTTTTTCAATGTAGCCCTTGTTTGGAATCGATGCGATTAAAATAGTTTTTAGAGCTTTTAACTTGTTTTTATTTTTGGAGAGAAATGTTAAGTTTGAAATTATTGAAGGTGGCTTAGGGAGGAAAATCATGTGTAACATGTTACGTAACATGTTGCGTAGCATGTTACATTTGATATATTTCACAGGGAAACATGTTTCGTAACATGTTCCGTTGTAACATGTTAACATGTAACATGTTACGTAACATGTTGCCTTGTAAAATATGCCTCGTAACATGTTGCCTTGTAAAATATGCCTCGTAACATGTTAAGTCATGTTACGCTCGTGAGGACAATGTTACATGCTTTGCAAAGCATGTTACGAGCCTTGCGAAGAATGTTACGGCCCTTCAACACCATGTTACAGCCCATCAACATCATGTTACGACCCTTGTAGATAATGACCATTATCTAAAAGGGTCGTAACATGGTGTTGAAGGGCCGTAACATGGTGTTGAAGGGCCGTAACATGATGTTGAAGGGCTGTAACATGGTGTTGAAGGGCCGTAACATTCTTCGCAAGGCTCGTAACATTCACTGAGAAAAATTTAGTTTTACGACAAAACTCTAAGTTTTGTCATAAAGATATTCTAGTTTTAAATAGCGTTTAAAACTAATTAGTTTAACGGTAAAGCGAATCGTAGTTTTAACCCTTTATATTTGTTACAACACTACGGTATATTTACAATGGAACTGTACTTACCGGCTTTTAGAAAGCGCGAAATTTTGATTTTAGGGGTTATACTCATGCATTATGATCGTAGAAAGTGTCTCATAAGCCGAGTGAATAGGCAGTCAGTAAGCTTTCGGAAATCAACTCGATCCCCTATTTTAGGGAAAAGTTCTTTCACTTCTTCCGATGGTACTGTTACGATATTGTCAAATGTAATGTTATTTCCTAAAAAAAAAAAGTCATTCGCTGCCCTTAGAAGTAAATAAGAAACTGCTCATAGGCATTTTAAGATTAATAAGTTTCTGATAGATTAAAGAAAAATAAATAAACAACTTAGGTACTTTACCTTCAATTATTGCATAGAGATGAGACAGTTTCTGCTGTCTAATTAATTCTTTTAAATCCATTTTAATTAAAATATCACTGATTCATAGGAAGAGATCATTCGACATTCATCACGCGAGCACAAGAATAAACTTGCGTAAGCGAAGCGTCCCTCTTTACTTGCGACAACGTAACATTAGTTTTCTCACAAATATTTTTTTATACTGTATGTAAGGATTTAAATTTGCCAGAAATATATTTATCACTTCGGATAAATATTTTTTCGAAAACTAGAATTTTATTTATAGATAGAAGTATGATTTTTTTCAGTGTGCTTTGCAAAGCTTGTAACATTGTCCTCACGAGCGTAACATGATCTAACATGCTACGAGGCATATTTCACAAGGTAACATGTTCTGAAACATGTTACGTAACATGTTTCCCTGTGAAATATATCAAATGTAACATGTTACTTATGAATTTCCTCCCTTAAAAGCAGTGGCGGGCTGTAACATTATCTAATAGGGCCGTGACATGATGTTGAAGAGCCGTAACATGCTTTGCAAAGCTTGTAACATTGTCCTCACAAGCGTAAGATGATCTAACATGTTACGTAACATGTTCTGTAAGAATAAAAAATACCAAATTTAACATGTTACGCAACATTACGCAACATGCTCACATATATTTCCTCTCTAAGCTTGGCTATGGCCAAAGTTTCCTTCAATGCCTCTGCAGCTAGAAAAACTAAATTTATGTCGGTTTGAAAAAATTTTCTTTAGCTTGCTCCGTGATTTTATTTTTAAAAAAATCCCCTGTCTTTCTATGACTTAGTTCGTCCCTGCCATTTAATCGTACACATATTTTTCGAATAAACGAAATTTTTCTTCCTTAGATAAAAATTTTCTTGAAAACACGGTTGATTTAATTTGTCATGTGAATGGAATACATGGTATTTCCATGACGACCGACACGCAAAATTTGAAGAATATTTCCTTCCGTGCTGCCGTAAACGAATTCAAAAATTATTACGATCCCTATTTTTTCCATTTGTCAAAAAGTTAAAGGGAAACAATGGAAAAATATTTTAGGAGGGGGAAAAAAAATAAAACACTTTCTTCCCAAGTTTTAAACTTTATAACACCTGTAGGAGCTTTTGTTATGTTAGAGGCTAGCGTGCTGCTCCTCCGCTCACAAGTGGAAGGTCACGGTTCATTGTCTAACGATGGGAACTGGGTTTTTTATTCCGAGTAACATTCACCTGTGGCCGGTGTCATTGTTCAGAAAACTCCTTGTATGAGATTTTTCACTGACCGCAATAAAAAAAATGTTTTTTTCAGGAAAATCAAATCCTTTCAAAGAATTTCTCAACAGGTATCGAAACAACCCTTTATAAACCCTTAAAAAGGGGGGAAACAAGACCGGACATCTGTTTTTGAGAATTACTATTTATTTATTTTCAACTTTCTCTGGTAGGTTGTGCTGCTTTTGCGAGTTTCGCCCCCCTGCGGGAATATAAATAAAGACGTTTATTATTTCAATCCTTGCATTTTAATTAACATTACAACTTAAAAGCTCTGTGGCATCTAAAACTTTCGCTTGATTACCTTCTATTGCCCGTGAGGATATCCGATTCCCTCGGTATGCGATTTTCGACTCCTTCGCCGCCGCCGGCAAGAAAACATTTTCAATTCCCGTAAACACGTAGTACGTTTCAGAAATTCATAAATTACACGCGCGCACGGATATCCATCTTGTGGATATATTCTCAAAATTCATTGTGTAACCTATTCTATCGGATCAAATTAGAAGTTCTCAATCCCATTTCCGGTTTCCGAAAATGACTGCGACAAACGTGCTCAAGGAGTTGACGTAAAGTTTGACACAAAGAGCTCCTTGCCGTAAACTTTGCATTACCGAAACAAAAGTTTTACCTGAATCGGTGTCTTGTCGTTTCTTCATCTAAGTTTTTAAAGAGAAATTTTTTTTAGCAATCAGGCGACGTGTAAATTTATAACTTGTCTTAAATTTTTAAATTGAGCCTTGAACGAAATAAATTGTTTCTTTTTTTTTTTTTTAATTTCTAAAGCTCATGTAAATAAAATTCTAATCAATAGCATTATTAATTAAAACAAAAAAACTAACTATTAAAAATTTTTTAAATACTGCAAAAAAATTTTTTTGACGTGTTCGGTCTGACGGCCAAAGCAAAACTGACGCTGGCAGCGCTGCTCTGTTGTTTATATAGGGAGCGCTGGTGGGAGTTATGACGTCAATGGTTACCATGACAATAAGGAGGGACGAGAGGGGCTTTATGGAAAAAGGGTATATGTAAATAAAAATAAATTTTTTTCATAACATTTTTCTTAATTCTGTTGATTTTTTGTTTTACGATTTACGGTAACAAAAAAATTTGTTTGAGTTTGAAAATACGGTCAACCTCGGTTATAACGCGACTGAAGGGACCGGGGAAATTGCCCCGTTATAGCCGAGTTCGCACAATAACCGAGGTGCCCATTTTTGACAAAAAAATTATGATGGGTGTCAAACAAAACAATTTCCTATCTGCTTGCAATAAATTACATTTTTCATTTGAATTTCAACTATGAAATCAGATAATGTAGACTTGATCAATCGAAAATTGAAAATTGAACAAAAAGTTTCACTAAAATTTAAAGTTTTTAAAAAAATGATCACCCAATTTTGGCGAATGTTGGTAAATTTGATTTCCTGATCTAAGTAAAATTTTGTTGGTGAAAAAATTTTTTATGCGAAAAATTCTCTAATTTTTAATTATTTATGAAGATTTTTTCATTTATTTTCCTAATTTTGACCGCGTTATAACCGAGGTCAAATTACATTGTTCTCATGGACCTCGTGAAGGGACCAGCTCGATTTCCGCGTTATATCCGAGAGTTTCACTGTCAAATTAATTCTAAAGCCGAACTGGGTCCTTAAAATAAAAATTCTAGAAGTCCCCAAAAATATCACGACGCTGTGCCACAAATATAATCGAAAGTATACGATTTGTTAAGTTTTTTCTTCCATATATTCTAAAAAAAAATTTATTGTGTTTTTATCGTTAAAGCTCCTCCATTAGTGTTTAATCAACCGTTTAATATCCTATCCCTTTTTTTTTTTTTTTACTTCTTAACTTTCATTCCTAAACTTGTTACGCGTTCCCGGATTTCTCGTATATAAGTAGTTAAAATTGCGGCTTTTTAAGCTTCAAGAGATTTTGTATCACATAGAATCTTGATGCAGGGTCTGATGCCGTAACCACAGTGAAACCGCGACTCAGACACGATTCTTCCTTTCTTTACTTTCCTTTTCCTTTTCCCTTATTATTTAGACTTTCTTTAAACCTCTAACCGCTTTCTAATTAAAAGTTATGTTGAAAATACAGTATTCTGCACGTTTGCTGAAATTTTATTTAAAACAATCCTTTATTCGAGAGGAAAGAATGGAAATGTTTTCTTATGAAAGCGAAATCGAGGTGAGGCGTGGGGAAAATCATCGAAGGAAAGTCGAATTAATTAACTCCGGGCCATCCGTAGATGAAGTCACGCATGAATCTAGGTTTGGAGGAATGTAAAAAGGCGGAAAAGAAAAATTAAAAATATGGAAAGCAGATTCGGAAAGGTTGTCAAAGTGCACCGAGGAAGACGAAAAGCACTCAGAGACAGGCTTTAATAGTACTATCCTCTTGCATGCCAAACTTCTTCAAAGGATTCGAAAAGGTTCCCCTCTTTGTTTGCCTCAGCATGGAATTCCGTTTGGTTTCAATTTTATCATTTTAAAAGATAAATGTTTTCAGTCTAGTTGGTTTCCGCTTTTAGACTGTGGCATATTTTAACATCTTTATGAATTTGTTAATTTTAACTCGAAACGCATTGGGAGAAAGTACAAATTTCGAAGTGGAATCTCACGAAAGGAGGGATTTGTGAAATCTTAAAACGTGAACGTTTTTTGTTGATTCGTGGGAAAAAAGTGACTTTGCATCTATTTCAATTATCGGAATTGTGAAGAGAATAGTTTTTTTTTTTGTTTGGGAAAAAATCGTTAACTGATATTCTTCGGTTTTTCCCACATATATTTTTGTTATAGGAAAATTTGGTATTATGAGAAGATTGAAAATGTGTGGGAGAACAGCAGCTAGGCTTGACTATTATTTTCTGTTCGATCTGCACTGATACCCACTGCGACACATCCTGGTTAGAGATCTGCACGGGCCAAATTATGCAACAAACGCCAAATGCGCCGAATGCCATTCTCGACGTGGAAACCCATTTTTGATACTTAGTATAAAATATACTATTGTTGCAGTGATCTACGAGGTCCTGCTGTTTGAGTTCTTGGTCACAGTTATACAATTTTTTGGATTTGGTTGGAAAATTAAACTGTCTCTATCCTCCCTAAACTCTTCTTTAAAGTTATTCATGTCCATAAAATACGCGATCTCTTAAATTGTCTTTCCTACGTCATAGATTGCCCAGCTTCCGACTGTGCCGCCGACTTTGTCTATAACTTACAAAAACTAAACTCTCCAAAAACTTTATCGCAAGCGGATAGTATAATAACCATTTGAAATAGCTTCCCATGGGATCATATCACTTATATTGTCTCCCGCTGTCATTTTTCTCTTTCCTATCCGATGTCAATGAAGGAAAAGAATTTCGATGAGCGATGCTAATTGACGTAGGCTGAACCGGAAATAAGAAAAGATCATTCATCCTTGTTTCATAGAGGAAAGCGAAATTAGCCTCCTTCCATATGTGAGATTTTTCTCCGTTTACATTTTATTTCAGCAATATTTAAAAAGTCTCATCTTTAAAAAATGTTAAAAAGATTTGTCTTAACGATTTTATCATACTTGAAAACACCTTTTTTTGAAAAATTTCTTTTTTTTCCCCATTTAAAAAAATCAAAGGGAAAAAATTAGTCGTTGATCAAACCGGTACTTGAATCTTACTTTCATCTAATTACGAGCTTTTCATGCCACAACCGGCGATCCAATTTTCAAAATTTCCGGCTTTACAGATGAAAGCAAACCCGTGTCTTGCAAATGAAGCTTTTCCTCGGGAAATTTTCACAGTCTGAAGCTTTGGGATTCGTCAGGGTCCGATTGTGGACTTTCCATTGAGATCTTCGATCGCTCACTTACTAACCCTTTTTTTTCCTTTTTTTTTTTTAAATTCAAAAATTTACCTATCGACGGAAAGAAAAAACCGGGGGAATCGCGGCTAATGTGAAGAAGTTTTGATATATTCAGTCGATATATAACGAGCCTCGGTTTTGACAATATGTTGAAAGAGAAATTATTGAAAGGATATCAAGTTTCTCATATTTGCTTCGAAGGCTTTTAGGAGAGAAAAAAATTTTGAAGCTGAAGGGCATTCTATTTCAACTCTAGAAATTGCGGGGGGTTGATGTTTGGGAGATTTTCTTTACTACGTTTCAGTGAAGTCCTACGGACCTTTTTAAATGGAGTGACATTTTGGGTTTGATCTTGGAGCTTTCATAAACTTTAGATTTTCCCTGAAGTCTTTTTTTGTTAAAGGCAAGATGCGTACGTTGATTCCTAATTAACTTGGAATCGGAGCTGAAAGTCCGGACACAGATCTAATAACAATAAACTAAGGTATGTAGCCTGAGTCTTGGGGCAATTCAGCCCTCTGGCTTTTTCGGCTCTGTTCGTACAAACCTTTGACGTTTCTCACCAATACAAGGCTTTCGAGATCCTAAACTGCCAGCGGCCGTTTATTAAAAGGAAATTACGAAGGCAACGAACGCATAAACTCAAATAAAAGTACAAATTAAAATAGGCGCCAATTTTTAATAAAAACTGAAAAATAGAATAATTCTATTACGCCCTGGTTTTACATATTACTAAAGCATGTCAGGGTAAACTCGGTGTTTGTGAATTCAAAATGAAACCGCAAACCGAACCATATGTCACATTATTTGCGGTTTTCATTTCCTACATTTCGAGTTCCAATAACTTTCGGCATTTAGAAACTTGATAGAACTTTCTGGTATACACTATCCTAATTTACATAATATTCGATGATCAGGATGTATCAAACACAAATTAAGTTTCTTGTTATAACATCAAGGCAATGAGCCTTAAGGTTGTGTCAAGAATCAGTGAGAAATGTCTTAAGCTAGAAGATCATTAAAATTGGAATATTCGAAATTGGCAAGGAAAATTTATTGTATTGATTCAATGTTATTTCCAAGATGTGTAATTTAATAATTTGTAGTGAGTTCTATTAAGGATGATAAGGACGGATGGACTTATGATAAGGACGGAGTCTAAGCTTATCATAAGAAGACCGTTCGATTTTGATTCCAGTAAAGTTAAATATGGGTGAATTTCTATTGTTTTTTTTTCAAAAATTTTCCGTATGTTACGGATTTTTTAAAACGCAACGGATTGAACTCAAAATTGACACACATGATGTTCTTAATGTTATCTACAATTCCACTAATTGAAAACGCGACATTATTCCTTAATTTGTTATATTTCTCAAAATAATCAACAAAATTGCAATAACAAATCCTGGATTTGTTTACTAATTTTTAAGCATTCCAGAGACCAGTGTGATCGGCAGACGTTGAACAGGCCCCAGGTTTTCTTGAACAAGAAGAAGAATTGCTGTTTCTACCGTGAGGAAACCCATTTAATTTTTTCCCTGTGCTTCAGTATGTTTAAGGTATAACACTTAAAGTTTTCTAAAGAATTTCCACATCTATTCTTCAAATTTTTTTGCTGCATGATCGATAGTTTCAATAAAATCGAGGTTCTTGTAAAAAGAAATTTCCTCATTTCTCATTTTCCTAAATGCGTTGTTGCGCTGAATATGAAAGGTCTGATGGATATTTTACGGAAGAGTTTTATATCAAAGGTTAACTCTCAAGAGATCTAATCTCAATAATGTGAGAATGTTGAAGGTATATATTAGGTGTCGGCCTTAATGAAAAAAAAAAAACAATTCCATTTCTTGGGTCAGTTAAAGAATTCAATAGAAGTACGATTGCGTTTGAACTATACTCCTATCCTGTACTTTCCTTCTGTTAAATCCTCGACTTATTTTTCCGAGAAAAGATCACGAGATCCTTTTATTTAACAAAACAAGTGACTAATGATCGTTTCAATTGTTTCACCTTCGACATTCTTTTTTTTTCTCACAATTTCCACGGCAATATATCGAAGAATAAAATGAAAAATTAAACGAAATTGAAGGAAATAATCTTTTTTCCAATCCATTAGCGGCTCAAAAGGAAGTGATTTAAAAAACGTCTAATGTCGCCGCCTTAATCATCCGAACGCTTTCCCCTGTTATCTCAGTATTCTCTTATTCCCTCCTTTTTTTTTTTAAACGTGAGAAATGATACGAATTTTTTTGTTCTGCCTGTATAAAAGGCTCCGGTTGAAAAACAAGTTGCGGAGTCAAGGTAATTAGTAGTTATTTAACAACTTGGAAGCTGGTGGAAACGTTTAAGCTCAACAATTCCATGACACATTCATTTACGGTAGAAAAGGTATTCAAATTCTAATTATTTCTAACAAGGTTAAAGCAAACGTTTTACTTACGGTGAGATAATTTTGAAAATAGGATTTTTGTTAGCTGTCAGTCTCCGTGGCCCCATGTCACATTCCTACGGGCAAGGAAAAGGTGACCTGTTTAAAAACGGGCAGAATTTCCAATAAACCTTTTGCTCTTTTAAACCCCTCCGTTTATTGATATATGAGTTGGGTCTCTTGGAAAAGAACTCCACTCGGATCGGAAAAAGATCCTTGGCATGCGTTAGAACGGCGTAAAGGAAAATTCCTACTGCTGCGTAGGGAATTTTAAATAATATTGAAAAGGGAGGAAGAGGTTTCCTCGATAGATTATTATGGTGTTCTGTTGTTTTAGGAATTTTAGGTCGTTTGCTTTTGTCAGTCGGACGATTTCAAATAGGTTTTCTTGACAAATATTAATCTTATTTCTTTGAAACTCCCCGACGCAATCTTTTTTTTTTTTTTATTGATAAAAGTTTTTGCGAAGTTCAATATTGAAATGTGAAAAGTTGAAATTTAATAACGACGGATTGTGGGCGATTAAAATGAATTTTAATAAAAAACACTTAATCAAAAATATTCGTTTTGAAAATCGTAAATATTATTTTGGAGGTGCCGGTTGAAAGAAGCAGATATAAGTCACGCTTTCCGTTCTCGGCCTAGTTCACAACTGCCAACATGTAAAACTTATGTCACTCAGCGGATTCAACCCCTTTCTCCGGGGATAATCCCCCCTGTGACTTCTTAACAGAGAGTATTTTTATGTTACCTTTGCGTGAAGTGAATTTAATATACTTTTTTTTTGGTTTTTTTTTTCGTTCTTTTTTTATTCCTCTTTTCCGTATCCTTAATTAAATCCTTGAAGGTTTTCTTGATCCTTTTCGTTGTTGGATCAGCACTTTAAAGTCATAACGTGACTAATTGAAGGATTTCATGACCTTTGAGATTCGTTCCTGATTATTGGCAAGGTCTTTTGCTTTACTTCTTTGTTGTTTGGTTATTCAGTTCGAAATTAGAATAATTCGTTAAGGATTTTTAAATTAAATTTAAATTGAGGAGCCCCGCCGACCAATTTAATTAAGGATTTTTTAAATCACAACACTCGTCGACGTGTTTACCAATTTCTTTTATTCGGCTATGTACATTTCAAAAGCCCTTGGCTCTCATCTTCAGGCCTACAAATAACAAACACCTTTCATAAAAACAATTAACAATTAATTTTCAACATTTTTCTTAAGCTTACCGTTATTAGAATAATTCGATTTTAATTTTTATTTGAAAGGGTTTTCTCCCTGAAAAGATTTTTTTTCATCCAGGACCACATGCAGACACGGATTGACCCATCGGGCTACCGGAAAATATTCTGGTGCGCCCTCGAATAAAAGCTTAATTTTGATCTTGCAGTTTTTAAAAGTAGGACTGAAATATATGATTCACAAGATGTAAAAATGTTTTGCCCAAAATTTTTGTAAAATTTTTTTGAATAAAAAAAAATGAAAATAAAGCTGAGTGGATGTATCTTTTACAGAAAAATAAAACGACTTTATAAAATTTCAATTTTAAAAAAAAAGAAAAGAAAAACTGTACCTGCATTCTAAGAAGACGGGGCATTTATGGACAAATCAATAGTTCACCCAGCCTTCTTAGAGTGTTTGACAAATTTTTTTAATACATAAAAACAGCTTTACTGGAATCCTGCAGTCAATTAAAAGCGCCGCTTCTGATATTTTTACCCGCGCCCTCTGCAAGAACCAGTCCTGGCATGACCATTCGTGTTCGGAATAGATGAGTAGAATAGCAAGTATATTGGCGGGAAAGTGGAAGGCGGTGGGTTGTTCGCTATTGTTTTTGATGATGTAAGAGATTGTTCCATTATTGTTAAAATATAGTAAACAGAAGGATGTTCGCTGAGATTTTTATTATTTATTTCCTAACCGGGACATTTCCGATTAGGATTCTCGCATGCAGATTCGAACCTATGGACATATGAATTTCATCATTATTATTACCGTCATCTAAATCGCTGAGCTTTATCCCCTTTTCTTGCAACATTCTCACTATTTCTTGGTTCTGTAATTTTCCTATTGGGCTTGAGATTTTTTCTTGCCCCAAAATTTCTAACTCGCATTCATAGCCGTCGTGAATATTTTTTGCATTTACCACATGAACGTTGTGTTTCACAACCCCCGTTTCGGTGCCCCTAAAAAGACTGTGTATATAATGCCGCGTGCCTACTTTTTCAATCTCTAGCTCTTTCGCTACTGAATTCAATATGTAAGATCGACATCGGCATCAGCATCGGGGGGTGTTGGTGACATGTCCCGCACGCTTGGACCTGCACGACTTGATCACACGAGTAATCAAAGGTTTGCCAGTGAGCCTACGGGCTTTTTTATTATATTTCATTCATAAACTTCCCGTAAGCGCCATCTGGCGGACTACTGAAAAGAAATCTACCCCTACAATTTGTGGGAAAACAAAATTCTGACTAAAAATTACCCCTCATAATTTTTCCATTCTTCTTTCCATCTCCTTTCACACACGGTAGATGATATCGCAAACTTTTCCGTTCGAAAGTTGTGTATCTTATCAAAAGACGTATCCAATAAATCCAGCTCGACCCTTCTTTTCATTTGACGTTAAAGCTTTACTTTTCCCTTATTTCGCATCTGTCCCGGTCGAATGCAATACCATTAGAAAAATTCTTGTGCTGGGCTTTCGGAATTTTTTGCTTCGTCTCCGAGGTCGATCCTTTTATAAAGAGAAAAAAAAAACAGCGCTGAGAGTAGATAAAAAATAAACCTGTTACGTTGGAATCACAAAGGTAGCATCGAATCATTTTGTATAGTCTTCAGCTCTAACGTAGCACACGTTAAAAATGTGTTAAAACCAATATCACTCATTCAGCTAAATCAACCGTTAATGCCAGACTTTCCCATTAATTAAACGGAATTGGTGGTAAGGGCAATTACACTGATAAGTCATTTTGTTTTTGGGGGAATATGTAAATGAATACAAGCCCGAAATAACCGTGCAATCATATTAACGGGAAATCGACGTAAATGCAAATGGGAAAAGTTAGCTACCTTTTATAATATTATTGAAACAGTGAACCCTGATTAAGTTGCCCTGCGAGGAACAATGCAGATGCATGTAAAACAAGGACGTTACAATGTCATTTTAAAACAGCTTACTAGTTCTGGGTGACCTTTTTTTTTCCCCTGGAGTAATAATCGACAAAACGGCTTTGACTCATGTTATCGTTTCGATAATTTTACTTTTCCGGTAAGGGAAAAAATTGCATCTTTTCCTGAGGCACAGAAAATGAGATTGGTTAATTAATGAGATCCGCTTCTGAGATCCGTTTAGTGTAGGATGATTATGGACTGAGATCCGGAATAGGTCAGCAAATTGATTCCATTCTGTTAAATCTCCCTTGAACTTGGGTAGCTCTATGGGTGGAAGGCGGATGTCTACAGCTCCAATTTCCTGTACGCCGTTGGCTCCGTTTGCAGGTCCTCCATTGGCGTTGACTTGAGGACCAGCGTTAACTTTCTGATGCGGTGGCCGAGTTGGTTCTGAATTATTTTATTGAACAACGCTAATTCAGCTTGGTCGAATCTGTCTGCTTCGACGTCGAAATCTGCCATAACTTCGTCGACCTTGTCCAGTGGCGTAACAATATTTTCGCCCCCCCCCCCCCGCAGATTCAATAAGTGTGGCCCCCGGTAAAGATTTAGAAAATTTCTTGGGGGGGCCCCCATGAAGAATCAATTATGCCCCCCCCCCGCAAGAGGGAACTAGCGGGCCCGGTTGTTACTCCACTGACCTTGCCTGCGGCGCATGCAAATATTAATCGTGGGTTTGTCAAATCCACGACGGATTAATACTTGCATGCGCCGCAGATTATATTCGAAAGAAACGATTCGGGAAATAACGGAAAATTAATAGACAACCCGTTTAGGAGAAAAAATGAAGGATTTATGTGAAAATCGAAAAGAAAGAAACATTTTTATTAAACGTATTTTATTTTTATTGGCTCTTTTTCTTTTATTTTTCATTTAAAGAAAAAATGAAAATGATTGTTTGGGAATCGGCTCGGCCACGATTCAAAAACTTTACCCAATTTAAAATTCCGATTTCCCATTTAAAACTAGAACTTGCTCTTTTGTCATGCAAATAAGCTAATTTATTGGTTAATGGTACCTTATTACCCCTTTTTTTTAAAAAAAATCCCTTTTGCTGCTCTGTAAACATTTTCGCCGTAGAAAAATAAGAAACTCAATCGATCAAATCCCCTTTTTTTGATATTAAAACTCGTGTGTCATTTCTATGTTTGTAAAATGCCTAAACTCTTCATCGCACGTATACGTTTGATGAAAGTTCGGGTAAAGCGTGCTTTCTGACGTGCGAAAACGTGATAGGAGATTTGGGGGAAATTATCTAAAAGCTGAAAATGAAATCGAATCAGGAATCGTCATCTTGAGAAGTTTTCGGAGAAAGCAAATCAGTTTTACTTTGTCAAATCGTATATATTCTTACCTTTCCTTTTTCCTTGAAAAACAAGTTCACTTCACTGGGCACATGATTTTATATTTTCGTTTTGTACACTTGACAGCAAATAAGAGAATATAGGTTTTCTTTTTAATAAAATTTTTTAAAGGGCAGGCACGTAGGTAGGAGGATCGCACTGGGAGATAAAATGGCTCCGTTCGGCAGCATTGTTCGGTAAAAGCAATTAAGGCGCTCGGTGTTTTAATGGCTTGTTTGCACTTCTGCAAAAGTTTCACGAGACTCATTTCCCGCAAGTGTAAAGTAATCCTCCTTTTTGTCAGACGTCTATTACGTAATTGCACAATCTGTAGATCTTTATAAAGGGTCAAAGATAAATGTCGTCTCTTTTATGTTTTATTTAGTTGGAAAAAAGCTTTTTTTTGATTAATCCGCTGCTTCCTTGGAAAAATAGTCGAAAGTTTTTTTTTTGTATTGACTGATTAAAATACACAAAGACCTCCGAGCTTTGATTTTTGTTTCTTTATTCTTTTCTTTCTTATTTAAAAAAGAAAGAATGAAGTAAAATAAAAAAAAAAAAGAAATGGACACGAAACAAACCTTTTTATTGCCTTTGGAGTTGTAAGCCTGTGAGCATTTAAATTTAATTATGAAAGTTTGTAAGTCAAGAAAATTTAAAATTTTTGAAACTTGTGGTGATATTCATGATGACGAAAGAATAGGAAAGTTCTTGTTCGAGTGTGATGGCAAATTAAATACTTTTGTCTTTTAATTTTGTAAGAAGTTTAAACGTTTCTGTTGTTTAAGGGGATTTTTGTTGCTTTGATTATCGCAGTGTCTGTATGTTGAAATCCGTGTTTTTAAAATATAATTGTTTTTTTAAAGATGCATAATGCAGAAGAAATCGAGGCAGTTTTATGTTTTAACCACAAAAATATTTTTACTTACGAAGTTTTGATTGTCAAAAAATTTTACCAGATGTTAATTAATTTTTTAATTTGTCTTTTCTTTTTTTTCAGGTAAGTTTTTTAAAAAGTATAAATTCCAGACTTCTTCTGCGGTAGGTTCAGCTGTATCTGCTGCTGGCTCTGCTGAGCCTAAAGATCTTCCCAAATTTCTACAAAGAATCTGTTTACTGACTTGCTGAGTCATTTTAGAGGTAATAACAGATGCTTTTCCAGATTAAGTTTTGATGTTACTAAAACGAATTATTCGGTCGTTGTTTTTTGATAAGCGAGAGACCTTAAATTAAAAGAGATTGGCAAAGTTGTGTCTTCTGCTGATAACTGCAACGAGAGTGGAGGGTTTTATGTAAAGGCAAACCCGCAGACATAAATGACAACGTCCTATTGGAATATTTGGCTATTGGTTTACGACGAATAATTCTGCCCGATGAAGGCTTCGAACAAGACAAAAACGGTGTAGTGGTTAAGGAGTTGGTCTTTCACTCCAGTGACCTGGGTTCGATTCCCGGGTGAAGCAAATTACGAAAAGGTTTTTCTGGAATCCGGATTTTAATTATTGACGTTTCGTCGAAAAAAAATTTTAATCCGAGATATATTTCGGGTTTATTTTAAGTACATCCACCCAAAACGTATCTCGGGTGTATTTAAGGTACATTAAAGGTTATATTCAAGTTATATTTTAGGATATACCAAATAGTCGCAAATTTGTGGATATATTTTTTTTAATAATTTTGTTATATCTTGGTATATATTTTTTTTATTCCCAAATTATATTAAGGATATAATTTTTTTATACACCCGATTTCCGTGTGGGGAGCTACTTCGAAATAAGCACCATTTATATTTAGTTTTAAAATTCCGAGTATAGTGGCTCGCGGGACTGATATAGAGTCGTATATTGTATATTGTTTATCTAACCCTTTTTCACAATTGAATATTTTTCTTAAATATAATGCGTTACAGGCGCGTCGATTTTATCTTAGATTACTAGGTTATTATATTTAAAAATTCATTCACTTGGTAAAAGCTTTTCTTTAAGAAAAAATCCCGAAGAGATCTTTTGAAACAGGTTTCATCTTTTTTCTGCGTTATTTCCTCGTTATTGTTTGTATGAAATACGCTGGGTCTTTTCCGTAATTTATATGTGTTTAAGGAGACTTCGTCTATTAAGTACGGTCCTTTGTATTTGTATCGTACTCGTAAGTTGGCGTTAAACGGCCAAACAAAAAACAAAATTACTTTCATAAGCTTCGAGTGTTGTCATTTTAGAAAACATAAATCCCCAAGAAGACAGGCTACTAAATAAAAGATCATAAATCTTGACTTCTTCATTTACCATAAAATATACCCACGCCTCATATCGGGGACAAAGATATAAAAATGAAAAAAAAAAAAAATAGTGCTCTGTCGGAATTTGACGTGAAATCGCTCAATATCTTCTTCTTTAAAATCATCTTCAATATCCTTATCATTTTCATAACTGAGAAATATAAACAGGATTATGTCGGATTTTTCGTTGACGTTTGATATGATAAGTCGTTTTTCTGAGACAAATTTAACAGAATCAAGTCATATATATTTTAGTCGCCCTGAAAATATTCAAAGAAAATAAAAACCGAATCTAGATTTTAATATTTTCATCTCGAGACTGATTCCTTTTTCGAGCAATAAATTTCAAAATTGCATAAGCACGATTCTGGGAATTAGAATTATAAATAGTACATTTGCATAACCCAACGAAATTCCCTAATTTGTTCGGTGTATTAAGTCCGGCCAACTATCTCCTTCAGATACAGATGCCTGGCTGCGATGGAAATCCATTCAAAACTTTATTAATTTCCATAATCTCTATAATTCGGATTCATCTGCTGATACACTTCAATTTAAATTGATTACAAGAAATAAAGCTAGTTTTATTCCAACTCCACGCTCCGGAAGGAGATTAAATTTTGTGTACGGGAACAAGGGGGGAGGGGGGAGGCGTCGCATGAAGTTGCAGCTTTTTTAATAGAGCAGTTTTCTGATGTAAAAACCGACGGGAATTATTCGACGATGAAAAAAATGGGAGACAGAGAGAAAGTCTGTAGTCGGAGGTTTTAAAATGTTTCCATGATGAAAAGATAGGAGGAATGCGATCCTGGTAACTTATTCGGAAAACTAATTTCACTCTTTTCAAACTTTGTCGGTAGCGCAGTTTTCATGTTTCTTTATCTAAGCGGTGGGGAATTTGAATGTAGCAGTTTAATATGGTAATAACGCCTTCGGCCTTTTGTAAACGAGTTTCGGGATAAGTGCGAAGCTTAATTGCCATTAGATTTGTACTCTATTGTCAGATGTGCTTTTTAAAATTAAGCTTTTATAAAAAGAAAAAGTTAGATTTTTTCGTCTTTTTTTTTTGGAATTTTAAATCTTGTTTATTTATCGTTTTGTTATTGGAATTTCGAATCGATACATATTTTTCCTTTATAGAATATTTTATATTGCCGAATGGCTGAATTGTTTGAAGCTTTACCTTTTTGAAATTTAAGGAATTTAATAAACGTTTTGATTCGTTGGATGGATAAATAAAATATATCGTGCAAAACCAACGGGAATGTTTCGTCTGAGCTCATGTGTCGACGTATTTTGTTCTTATGTTTGAGCTAAATTTTCTGCGAATGTTATTGGGTTTTGAAATTTATTGTAGTGCGTTGTTGTAGATCGAGGTTGTAAACTTGAAGTCGGGAATGGAGACAGTTTTGAGGTTTAGGCGTTCAATAATCATAAACGGGAAATCTCGTTTTAAAAAATTTATTTTATTGAAATTGAGAAACAAACATCTGAAAGGAGCTGATTTTGTTGACGCAATGTTGATTTAATTTATTAATAATGAAACGGGCGTGGATTCCTCAGATGGAAGATAGGAAGCGTTTGAGAATTCATTTTTTATTTTGTACACATGGGAACCTAAATGGTTAAGAGAATTTGTTTTTTGTGGAGATTTTTCGGAAACGAAGAAGTTGGAATGCTGGAAAAATTCGGATCTTGGTAGTTCAAGAGGCAGCCTTTTTGCAGTTAAAGTATGGAATTAATGTAGTTTGTTGAGAAAGCCGATTCTCTGCTATGAATCTTGTTTTTTGATTCCAAGTAATGCGTAGAAGAGCTAGATCTGCAATGACGAGAACAAGATGTAAAAAGTCATGGCTGAAATTTTCGATTTTTGCATCCTGAGTTTAGAGAACCCCAAAAAACAAGGCAAGATAGGAGTTGGCAAAAATACTGGTTTTGGAAAATCGGATTTTGAATTTTCAATTGTTAAATAAAAAATGTCAGTCAATTCCGTGGCAAGAGTTGTTACAAAGTCTTGGGCGCATCACTATTGATTTCCTTAGCGTGAGTCTCACTCAGTGGCCTTTCTGCGGACTGAAAGAATGAAAAGCAGCGAAAATGATCAAAACTGATCAAGGAAAATGAGCTGGAAATACCTTAGGACCTAGTCTGTTGAATGGCAGAGAAAAACTAAGACTACCGTAAAAGCAGTGGCGCAGCAATATTTTCGACCCCCCCCCCCCCCCCGCAAGAGGGAACTAGCGGGCCCGGTTGTTACGCCACTGGGTAAAGTTTTAACAAAATTTTTCAAATTAATATGAATTTGTAATGGGCTCGCAGGCACCGATCGATTCTATCCTTTAAAAAATGGAAAAATATTGTTCTTTTTCAGCCATTTTGCATCCATTCCTCGATGTAGACTTCCCAAAATTCTCCATGCCATACGATTCTCCACTCTTTGGAACCAGCTCCTTCCTTTTGTTTAAACTATATCGTTGAGCCACCATTTTTCGATGTTAAACGCAGCTTCCATTAAGTTTAACATTACCGACCATCGCATCCGGTCCTGCCTGGCCACGTATCCTATTCACTGCCACTTCAGCTCTGCAGCACGCCTCACTACATCTATCACCCACGTCTGCCCGAAAATTGTATCAGTGCTGCTCCATATGCCCAAAATGGAGCTGGTTGTCATTCTTGACAGAGTCATCGTTTTTAGGCCAGAGGCTAGAACTAGCATGACACAAATATCGAAGACCTTTCTCTTGAGATTCAGGAAGATTTTCAGCTCTCTCAATAAGAACATTTATAATGAACAAAAAAGGCTCCGTAAGATTTGCCCGAGAGACAAATCAGAGGGGGAGGCAAATCAGGCAAAAGAGAGCTTCTTTTCTACGAAGCAAATGACCTTTGTGAACGGCCTATCTTTAATCTACTCCACGCATTCATTTTTTATTCACGAATCTTTGCGGTTGCCGAAAAAAACTTCACCCCATTTTTTGTTGTTCGGATTTTTGATTAGATTCATATTCTGAAGGAAACATGTTTATAAGATGCAGATGAGATCTTTTCATCGAACATCTGAAAATAAAATTTACGCCTTTAAACTTACACTCTCTTACATTAAAAGTAAAAGTTACGTAATATTGAATTTGAAGGAAGCAACTTTGTCATCCGCTGATTTGCTTTGAATAAAGCAGATGACATGAAAAGAAAATGATAAAATTTTCCGAGCTGCATTTTTGTAATCATCTCAGGAAAATGAAAAAGGAAAATCTTTTTTTCTTTCTTTTCGCGATTATTATTATTATTTTTTTTAATATACACTCGTTGACGATTAGGCCTTTCTTTCTCGCGTTTTTTTTCCCATTAGCTTTTTAAGGATCATCTTTAGTTCATTATTTCCTCGTCATGGTGTTTATTCAAAATGATTTAGTTGACATCATCGAGTGCTCTGATCGATCCGATCCACGATGGATGGGAAAAGGTTTAGCTTTAGCAAGCGAAAACATTCGCGATTGTAGAATGCTTAATCCGAGATAAGCACGGGCGGTTTCACCCGTGAAAAAGAGAACGTATTCGAGAGATGGCAGAAATATTCTATATACACCGTAAAGAGAAGCGAACGAGGATTAACCGGAGGTTTTTTGTCGACGGGCTTTTTTTTGATGATGGAAATAGTCGAGGAGGTTGGAAAAAATGAAAAGTAAACATTAAGGAATCGTGTACGACGAGGAATCAAGCGGGAAACATCGATTACTTGCAGGGTTTTTGAAGAATCGAGGAGGCTAATTTAATTACGGTAATCATTTTCCGATTGTGATTAGTTTGTTTGGAAGGTGGGAAGTTTTCGAACAATCGGTCGTCGTTAATGTCTGACTTGTAATTATTGAAAAAGAAGTAGGAATAAAGTTATGGGCGCGTGATGGTGCAGTCGCAAAATTTAAGGAGGAACGTCTAGTTTGATTAGCGATGACGGGTTTTCCTAAGATATAATTTTCTTGGCATTAGCAAACTAAAATGTAAGTTACTTTCTTTAATTTCTTTGGATGAATCTTCGGAATTTAATGAGACTGAAAATAATTACAGAAACAGTATGTCAGCAAAAGTTCAAAAAGTTAAGATTGTTATTTTAGAAAATAATTCTTTGCCTATGATGGAATGTTGGAATTTCTTGTCATCTTAATTTTTTTGTGGCTTCGGCATCAGTGTTCCGGTCTCATATTTTCGAGACCTCGCAAACCAAGTCGTTGATGTGCTACGTGGTGGATGGCAGAGGTTGAGGAGAGTAGACGGAAATAGGTGCCCGATAAAACATGTTGGGAACATACTCTCATATTTACCTGCTCATGTCTTCTCATCTAATTTTTAAAAAAAAAATGCAGCAAAAGTGTTTTTCTAATTCTAAAAAAAATATAAATGAAACTTGGTTTAAGTCTTCGTTTAATCTTTAGGGAAATAAAATACAGTATAAAATTTCGAAATTGTATAGTGAAGAAGAGCCATTATTAAAAAGAGAAAACGCGCCATAAAATCTTGTTTGTCCCAAAGACATTAAATATTTGTGTTTGAATGTAGCGTCGACGGGGGAAACACTTATTTTAATAAATTTAACATTGTTTGGAATAGTTTTTTTTCTCTCGCTGCGGTGTGCAGAAGTTTTTTTTTAAAAAATAATATTCGGGGGGGATTTTAATTGAGCGAAATAAAGTGTTCAATCAGTAAGGTTTTTTGTGTTCGGAATTTTTCGCTCTTTATTTATCGGATATAAAGATCTCTTGTCAAAGCGGTTTTGATGTTAGATGCTGTTATATCGATTTTCTTTTTCTCTCCTCAAAATAGGATGCCTTTTGGATTTGATGTGGTTGGAATGCCTTTATGTTGCAGTCTTTTAGCAATTCAGAAGCAATAAATCCAAAAAAAATTCCTTGGCCTTGATCTTTCGGAAAAGGAAGGGAGCGGCCTAAAGGATGTTTTACATTTTTCTGGTCGTCTTTTATGAAATCATGTTTCATGGCTTCAGATCGCACTAACAAATAGGAGTTGTGATTATTTCAATCTGCTCTAAGCCGTCTTGATGATGTAAACATTGTTTGGGAATTGGCATCCAGGACTGGCTTATTAGAAAATCGAGCAACCATTTTTTTGGACATTAATATCGATCCCAAGAGGTTTGGCCATTGTCGGACCGAAATCAATCAGCGAACATATTGATGCTACTATTTAATTTTCCGATGTCTGCTTAGGGCCGTTTGCTATTTAAATGGAAAACTGAGAATCATGAAGAAGGCAATTCATGATGAAACAAACGGTTGCTGGAACGTGATAGCAAAAAGGCAAACGAAGACCAGTCCAAATTATTAGTTAAATTATTAGTTCTATTATCAATGTTGGCATAAGACTGTGCATCAGTAAATATTGGCACAGTCTTATGGTACGTCCCAGAATCAAATAACATTGGGGGGGAAAAAATATGTACAGTATGTACTGACTAAAAGTTGGAAATTGCGGAATGTAAAGTTTTTGAAAGGGTTTCGGCTTTGTGTCATAGCTAACCAAAATGCACATGATATCATAAGCTTTAGAAAGTTCTTTAGAAGTCCCTTTGGCTAAAATCTGAAAAGTAATCGGTGCAGCTGACTAAACTTGAGATTTTGCTACATTTTTCTCATCAAACCGCTTTCCTTCCTGTCATTAATTAAAGATAAATAAAAAAAATTTGGAAATAACATCTTTAATAGAAATTAACCGACAGAAAGTATTAAAACAGCTTCATAAGAAGGCAAAGAACCATCATCAAATGTCGCTTAAAATGAATCGGAATAATCTCAAGTACAGTCAGCTGCACCGATTACTTTTCAGATTTTAGCCAAAGGGTTGTGATTTTTTTCTTGCCGAGCACATTTATTAATTATTGGTGAAATGTAGATTCATAATTGAGTGACTTCCGATGACAATTGACATTTGCTACACTTTTCTCATCAAACCGCTTTGCTTCCTGTCATTTGGTTATTTCCAAATTTTTTTATTTATCTTTAGACCTCTTTTGCATGTCCTTAAAGACTCTGGCGGTAAAAAGCTGAAAATTATGGTGGCTACCTCCTCGGGCATATTGGCGAACTGAAGCGTTTGCCTTTTCACGGACTGGACTAATAATTTGGTTGAACTAATAATTTAATGTAAATTATAGCCACGGTAATAATTTTAGTATGCCCCGACCAGACTTCCGCTCTGAAACCCGCAAGTGAATAAGATTCTCAGATGATAAATTCAAAAAATGGTATCGTAGATTTGAGCATTAACTTCATAAATAATTAAGAATCACCAGCTTATTTAAAGCAATGAAAATTTCCTTAAAATATCTCCTCTTCGTCTCCAGGCAGCAAAACAGACCATGCAAAAATCCCAGAAAAATTAAAACGTTCCTTACAATTTTATCGAGAACGAGAACGAGAAAACATTTAAAACGGATTCACTTCTCAAATGAAGTTAATTTACAGGGCGTGCAATTCTCAATTAGCCATCGAAACTTTTAATCCCTCCCCGTGGCAATAAATTTTCAAGAGGACAACGATTTCCTTTCGATTCAGTATAACGAAACGAATTACACGCTTCCAAACTTTTCCTCACAGAAAGAAAAGTTTACAGTTAACGTTTGTGTGCTGGATATATAAACGTCGGTTCGATCGACGTTCTTAGATTTTACGAAATTCCCCATTTAAGAGAAGTGGTATGTGAAAGAATCGTATGTGGATGGGCTTAATCCAAAAGGATATCACTGCGAACGGAAACTCAACTGATTGACAGACTGACAAGAGAGAAATTTCTGTTTGATTCGTTTATCCAAGAAAACGATCGAGGCCCGATGCTTTTCTTCTTTAAGATGGGAATTGGAATTTTTGCTGAATGTTTGTTGTAACCGGTGATGGACTTTGGGTTTTGTTTTTATATATCGTGGGTTAGAGTTGGTTGTCAATCAGTATTGAGGGAGCAGTAAGAGGAACCCGTAAAATCAAACAGTTATACAATCCGGGTTTTGCGGGCATGTCTGCACAATAAACGAAAATAAGAGTCATCGGTCTGTCGTGTGCGCAAGTCTCTGCAGTCCCCGTTACACGAGGCCCGGGTAGATTCTGGAGTCGCTCCGGTTGTAGTAATTACCGAAGGAACTATTGGAGGAGCTGGAGCGACTCCAGAATGTACCGCCTCCTGGGTCCTTGTGTAACGGGAACTTGAGCCGGAGCGACTGCAGGAACTTGCGAGGACGAGAGACAGATGGCTCTTATGACAATCTTTCAGCGATCACTTCAACCGGAGTGAATGGAGACTCTTCAGCTGGAGCGACTCCAGGATCTACCTGCGGATGCCTCCCGGGTCCTCGTTTAGTGGAAACTTGAGGAATTCGAGCAGACAACAGAACGATGACTCTTACTCTCGTTAATTGTGCGAACAGGCTCAAGCCTCTCACTGAGAAAAATTTAGTTTTACGACAAAACTCTAAGTTTTGTCGTAAAGATATTCTAGTTTTAAATAGCGTTTAAAACTAATTAGTTTAACGGTAAAGCTAATCGTAGTTTTAACCCTTTATATTTGTTACAACACTACGGTATATTTACAATGGAACTGTATTTACCGGCTTTTAGAAAGCGCGAAATTTTGATTTTAGGGGTTATACTCATGCATTATGATCGTAGAAAGTGTCTCATAAGCCGAGTTAATAGGCAGTCAGTAAGCTTTCGGAAATCAGCTCGATCCTCTATTTTAGGGAAAAGTTCTTTCACTTCTTCCGATGGTACTGTTACGATATTGTCAAATGTAATGTTATTTCCTAAAAAAAAGTCATTCGCTGCCCTTAGATGTAAATAAGAAACTGCTCATAGGCATTTTAAGATATTAATAAGTTTCTGATAGATTAAAGAAAAATAAATAAACAACTTACTTTACCTTCAATTATTGCATAGAGATGAGACAGTTTCTGCTGTCTAATTAATTCTTTTAAATCCATTTTAATTAAAATATCACTGATTCATAGGAAGAGATCATTCGACATTCATCACGCGAGCACAAGAATAAACTTGCGTAAGCGAAGCGTCCCTCTTTACTTGCGACAACGCAACATTAGTTTTCTCACAAATATTTTTTTATATGTAAGGATTTAAATTTGCCAGAAATATATTTATCACTTCGGATAAATATTTTTTCGAAAACTAGAATTTTATTTATAGATAGAAGTATGATTTTTTTCAGTGTAATGTCTTATGGTTTCATACATTATCATTACTGGAATCAGGGTTTCCTGCCGCCTCACTGTCCTCAGCATTTTTTTTTAACGATCTTTCATCTTTTTTATCGAAGAACTGGGAACATCAGATTTTGAGCGTCTTGGCTGAACATGGCATTTCTAAAATTCCAAGGAATAAAAACACCAACAAGTCGGTTCAAATTCTTTAATTGGAACGGACCACGGCATTGGCGTCTGACTAATGTCGTATATATCACAAAAAAATTGAAATGAATAACCAAGTTTATTTTTTCCTTTCGGAAAAAAGCAGTCTTCAATTATGCTATTATTACTACTACTACTATGACTTTACAGGGCCTGTAGCCCTATCGCCGCATCACAGATATTTTCCCACACCGATCTTTCTTGTCAGGTGGCTCGCCAATCGGGGACTCCCAACCGACCCACATTTCTAGATACGTTGTCTTCCCAACGAAGCCGCGGTCTGCCCTGAGGCCTTGGGCTTGTAGGGCGTCCAGCAAGCTACGTACCCGGCCCACTAAAGCCGCTGAGCCTTGATCACACTGCTGATCAGTGGCTGTCCCGTGACCCTTCGGATCTCCTCATTCGAGCGCATCCTCAGAAACCCCGTCACCGGACTATTATGCTGAGCATTCTAAAATTTTAGATTTTAGATTTTTTCATTTTCTTGACAACCCTCGACTCCGATGAATTAGCTGATACCTATAATCCTTTTAATCCTTCTAATGTTTTTTTTCCATATCCCACTGCAATCATCAAATGCCTCTACCCGCAGAAGATTAACCCTACCGTGAATGTAATTTTTCAAATCGTTTTTGTCATTATTTCACCGACATTAAAAAAAGAACCCGTGTAAATACTTTATACACGTTAAATCTGGAGCTGAATTCTGATAAGCTGGACCGATTATGTTCTGATCAAACGATTGACTGTTGGCTTAATCCTTATTCAGTATTCGACATTGTTACACTGTATACCCAACTAAATATTACCCAAGGGATCAGTTTCCCATTGCGTCAAGCCTCTTTCTCTTCCCTGGTTTTTTGTTTCTTTTTTCCTCTTTTTTTTTTTAAAGCGCGGCTTTATTTAACCAGTGCGATTTCTTTGTGGAATTGCTGCAGTTGTTAATAAACCCGTTCACAACGTTTCAACACTAATGAATATAAATTGTTATTCTTTGTTACTTTCACAAACTCTGAGGAAAAAAATATTTCCTTTTTTTTTTTTTTAAATTCATGAAATCCATTAAGGGAGGAGGGGGAAAAAAAGTTTAACCCTGTTAAAATATAAACGAGTTTTCATTGAGAAAATCAAATGAAAAGGGGTTTTCTTAAATAAATATACTGACCGGTCTCCTCGATCAGTTTTATCGGGGAAAAAAAAGGAAGAAAAGAGTGGTCATCGATTATTATTTTTATTTCCTCTTCATGTAAAAATAATTCTTTGCCGGGTTATTTTCCCTTCCGGCTTACGGGGTTTTCCTTTCCTTTCGGTATTATTTTCTTTGTTGTTGAAGCGTGTACAATACTCGAAATCCGCTCGGTGAAATTTTTCGTTTGTGTTGGGAAGATTACTGTCGGTTAGAATTTAGATTGAATAAATCTGATTCGAGTTGTTTTTATTGCTTTGAATAGTTTGTGATGCTTTCGATAATTCGGTATCGTATTTTTTTTTTATAGAGATTTAAATCCAGTTTTTTGCGGTTTTGTATTTAGAATGAGATGTATGATGAAGGGGGAAAAAAAAGGCTTCGTCTTGGCTGGAGATTTTATTCTAGAATCTTGTGAGTTGAGTTCATCGCTCTTCAAAGGGAAAATCGGAATTGTGATATGTGCACAAAGCTATACAAGTCAGAACTTGTAAAGCACCAAGACCATGAGCATTTCTCATCAAATAATTTTTGATGAACTTCGTTTTTCGTATCAAAAATTTGTCACCGAACGTTTATGCGAAAAAATTCGCTTGAATATTTTCATTCTCACTTAAATTTTAAAAAAATCTAAGTGTAAATAATCGAACAGTAGAAAGTTCGCTATCGTTTACTTAATCGATTGCTGTCTAATCCTTTTTTGGCATTATCCAAAAGCCATTTATCATTCGGAATTGTCGCAACACACAAGGAAAATAGTCAACACCACTACCGCATAGCGCTTTAAAGCTTTAGGGAAACCTAAATCGACCATTGATCACAAAACCAACATATACTTCATACATTCGATAATAAAGACTCGGGATATGTTTTCAGTTCAATTAAACGAGAATATAATCGTTTACCTGGTTTAAAATCCCATTAAATATGATACCAGCAATTAATCAATCTAACCGCGAGGCACCGTTCGTTGCTTCAAACGCATCAATTAAAACGAGATTTTGATTGCACTCATTTTTCCTCTCCTTGAAACACTTTCCATTAACGATTTCGTAAGATTTCGGTGAGATTCCCGAATTAGGGAAAACGGACAGTCGAAAGGTCTGCCCCGTTAACCGCGCGTCGGGCGCGGTAAACGTTTCATTAAATGCTCTTCGTTTGACGGTTTTCGGGCGTTGAATATTTTATTTATTAAATCTTGGTACGATTAAAACTGGCCGATTTAAACTGTTAGAGAAACCGGAACTCATAAAATATTTCCGAACGTCAGGACTTTACGTGAAAGCATGATTATTCATTTCGGAGGGGGAAAATATTTTATAAAGAGGAATTGTTAAAGAAAATAAAATAAGGATTTCAAAGATGTTCTCAGTTAATAACTACAAGAAAAACGGCCTTTCTATTTCTTAAGACATTCAAATTCTTATAAATTGTTGCGAATTATGCCGGTGATAATTTCCGTTGTCTTTATTTATAAGCGTTACGACTAGCGGAATTAATGCCATCGTTAATTAAGACAGTGGAATTCCGCATTCATAAATTAATTCAAAATTACGCTTTCGACAACTATTAAAATTTCTATCGACTGATGAACAGAAAAGTTGGGGATTGAATTAAGCATTAATTTGAAGGATTTGATATAAGAGTGCTTAAATTTTTTAACGGGGAACTTGAACGAAAAATTGGATCGGAGATTTGTGCTTTGGGAATCGTTTGCTTTATCCTGCTATGAGAAATCTTCAACGCAAATCACATTGCGTTGATTAAAATTACTTACTTTAGTATTTCCTGCTTTCTTGCTTGTTAACATTTTCCTGTTTTTTGCTGTTGATGTAGATGGTACTGGAATAGATTGTGCCGGAGTACATTGAGCTGGTTGAAGAGGCAGTTCGGATGATGTTGATGGATTTGAAGCCTGTTTAAAAAAAATTCATCATTTTAAGGTTAATTATGACCAATTGATTGAAAGTGTTGATTAAAATTACTTACTTTATCATTTCCTGCTTTCTTGCTTGTTACCGTTTTCCCATTTTTTGCTGTAGATGTGATCGCAATGCGATCGCAATGCATTTTTAAAATTAAAAAGGGCCGAAATTTAAAATGGCCGAAAAATGAAAAGGGCCGAAAATGAAAGGGGCCGAAAATTTCATTTTCGGAGACTTTTCATATGACCCTTAGATTCTTGCTCATACTATTTTTTTTTCAAAAATTTAAGACATTTTAATTCAGTTTTCACACATTTTTGTTGAGTTTTACTAGTTTGATGAATATTTAAATTACTGTACATTCACGCGATTTAGAGCAAATATTTTTGGGAACGAGTTTAACTTTTTTAAATGACTTTTTTGAAAAAAGTTTAATAAAAGGCGGAAAATTAAATATCTAATAATATACCAGATATGATAATCATTCCTTGTATAATTTTTAATGTGATAATTCTTTTGTCCCGTCCGGTGTGACTGTTTCTGTTCCTTAGGCCTAAAGAAGTTTCAATTCACTTCTACCCTGAGTCTCCGTAGTGGGACTCACGCATTTTTTTTAAAAACATATTATTCCTATTAAAAAAACTGATCAAATGGATGAAATAACTGATCGTTTAAATGCAGGCCAAAAATTAATGCAGGTTGTCCTTCTAATGTTTTTTAGAACGTCTGATTTTTGACCGACTTTTTCCTCTTTTTTCGTGTGGGCTCGTCCATACGTGCTAGATGATCTTTCCACCTTCTTTTGCAATCCGTTTACTTATCATTGATGTTATTGATGCCTAGTTTCCTTCGAATTTCTTCACTTCTGATCAAATCTCAGCACGTGCAACTCTTTACTCTTCATGGAAACTTCATCTCTGCTGTTTGAATTCTATTTGTGTGGCTTTTCTTGGTGATGCAAGGTTTGCTGCCATAAGTAAGAGCTCGGGCTGTTACGGTTTTATAAAATTTTAGGCGAGTGACCATTCATTGAATTTATAAATTAAGATTTTTAACCGGTTGCGCCTTTTTTCCTAGGAAGAATTTCTCTTACAAGAATTTCATCTTCAAACCTCGGATTTAGAAATATCAAACACATGCTGGTCTGCCTCTGACTTCAGTCTTCAGTCGCCAGTCGCCAAGCGGTCTCTTCTACAGCTCCCTAAAAATATTTAGTTCCTTCAGTGGCGCATTACTCATTCTATACAATATCTAGAATCAAGATGGCCAATTTGTTGATAAAGGGAGCTATCGACCGCTGCTATGTTGCTGCAGCTGTCCTATTACGATAAGCCCCAGACTAATTACAACATTCATTAAACAAAGTGCTACAACTCAAAATATTTCTTATCAAAAAATTTTATCTTAAAAAAATTATTAAAACGAGATTTCTTTACAAAACGTAAACTTTTAAATTTTGTTAATTGAATTTAGGTTAATGAAAACAGATTTTACGAAAAAACCGATGTCCTTGACGGTTAATATTTTATGTCTTTAAAATAATTAATAATCGGACTTAAAGGGCATGAAAAGCCTTAGCTCAATATGAAAGATAAATACGCGAAGCGGGAAAACTTTTTCGACAGTAAAATGCGTAAGGAAGCAATATTAATGAAACTGAAAGGTTTAACGAATTCCTTTGTCTCGCTGAAGAAGAAAATAAATATCAAGAGTCGATGAGGGAAATGGAGTTGTTGAGAGGAAGAACAAAGAATCGGGGGGGAAAAAATAGTAAAGAAATTAAAGAGGAAAAATCTTGCAAGGTTAGAGGATCTTTAAAGTGGGATAAGGAAAATTTTGTAATCCTAGAGCCGAAAGGAGTGTTCTCGAAATTATTATTATATTTTTTTGTGAAAGTTGTCAGAATTTGTTGACGTAACTTTCAGATGAAGGAAGTTGAAATCTTGGGAAAGATTGTAACTTTATAGTCTTTAGTTGATGGGGAAAGCTATGAAAAATTTAATGAGATTGTGCTAAAAAGTTTCGGGTTACCTGGGAAAATTTACGAATTCTCTATAAGTTACATATATACACGAATGAAATGAAAACGTGACGAAGTTACAAAGATATTTTGTGTTTTTTTTTTAGAGTTTGTAAAAATTTTAAGAAGTTTAAGCTGTTTTAAATTGAACCATCTGGGTGCTGGCCATCGTATGAACTACAAATATCCGCCCGTGCATTCGTTAAAACGAAATCTAATTTATCATTCTTACGGAGCACGTCCTTTGCAAACAAGATAACCACGGTCCCTTTGTCTTTGTACTTTTAATTTTCTGTAGTGGAAACATTTTCAAAATTGTTTTTTTTGTATTTTAAAAACGGAAGTGATAAAATTAGAAAGATTTTTGACAGAAATCGGAAAGATTTTTCTTTCAATCTTTCTTCAGCTGAAGAATTTATTTTTTCCAGCAAAATTAGTCAAAATGATTTCGACATATTTACGGTCAGAACTATAAATTTGAAATAGTTTTGAGGATTCGAAAAACTTTTCTCTTTGCAGCGGAAAAGTTTTCACTGAGAGCGCTAGTGCTATTATTGTGCAATCACCCTTACATTCAAATTCTACTCTCAAAACATCAAGAAAACTTTAAATCTGACTTTAATTTTGAACACGATTCCTCGAAAGTAAAGGGAATCAAATCTAGCTATCATACTTCGGCAAAATTAATCGTGACGTCATTAACAGAATAAAGAAGGCGAAGAGGAAATCTCTCTGAAAAAGAAAATCTCGTTCTTTTCTTCCCTATATTCATTTCTCGCTCAGTTCTTACAATTTTCCTGTTAAACCCTTAACCTTGATCTCGAATTTTAATGAGTACATTGATTATTCTTTACTGCTTCTTAAGCTTTTTTTTTCTATCTAAAGGTTCCAATAACGCTATAATGTTCCCATTACTGGATTTTCTTCGGCCAAGTTTTAAATTAAACGGTTTTGCTTCTTTATATTAAAGCGATTAAGGGAAAAGTATTTTCTTTCCCTTCATTTTTTTTTGTGACCCCTTTTTTTTCTTCCTTTTTATAAATTCGATATATCCTTTATTGCCTCTCACTTCTTTTTTTTTTTATTCTTATTAGATCAAAAGGTTTCTCACAAATTAAAGATTCCCTTGGAAAAGCATTCGGAATAAAATTCAATATTTTCGCAGCGTTAACTTCATTTTCTAAGGAAAAAAATAGGTCTTTTTTTTTTTAAAAAATCTTCTTAATGCTCTTTATATTAAGTTTACATGCTTTGCTCTTTGAGACGAGAAAAAAAATGATGTTAAGTTTTAAAAGAAAAATATTTAAAAAAAGGATTTATTAGTCTTGGCGAAACCGCAAAGTAAATACTACTGACTGAAATAATTATTTCATTTATTTTTAAAAAGCTTCACTTTGTAATTTTACATTCTCCAAGTTGTTTCATTCTCTTTTTTTTTGCCGGTTTTATTACTACGCTTCTTTTTTCTTTGAGATGATCTTTTAATTTCTTTGTGAAACGGTTTGCTACAGTTTTGCAATTCATTAATGGAAAAGGGGTGAAAATGAGGTAAAGAAAGAAACAAAACGAAACTTTTTACATTTATCTACTGGCTTAGCGGCCTTAAGCTGAGACCGAAAGTAGCCGTTTTCAGGCGATCTTCATGGCCTAGAATTGAGCCGTCCCTAAATTCTTCAGCTATGTTGAATTCTCTTTTAAATTCTTCAATTTCTTCCGGCGTTGAACAATTTATTTTCCCGACTACTTTCCTGTCCAATTCCATAATTCTAACCGCTTTATTCTCGATCCGTTTCAAAGGGCGCAAGAGACCTAGTTGGATTTTTGAAGTGAAACTTCTTTTGTCCCGTTTGGGAGGTAAAAAGCTGAGAGTTACGCGTAACTGGTTTGAAAAAAAAAATTTAAAACATGGAAAATTAAAAATTTTAGAAACGAGAGGAGCAGACTGAGGTGTAAGATCCCGAGAGTTACGCGTGATTGAAACAATAAAAATTTTAAAAGGGCCGAAAAAAAAAATTAAAAAATTGGAAAGGGCCGAAAACGAAAAGGGCCAAAAAGGAAAAGGGCCGAAAGCGAAAAGGACCGAGAATGAAAAAAATTGGATAGGGCCGGAAACGAAAAGGACCGAAAATGAAAAGGGCCGAAAATGAAAAGGGCCGAAAATGAAAAGGGCCGAAAATGAAAAGGGCCGAAAATGAAAAGGGCCGAAAATGAAAAGGGCCGAAAATGAAAAGGGCCGAAAATGAAAAGGGCCGAAAACGAATATGGCCGAAAATGAAAAGGGCCGAAAACGAAAAGAGCCGAAAATGAAAAAAATTGGAAAGGGCCGAAAACGAAAAGGATCGAAAATGAAAAGGACCGAAAACGAAAAGGGCCGAAAACGAAAAGGCCCGAAAACGAAAAGAGCCGAAAATGAAAAAAATTGGAAAGAGCCGAAAACGAAAAGGGTCCAAAATGAAAAGGGTCGAAAACGAAAAGGGCCGAAAACGAAAAGAGCCGAAAATGAAGAAAATTGGAAAGGGCAAAGAATGAAAAGGGCCGAAAACGATGTCTCATTTTTATTTTTTAATATGAGCCCTCATATTTAGTTTTTAAATTTTTTCATCTTTTTCAATTTTTAAAATTAACCTCAAATTTTAAAAAAATTTTAAAATTAACGTCACAACGTAGTTCTACGTACGGATGTATCTAATACACTTATTGACCAGACCATTTTTTATTTTAAAGGAAAAAATAGTTAATATCACTTTAAAAAAATTAATCGAAGAATTTTCAGAATTTCTCTATAATCTCATTTACCGGAACCTTGGCTACTTTAACTCCTTTTTTAATCCAACCATGTCTCTCTTTTTCAAATAAATCAGTTCTCTAGCTCTTTTCTAAACCCCACTCTTGATATTTACGTAAGCTTCATCTCTGAGATTAAAAAAAAATAAATTTAAAAAAAAAAAAATGATGATAATAATAATAATAAAAATCCTTTTCAAAACAAAACCCTATTGTTCCTTCTCATCATAATCATTTCTGATGTTCCGAAGTTACAACAAATTTGCTGCCGTTAGCCAAAGCACAAAAGAAAATAATTATAATTCTACGATCTCACCTTCTCATTTAAATGGGGGGGAAAAAAAAAAAAAAAAAAAAAAAGAACAACAACATGAGATCTTTTATTATCCGGACACCATTCATGTCTTCCATGTTTTCAACTTTATTTATTTTTCTTTACTCGAGCGTGCGAAAAAAAATTCTGCATTTTTCTGAAATTTTAAAAGCCCAACCGTACCAAACGTGGATTCAATGAAAAGATAAAAATCGAGGAGTTTCCACGGGAAAAAATCGAATAATAACAATCCATCCACCGATTTTTTTTCCCCTCCCAAATTGAAAACGGCAAAGAAAGTTTTTTTAGATAAACCCTCCGATATTCACTTTTACCATTTTTCTTCTGGGGATTATTCATAAATTACATTTTGTAACATTGTCAACATCAGAAAAACCGAGAGCACGAATCGATCGAGAGAAACTTGAACAAGAAGCTATTTTTCGATTTGCCTTTTCCCCGTAATCAACCCGATTGAAAGAATAAACTTAAATATCTGATGTAGGAGCTTCAAAAATAAAGCACAAAAGTTAAAAGCGGGCAAATTTCATTTCATCTAATTCCGAAACAAAACAAGAGCGACGAAATCAGGGAAAGAAGCTTTCCTTCGAAAAATAAGTATAAAAGAGAGGAGAGCGGGGGCTTTTTCCCATTGATGCTTTTCTTGTTTTATTTTCAAATTTAACTAAACAAAAATCTTCTTTATACTTTGACAAATTCCAAACGTATAGTTCTTAACTTTTTCTATTAGATCTCTCTCGGATAAAACATTTTGAAAGATACTCAACTTTGTGCCTTTTTCATTCAGAAACTTAATTTAAATTCAATCAAAGATGAATCCGCATAATTATTTAATAAAGATAATAAAATGTTTTTAAACAAGGAAAGCTTTTTGAAATGTTTACAATAAAAAAAATTGTGAAAGAGCATTGTTAGGAAGGAAAAGAAAGGGGAGGGAGGGGAAGGGGGGGATTGAGGTACGGGTTTTAAACACTAATCTCGACCTCCTCTTTTACGACTGCATTTTAGAAACGCGATCCTTTTTGTGCTCCCAACTTTTCCACTTAAAATTTAAATTTGTTAAAACTTGCTTCACTCGCATCTACATAATTTAATATTGTTTTTCACTAATGTCATATCTCTCTCTATTTCACGGTTCACAGGCGAAATCGGTTCCGATTTAAACCAGTTTTGACCTGCTCTACATATATTTTGTTCCTTCGTTTATACAACCGAAAAATGAACGTTTTTCTTATACAGATGTTAATCCATATTATTGTTGCCTGAAAGGTTTTGAGGACTTGGTTTCGACCACTTGTTTAACTTTCATTAAAAAGGCAAATTAAACAAGTTTGCTAGTTCGCGTACATGTTTATGAACTTGCTCAAGAAAATTTGAACATGAACAATTTGAGTTTTTATAGTGATAGAGAATTATGTTCGGAAAAATGTTCGTGACTTGTTCATGAACATTTATTTATTTATTATTTAAATGCTATGGTACATTAGCTTTTGTACATCAGCAGTGTCATGTTGGGAATCTGGGTGGACGTATAAAGGGCTTGGGCTATGCCGACGATCTTGACTTGCTTGGGGAAACTCGCGAGGATGTTCGAAGGCTATGTGGGGAGCTGCTGGTTCAGGCGCCATATAACCATATAAAACCATATATCTCATAATCAATTTCAAATGTCGTGGGCAATGTTATGGGCATTAGAAACCAAGCAGAAGCCTAAAAAACCAAATACCTGTCGTACACATCAGTGTTTGGGATTGCCTTCTACCTTGTGAAATAGTTTACAAAATGGAATTTTAAAGTGTTTAAAGAATAAAGATGGGCATTAAGGTCAACTAAGAGTGTACGACACTTATCCAGTATCTTGTATTAAAAGGGTTTAAATGAATAAGTAAGAAAATAAATACATAAATAAATAAATAAATAAATAAATAAATAAATAATTAAATAAATAAATAAATAGAAATCACTTAACCTACCTCGTGTCTCTCAATTCACTTCTTTCATTCTTCAATTCACTAAACACCATTGAAATTCACCATTGACGTAATGGTACTAGCTGCACGTCTACAAATCTGCGACAGACGTTGCCAAGTCATTTTTTATTTAAGTCGCTATTTTAAGTAGGCAATAAATTAATGTAGTGAAATCGGGGATTCTATCCGCTTGGGCGGGGAGCTGCGTTCCTTCAAGTTTGGATCGGTGTGTTCGACCGCTTTCCTAGGGGCACGGTCACCCGGTGAGAGTTGATTTCCCGCTTTCCGGAGGGCGCGGTACCCGGTGAGAGAGTTTTAGTTTTCCGCTTTCCTGCGGGCGCGGTACCCGGAGTTTGGTTGACTCGACTGGATGGTATCCGAAGATCGAATGAGCTCTGATCGTTCGGTCTTCCTGTTTTATATCCTCTCAACAATCCAAAAATCCGATCGTCATCGATCGTCAATTTTATCGAGTTGCTTCGAAAATTCCGGATGTTCGGTTTACTCGGCGAGTGTTCCCGCGCTTCCACCGCCTTGCAGGTTGCGCGCCTTCCTGCCACGTCAATCGGAAAACATGGTGGTCGCGTACCATGTTTGTTTATGTTTATGGGGGGGTACCAGAATCTTGAATATCACTACATTAATTAAGTGCCTACTTTAAGCAGGCAATAAACTAATTACGTGCTTATTTGAAATAGGCAATAAAACTTTTGTGCTTATTTGAAATACGCAATAAATATAGAAATGTTTAGTGCCTAAATGAAATAGACACAAAAGTAGCGGACTTAATCTATTTCAAGTACGCACGTAATTAGTTTATTGCCTGCTTAAAGTAGGCACTTAATTAGTTTATTGCCTATATCAAATAGACAATTTAAAAAAATGAACAAAAATGCAATAAACAAAAAACCTTTAAGGCTTCCGTACAGCTGTACTACTTGATGGACACTCGGGTCGGGAAAACATTCTTTCACCACACTTAGAATCTGCTCTTCATTGCAGCTTGTAGGATTTAGAGTAGGGGCGGCACAATGGATTTTTTGTGAAGCCACTGAGTATAGAATTGCTATTGATTTGCAAAATCGCAAGACATTCTTGACGTATTCATCCATATCTTCAGTAGGCATATCTTTCTTGTACCCCAGATTCGTACGGTACATTTCGACGGTTTTAAAATCTGAAGAAGCAAATATCCACACCCACATCTTGTACCGATTTAATATTAACTTCTTAAAATTCCCCGACAAATCAGAACTTATTGGTCTGTCCTGGTGTAAAAGTTTGAAGGAAGATTTGATATAAGCCTTCGCCGCTGTCATTAATGCTCCTGCAGTGGCATGGAGCTTGTCGTACTTCTCCTCCGCCACTCCCATAGACAATTTTCTCTTCATACTACTGCTGGGTCCCCCATTGTCATCGAATAAGAAATCGGGGAAGCTGCTTGCGACAGAGATATATTTTGGTTCAAAATTAACATCGAATTACGTCCAGATTAAGCACCATTTTCTTCTTTTATCATTTTACAATTCTGAAAACGTTTCTCTTCAGTGAACTGAACTAACATATACACTGCTAATATTTTTTACTTTGCCCTTTTCTCTAGCTATAGCTGATATTGCGAAAATGATATCGCTTATATATACGTTTGAAATGTATTCAAAGGACTTTACATGAGTAAATAAAAACAAAATATAAAAAAAGATGAAAAAGAGTTTCCTATCGAGCTCGGGGCGAAATGAAAACACATCGCTTGCAAAGATGTATCCTTAATCAAAGTTATGAGTTGTTTGATTTAAAGCGTTAAAGAAAAAAAAAACAACATCTATAATATTATTCTTTGAAGAATTAATTAATGGAAATTATTTCCTCGTTAGTTATTTTGTGCAAAATGTTCAACGTAGTTTAAAATATTCAAAACCCTGTTTTATCTTTTTCTCTCCTCTCTTTTCAAATCGCATTAAACAAGCTTGCAAAAAAGGTGTATTAAAAATTTTTTAGAAATTTTACCGGAGTCTGTCAACTTTGGGTAACAAATCTAAGGTGATCAATGTTTACATTTGCCCGAGGTCAAGATGAGCCTAGTGAGATTTAAAATCAGACAGCTAGAAAAACTTTGGTCTAGATCTTATCATGGGAAACTAATGGGAGCACAAGCTTGGAGAATTCATTCTGGGATGAGCCGAACCGTTCTAAACTCTACAGGCGTCCAAATATCGCTACTTAGTAGGCAGTGTAGCCTCACTTGGTGTAATATTACAACCTGCACGTTTTCCCTTCTATTTTTGTTTTTAAAAAATCATAAAAAGTTCCACGGAACAAAGCAGCAATATCCAAACTTCAAAACTTACTTCTGTACAGACTTTTTCTGCACTTTAAATGAAAATTTATTCCATTTTTATTACATCTATCAAATAAATAATCATCTTCCTTCTTCCTTCTTCTCTCTCTCTCTTACCCTTTTTAAAAGTTTCAATTACACCGAATATTTCAGAGAAAACGATTTATAATTTCACTAATACGGAATGGCTTGTTAATTAGATCACGTGACCATTAAAAAATATTCATTATCTTTAATTAGAAAAACAGGACGCTAATTGCTTTTTACTTGCAGAAAAAAAGATTTTCATTCATAAAAAATTAATAAATAAAAAAAATCTCTTTTTTTTTCGTTAAATTTTTTGTTTCAACTTTTTTTTCCCCCTTCCGGTGACAACTTTTTGTTACAAGGGGAAAACTTAAAGATTATAACAACGGGAGGATCACGAAATCGCGAGTTCTTTTTTTTTTTTTTTTTGTACGTGTCTGTTTAATCGGGAACCTTAATTTCATTTCCTCGGAAAAACGGGATACTTAACTCTCGTTTAGATTTGAGACAACGCACAACCCAGGTATGAATTTTAACCATCCTCAGGGGTTTGTCGGGAAACACGTAAAAATGAAAATAGATGACTGCGATGAATTAAATTAACGCGGTTAATACCGTTAACTGCGATAATTTAATTTCGCTTTCATTTACGCTAGGTTTACAAATAAATTAGCCGTATGTGTAGTTTTATGTTCGGGATCTTTAGTTTGAAGTTTTGTGACTTGAAAAACTAAGCTTCATATTCTTATTGCGATTTGTTCAATTCGGCAATGCTGTTTTTTAATCAAACTTAAAACGTTAACATGGGGAAAGAAATCCAACAAAAAACAGCTGGGGAATTTGAGGTTAAGAGATGAGAAGGAGGAAAAAGTATGAAAAATGCATGATTGCTGGATTCCATGTATCAATCTTACACATTCAAGATTTTTTTTTCCCCTTTTATTTTTGAAATTTCTGATTTAATGTTGTGAGCAATCAGGAAATGAAATCGGAAATAAGGGAAAGGGGGGAAAATTCCGGAAACAAGGATTTAAAGAAAATTACGCGAGTAAATATTTCGGTTAGAGCAATTACACCGAAAATTACATTTATCAGCCAACGAGGAAAAAACGTTGTTGACTTGAAGACCGGACACATAAATGAAAACGCTATTATTAGTATGAAGAAATGAAGGAAAAAATTTTGCGTGACATTAATAGTTGGTAAAGCGCGAGGGGAGCTAGTAATTTTGACAAGGTTTTTAAGCTTGTTTGGGTGTGCGTGCAACCTGATAAGTCGGATGTAGAGTTAGTTGTTAAGGCTGTTCTTCATCACTTCTTCTTCTTCAAGTGCCGAACTCGTATTCGCCTTTATCTACATTCTCATCTATCCTGAAGGAAGGATGTACTGAGGAGAATGAGAGACAAAAATGACGGTTATTCTAAGGGAGATAATAGTGCAGTAGTTCCCTCTTGCCTTCTGCACCACAGTATTGCAGCGTATTGCAGCATTGTTCAAGTACACTGTTTAGCGCCTGCAAAAGTTCGAAGAAAACACTTTTTACACGCCCCATTCCGACACTTATTAATAAACACTTTATTTATTTCAATGAACATGGTTATAATATTGTACTTTATAAAACATCGTGGCAGTAGTTACGTGTCACTAATCTATTTGTTTCATGACCTCCCGGTCGGGTAACTGGATAAAAACCCAGGGCTGGCTGATTGCAGTGGCGAGCCACTTCTTCTTACGAACTGATAAAGTGAGAAATACGAAGATTGAGGTAAATAGAGAGCTTGAAAGGAGAGTCGCCAATTAAAGTGCTGAATTTTCATTGGCTGGGACCGAATGTACGTGAAGCACGAAGCAGTAGATGACGTCTGACGTCATTATCAATTTGATTGAAACGAATTTGGTCACAGCCAATCAGAAGCCAGGATTTCAATATACAGACAGTTCGGTTTTTTCGTCCTTTTCGTGTTTGCCTAGACTTAAAAGTTTGGATTGAGAAATTTGGCAGTTTTCCATTAATCTTATCGACAAATTCACACACGGAGCAAGTAAATTCTTCTCATACTTCTTTAGCATTCGCTGCTCTTGACTCCTTTCCTTCTGCACCCGTAGCAAAGTAATTGTAGGACTTTGGTTTTTCTTCCTTTACCATCATAATTTTTACCAAATACATGGTCTGGTTGGTGGCGATCGAAGCAAAGACCTGGTGCTGGCAACCAGCTGTTGTCTGGCCCATAATCGGCCAAGAGCCATTTGCCTCTGTTTTTTTGTGATGTTAGCACTCTTCTCGGCTGCTCTTTTGCACCTCCAGTGGCTGCTATAGTCGTTCCTTTACTGTTATTACATCTTCTTGACCTCCCGCAACTTCCTCAAACTCGACGTCACTCTTCAGCTTAGGCTCTTTTCCCTGGCAAGATGTTATCATGTTTTGTTTCGTTCGACTTTGAAAAATATAGTGAAAAAAATCTGCTGAAAATCAAACTCGATCAAAATTTTTCCTTCAAAGATTTCCGAAACTCGACTGCTCCCGCTCTTAATAGGCTGAGAATCCTTTTTTAGAAAATTGGCTCCCGGATTAAATTTTATCGGTAAAAAAAATCGAACGTATCGACTCGCCATCCGAAATAAGACATTTTTCATTTTAACGAAGAAAAATCAACGTTAACGTGATTAATCGTCTCTTTAGAAGTAAATTGTCCGTCCATCCGTTCCTACGTTAATATTTCACACAGGTCTACCTTTTAATTAAATCCATTCCGATGTTGAAACTATGCGACGTTTCTTCTATTTCAAAACTCGCTTTCCCCCCCTTGTTTTTGATTTTCATGGAAAAACTAGAGCATCAAGTTTGCTTTCTAGAGAAAGGCGTGCATTTATGGTTTTCCCGTTTTTAAAACAAAATGTATTTAATTTCAGACGTTCATCGCTTGACGTAAATGTTTGGATGAAAAGCCTTTTTTTTGTTGTTGTTGTTGTGCCATGGATTTATTTAAACCCATTGTTTTATGTCGCATATTTGTAGTTGTAATCTTACGGGAACCCTCTATCTTTACGACCTGATTTAACGGTCTGTTTATACGGCTGTTAAATTTTATTTCTTTGCGATTAGCACTCTCAACTTTTTTTTTTATTAGAAGAGACATTGGGAGCGTCGCGTGAAACGATGCAGGGACTCGGAATTGTTCTACGTTGTTTTTAATTTTTATTTTTTCAATTTCATCGCTGGTTTCGTTTACCGTTTTATTAGTTTATCGAAAATCGATGCGGATAGCAAATGTTCCATAATATCCTGTTTTAAAAATATTTGGAAGTGTGTGGCATGTGGAGAAGGTTAGTTCACAGAAAAAATTTTGCGGGAGTATATTAGCTGCGAGATGTGCAGCTGCGAATTTTCAATCGGGTTTTGAATTTGAGAATAAAATTTCTTAGAAGAGAACTACTGGATTTTAAATTTTGGTAGCTGATACTTTGCCTGAAGATTTTTTAAAAGAAAAGAAAAAAAAAAGAGAATGATACAGTACGCAACGGAAATCCAGAAGTTTCCATAAATTATATTACAGTACTCCCAAGGGCAATTTGCAAGGGTAGGTCAGCGGTTTCCAAGTGATAATATTGGTTAGCTAGAAGGAACAGACGACTGGTTTTGTAGTTTGCCCTGAGCGATATGGATTCTAAAAGTTTTAATGTCATACTAAGCCACCAAAATGCTTCAAGCAAAATCGAGCATTTCATTTTACCTGAAAAGAAAATAAAAAGTTTACATGTGAAAGTGAAAGATTTCAGTTGAAAAGTTTTTAAAGGGATGTGCTTTTTTGTGTGAGATAAGGTTGCGTTTAATAATGCAGCAGAATCCTTCGGATGCAGAGACATTTTATTTCTAGCTTTTGGAATAGGGTTGTTATAATGAACATATTTCAGTGATGATAAGGTTTTTGTGCTGTATCAGGTATGAAAAGCTTTTCCAAGACCGTATGTTAAGCTTTGGGTGCACAGGTAAAAATTTTGTGTAAAAAGTAACACTTTTTAGGAGTAAAAAACGGTCTACACCATTTTTCCAAGTAAAATCAACACACAATAATTTTTTTTTATTCTTTAACTTCCGTATGGTGTCAATATTTATGCCCAAAAATTACACAAAACACCTCTTTCTCAATTGCTGCCGTATTTTCCTCCAATTTTAATTTTTTTGCTTCAATGACTTCAGTCTCCGTCTCTATTTGTCTTTTTTCTTTGCCATTAATTTCATCAGTAAACATATCATCGCACCCTTTCATAAAATCACTATCAAAGCTTGCCGATAGAAACTCGCAACATTCTTCTTCTCCTATTAAAATATAAAAAGAGACATTTTTACTAAGCGGTTAAAAATAAAAATTCTTATTTATTGATTGTTGCGTTTTTGTAAACAAAAACGTAGACAACCCTTATCCCAACCCAAAGGATCCAATTCGATGACTTATGTGGAACAACAATTTTCAACAATCAAAAAAATTTTGTCTATTTAAAAGAATTAAAATAAAAAATTTTTTAAAATTATCATTTTGCAAAAAGATAAAATGGAAAATTAAATGGTTTGTCACGTTAACCAAATGAGACGGAAAAGTGGAAAATATATGAGGTTCATAAGCATTAAATTAATATTTCCTTTTTTTTTTTTTTTTTTTAAATTTTTTTTCCTACTGCAATTAGCCTCTTTTACGTTATATTCGTTCTCACGAAGTAATCCTATTTAAACTTTAAACTCAGTCGGACGTTTCAAACGTTTTCTTTCCCATCCCCTCGTCTACCCTCATTCGCTTGAAGATTGAACTGTTTCCCAAAGATAAATATCCAACATTTTTTTTTCTCCTCTTACAATTTTAGTCATCGATCAAGTTTTATGAATATTGAAAAAGTAAAAGTTACGTTTAAATCTCTTATACCCTCTTCCCCCTACTTTTTTTTTTTTTTTAAATCCCGATAATAAAATGGGAAAATTTGTATAACTACAAACTTTCGCAATATCGTCGTAAAGGTCGTTAATATCGTTGACGTTAAGGGCCAACGGGGAGCTCGTCGAGAGGAAAAAAAACTCGAGATTGATGTGTATGGTCATTATACTAAGTTAACTTTGACTTATCTCTTGTTTTGCCCCTTCGAGATAAATAAGTCTCGTATGCGGCCTCCTAGGCAAAGCTTTGTGGTGCTTGTTTATTTTACACCGATCATGTGTGCGGTTTACCTTTAAGGTGTAAAATACGTGGAAGTTTCCTAAGTGATCTCACGGGTTGGCGGTGTTGCGATTCTTTCTTATTCTTCTTCCTTTCTTCCTTCACCCCTTTCCCTCTTCCCATTTCATTGTGTTTGTTCTTATTATTCCCGTTGTAGGATTCTGTTTTCGTTACTTGGAATTGTAAAACTTTCACGATTCATTTCAACAGGTCGGGGTGAAGAAGGTCAAGAGAAAAGAGGGAAGTCAAAACACCTGTACGCGTGAGAGATTTTTTTTATTATTATTTTATTTATTATATAGGATGAAATGGAAAATTTCTCAAATTGATGAATGTCTCATTCTTTTAGCATCGATCAAATAAATCGAACGTCAATTTTGATTTCCCAGTTATTTAATTCCAGGTACTCGGTTTGAAAAATGTGCAGCACCGGTGAGAAATTATTGGGTGTGCAAGTAGCACTTGTTTTCTTTTCTCAGAACAAAAGCTTCCTTATGCTCTTTCAGTTTCTATAAATAAGACTGAAATATTTAACTTAGAATTTTATTTGGAGTAAAAATTGAAAATAAAGCGGGATCGGCTTATTTTTCACAGATAAATGCTACAGCCATCTGAAATTTCACTTTTTAATAAAAAAAAGATTTTTAACCGCATTCTAAGAAGACAGGGCACTTATGGACCAGTCAATAGTTCACCCCGCCTTCTCAAAGTGTGAGCCGAATTTTTTTCTTTCAATAAATAAAAACAGTTGTACTGGAGTTTTGTAGTCACCTATGATCTCCATTAGTATTTTTACCCGCGCCCTGGAGATAAAGACCTGCACTGGCCGAAAAATAACGGCCCGAACCCGACCCGAATTAAAATTTCGAAACCCGAACCCGACTCCAAATTTTTTCCTCAACCCGAACCCGAACCCGACCCGAACCGACGGTTCGGGTCGGAATTCGGGTTGCATCCCGAACTGAAACCCGAAACTTTCTCTAGTTTAAAAAGTTGAAACTTACTGAATGATTAGTTATTAGAATGATTATTTATCGTTCCCTATCTTCCGCTCAAAACTCTGGCCCGGAGGACTTTTTTTTAAAATTGCGGCAGAAATTGAGTAGAAAAATTTAAAATAAGAAATTGAGAGAAAAATCTTCAACCCGAACCCGACTCCAAATTTTTTTCTCAACCCGAACCCGACCAAACCGAAACCGAACCCGACTTCAAATTTTTTCCTCAACCCGAACCCGACCCGAGCCCGAAACCCGAACCCGAGCCCGGCCCGTGCAGACCTTTACCTGGAGAAGAGCCAGTCCTCTCCTGCACGATTCGAAGAATAAGTTCAAAATTATTCCCTAACTTCATTTTCATATTTTCTCATATTTATATTACTGTCTTCCAATTTGTTCCTTGCAAAGAATCATCTTGAGAAATTTTATTTAAAGGATTATGATAAATTTTTCGGGTCTATCATAAAAAAATTTGAGGCGTATCTTTTTACCCCAATTACTTTTTGATTTCTAACGGAAGAGGATTCTAAAAAAAAACGTCCGAAATCTCTGTCTTTTTTTTAAAAAATGCATTCTCATTTACTTTTTACTATACACACTTTAAGTAGCAAAAAGAGGCGGATTGCCTTTGGCGTGAAAACATTTTACACTTTTTCTCATAACAAAGGCTCGACATTACCTTAACAAAAGGGAAGGAAAACCTCATTTAACAGCATAAAACAACCAATTTACTTTTTTCCCCCTTAAAAATTAAATTAATATTTATCCAAAACCCGGTAGCGCACTGTCATTCGTAAGCTGATTTTTTTTTTTTATAAAAGTTTGCAAGTCGTTGATGATTTTCAAAAATTTTGTCAACACGGAGGATTACATCTTATTTTTTTTTTCTCCTCGGAAACATTTCGGATAAGAGATAGATTTCTTCCCCATCTTTCACTTTCTCTTCCCATTTTTCGCCTAAAATTGAATTTTTATTTATTACATCCATCCTGAAATATTGGGGAATAAAAAAATAAATAAAAGTCTTATATATTGATTTCTTTATGGAATATTTCGAAAGTGGGGAAGAAAAAAAGTGAAGTCAGATTTGCGCTCGCAGGAGAATACGTTTCTTTCCACCTGTTGGTAAATACTTTCCGCAAGGGAAAATATTGCTTGAATTTTTCGAAACGTTTTTCCCGCGGTCATGTTTTACTTGGAATATGATTATTTTTATGTTGAAATGTCGCTTTTTTGATCTTCTACAACGGGATGGACTTATTCAAAGTTATAAATAGAAATTCGCTTAACCTTTTTTCTTTTCGGAAAAGAAAATAAGTTGGCTAAGGGGGTTTAGGTCTTTTGGGAAAAATTGGCGATATGGTTTTTATACATTATTGATTTTTAAACTTCGCTTAAATTACCCTCGCCCAAAAAGTTTGTAGCTTCCTTTCTTTTGTTAGTTTTACCCTGTGGAACAATATTCTTATTGCGTCCTTTTTTTTTAAAAAAAAAGAAAAAGCAAGAATAGGAAATAGTTAAATAGGGAAATTTTTGTAGCCGATCAATATAGATGAGGTTTTTATTTTTTTAATAAGGTAAAACGTCAACAAATTTTTTTTTCTCATTACTGAGGATTTAATTGAGTGAATTTAATATTCCATGACTTCGCATATTTTAAAATGAAAAACCAACTCAGTTTCTTTAAATTTTCATCGAGAAATTTATTGTTCGAAATTTTTTAAACCGAAAAATTGTTATATTAAATGAAAAACTGCATTTACTTTTTGCATTACTGGAGCCTAATTCTTGGAGCCATTTGTTTTCTTACCACGTTTTCGGGTACGTATCGAAGGAGAAATCAATTGAATGAGAAACGTTTTCGGGAGGAATTGAGGAACATCAATTCGTTTCGATTTCTTAAACTCTTTGAAATATTTCTATGAATTTATGAGAGGAAAATACTTAAAAGCGAGTGTAAAGTTTCCCGGTTTCAATTTCTCAAGTAAATTAGCTTAATTTCAAAGTAGTGTCAAGATTATGTTGTTTTTACTCGATTTTTACAAAAGAAAGAGGGTTATTGCATCTTATAGAAATCGGACTCCAAGCTTTTTGCGTGTATATTTTTTTTTTTTTGAAAGAAAAATTTTATTTGGCGTTTGTTGTTCTAAATCGAAAATTGCAAGATGCAGAAACATTATATTTTTGCAGTGGAAAATAGTCGTTCAGGAGAGGCATTATTTTAATCGTGACGTTTTCTCTGCTCCCAGTAAAATTGTCCGTAAAGTCACTAAAAAACTGTGGCAAGCTTTCGTTAGGATTATCTGGTTATACTTTCAAGAATTAACCAAGAATATTTACGCTTACAAGAATTAACCAAGAATACTTATACTTACAAGAATTAACCAAGAATACTTATACTTACAAGAATGATTTATACAAGAATTATACAAGAATTAACCTAATTAAATAAAATGCCAATTAAAAATTGGTCAATTGACAATTCCTTAATTCTTGTTAACTAACCAATTATTGATTAACCATTACTAAGAATTATTGTGAACCATTGGACCAATTCTTGTTTAGTAAACCAAGTTTTGGTTACTTCTTCGGCTACAACCAAGAATACTTATACTAACAAGAATTAGCCAAGAATATTTATGCTTACGAGAATTAACCTAGGGTTTTTTTTTTAAAAAAACATTATCTCTATTCCTGCGACTTCGAATTTAATTTGCATTATTTTATTCAATTAAACTTCTTGTTTAATGATAAAATCAGGTTGATCGTCTTTGGTTACAGAACTGTTAATGATTCAGAACATTTTTTTATCGAGCCTCCAGGATTTATCGATTTGAAATAGCCACCCAGATTAAATTAATTACATCTGATTGTTCCTCCATTAACTAATCCACCATTTCCAATACTTTTTTAAACCTCTCTAAATTATTCTCAGCATCGTGATTTTGTCTTGACGAAAATTAACTAACTTGAATATTTTAATGTCAGCACTAAGTGAAAAATCCTGCTCTTTAAATCGGATTTGTATACAGCATTTGGGTCAAGCTTAAATAGGGATTTTAATTACTATGGAAGCAAAAAAAAAAATGTTCTCTATTTTTCAAAACCCCGAGAAAGTGATTTAAGAGAGGCTTTGAAATAGAAAAGGTCTTTCGCATGATCATTCCCAAGGTTTACATCGCTTACATGGTGATTTCATTGCTCTATAACAAAGAGGAGATCATTTGGGGAAAAATCTTGGTGCGGCGACGGAATTTCAGCTGCAGGTTAATGAAGAATGACACCGATGATTGATACTGAAGGTTTTCATTAACATGTGGAAAGAGGTTATGACGTCAAGTACGGATTTTGTACGGAGCTATGCACGTTATTTACCCGTTTAATTGAGATCGCGGTTTTGGGAACGTCTCAGCAAGTTTGAACGTGCTCGCTGTTGCGGATTAAAGATGTTGTGCGTAACCTTGAATTGCGGGAATGATTTTATTTTTGAATTTTAATTTTTCAAAGTGGAAATTGAGCTGAAAGTTTAAACAGGGATCTGTTTTAACGTATTTCATCAGTTCATTAATTTGTCTTGATCAACCAAGGAAAGTCACGTTAGAATTTGTAATTTGGGTTTTTTCCCCCTTTTGACATTAATTCATCGGAATGATCGTTCGTTCCGCGTCCTTTCTTGCGGTTACATTTCCAGATCGTGCCTAATTTAATTAAATTTTACGTCTTATTTAATTTGAGGAGTTAACCTCCTACTGTTCGCAGTATTTAAATTGCCTAAGTACTGAAAATGTTTTATGCATCATCTTGTTTTTTTTATTTCCTCTTACAATGTTTTACGGTCGTTTCTGCTTCAGATCGCCGATTCGGAGACATAATTTCAAATCAAAAATTACAATCATTAATTTTCAATTTTAAAGAAACTCTCATCCCCCCTCCAATCCGGTGAATGAGGATTTTGATCATTTTAGTAAATTTTTTAATGTCTTACACGAGGAAAATATCCATCTTTCAAAATTACATAACTTGAAAGTAATTTTTCAAAGTCATCGCAAGAAATTCTTCGGTATAGTAAAGTTGTCAAAACTCTAAAATGATTATCATTTAAATAAAATAATGTTCCATCAATCTTTTTTATACGGCGGAAATAAATCTTTTGCGTTCAAACGGGGAAAACTTCCTACTCGGAAATCTTTTATAAATCTTCGAAAATCTTTTTTCCCTCCCCCTCGTTTTTAAAACAAAAACCGACTTGTCGTAAATGAATACAAATTAAAAATTATGGAGATTTCGCAATATTTAAACGTAAAACATCAAGCGCCTGGCGGATATCAGAAAAACAGTTGTAAAATTAACTTGCTTCATCAAATAACATCACAACTTGAAGAACTTAATGCTGATTAGGTAAAGCTTTTTTAGAGATTGTTTTTTCGTTATTTCCTCCCCCTCACTTTTTCATGATTATGGTTATGATGATCACGATAGCGGATTTTGTTCGAAAGTGTATTATTTTAATGATTTTTATCCGAGTTTTTTGAAGACTTTTAAGTGCGGGTAATGTTGATGGGGTGCTTTGCAGGTTTTTACTTGCAGACGTGGATTTGTCAACGGTTTTTCATTCATTCATTGAGTTATTAATTCTATTTGCCTGATTTGTATATTTTTCTTTATTTTTCCCCCTCTGCTTCCTCTTTTTGTTTTGCAATATGATTGGCGCCACACACGGAACTGGATGCTTGAGGAGTCCATGCGGATGTTCTTGAGAAGCAAACCTTAAATCTTCCAGTGAGCTTAGTTCCTTGGCCGGTTAAAGAATTATTTTTTTTTTTTTAAAAACGTAAACATCATTATTATTCTATATTAGAATTAAATTTTGACTTTTTCTCTGAATGCAAGTTACACGGTTTTCTCGGAAAAGCCCCAATTATCCTCCAGCTTATAATAATAAACTGGAAAAATTTTATGTTTGGATTCGAAACGAAATCGTACATTCCTTATACATTGCCTGAAGACGGAAAACGCAAAAAAATTCTTTCTCACTGAATCATTTTTCATCTGATAATCCTAAGGCAAATTTTTAAAAAAATAAGCCAAGAAACAAATAATTGGTACTTGAGATATTCTGCAATTTTTGAATAAAACAATGTCGAAATTACGACTTCGTGCAGTTAATTTAAAAAATACACTCAAAAAGAAAATTACGAGAATTTCTCCTCCTTTTTCCTTCGCAAAATTCATCATTTTTCCTTTTTTCCGCTTTGCTTAATCACGATTATCAAGCAATATGTCCGATTTTGTTTAATTAACCGGAGAAAAATTGACGTCATTTTAATTGTCGTATTTTAATTAACGGAAATGATTTAATAATAAATGAAAATTTTAAATGTTTTCCCGAACGACAAAAAAAAACGTCGCCATTGTATAAACGAGAAGCATCGACCATCAATTTGTAATTAAAAGAGCAATTACTTTGTTAAAGATTCAGTAAATGGCCGTTTTTTTTTTTAAATTTTATTTTCCAGGAAAGAAATTAATTTTTTTTCAGCTACAGCTATGATATTTACTTATGAAATCAGTTACGTTATGGATCAGGTCTCAGCTGCATTTTTATCCAATAAAGAAAATTTCCCAAGCGTAAGGTGTTCAAGGCTTAACATATTCCAACTTCAATTACGAAATTCTCTCGATGCAAGGAATTCAGCGATGAAAAAAGGATTCAACCTTTTTTTTTTTCTTTTTTTTCGCCGTCTTCGTATATAAAGGCGTCGGCTTTTCTTACGGAGGGGAAAAAAATAAAAGATTTGTAAACGGTACAAGTTAAACCTTTTTTTCGTATATTTGGGTTTCTTTTTACGTTTGAATTTATTCAAGCGTGAAAAAAAAAGAATGGAAGTCATAGTCCATTTAAAAAGAAATTAGGTTTTTGAAAGTCAAAGGATATGATGTTGTTTGAATCACAAAAACTTAAAGGGTTGAAGACTTTTTAATTTTGCTAAATGATATTAAAGAAGTGGAGAATTAGGTGTTGCTAAATAACTAACTGATAATTGTATAGAATGGGAAAATGGGTTTAAGGGAACCCACGATTTCAATATGATAAGGTTCCATCTGCAATGCGCAGGTTGACCTCACCTGACTCTTGCATTTATGCGGCGGACTGCTGGCAAGGCCAGTGATGTAAACTAGGAATAGTAGCGGCCCAAGGATGGAACCCTGGGGCACTCCCGAAGTGATTAGTCCCATATTAGACTTTTCTGCGTGGACTTCAACAAACTGCCTTCTTTCACTCAGATATGACTGAAGCCAGCTGAGCCTTATATTTGCTATATGCAGTGTACTGTGCTTGCCTGAGATAATGCATACTCATCAGTCGGCCGAGTGGTCAGCGTTCTCGACTCTCAATCAGAGAAACGAGGCGCTCGCTCGGTTCAATCCTAGCTCATACCTAGGATTTTTTCCACGGGGTTCACATCTGATATACTTCACTGATATACTATCATGTGAATAATAAGACTGATGGGTCACAGGTCACGTATTTTTTCCTCCTACTAGCGGACTCCTTCAATACCGGACGCGGACAAAATTTCTTTTTTTTTTGTTTTCAACCCATCATATTCTTCCCATGTTCCGTCCATTCTGCGACAAAGGGCCACATAATGCCCGTAGTCTACCTCTGGATCGACTACCCCCTCATCCAAAAAAAAAAAACGGTAATTTCCAAAAACATTCTATTTTCATATCAAGAACTAAATACATGATGTTGTTCCATGGTTTTTATATGTAATACGGTAAATAAACATGAAGGAAGGAATAATAATGTCGGCTCCTTTCGTACAGGGAAATTTCTTCATTTTTACCTCCCGAAAGAACGAAATTGCAAATTTTTGCCGACTATTTCCCGACTTGTGAAAAAATTTATGTCCGCTTTGTACCGTAAACCGGGGTGACTTTGGCCGGGAGGGGTGACTTTGTGCCACCCGTTTTTCAAAAGTTTTGAGTGTTTTAGATCGAGATTCGTCGAAAAACGTGTGGCATAAAGTCACCCCACCTGGCCAAAGTCACCCCGGTTTACGGTATTTTCAATTTTCCCGAGCGCTGCTTCATTACTCGAACACCAACAAGAGAAACATGCAATTATGATAGCATTCACTATTGAAGCCAACTTCACGAAACTTCCGTCGCGCTGTTCTAAGGTTTTAGAAGTGGTCGAGACACTCTCTCACGGTTTTCACTTCTACGCCTCCGTCCGAATTCCTGGTTGTTATCCGAAGATTCCAGTCTAGAATTTTCAAATTGAGGTTTATTTGGTGCGTTGTCGTTGAAAGGCTGAGCTTCAAAACGATGCTGCTGAGTGTCAACGCTATTGCTTCATGGGTATATTTTTGTAATTCCAAGAAGTAAACGCTTTTCCCCTTTGAATTTTGATTTTAAAAAAAAAATTGAATCATTTCCTGTGAGCTATTCTTTTTCCGCCTGTTTAATTTTTCGAAAAAGGGCAATTATACCCTTGTTTATAAACATTGGAAATCATTTTTTTAACGATGTTACACCGTCGAACCGTATTAAGTGAATGACCGTTTAAATCTGGAAACGTAAAAAAAATTTCAATTACGAAGACCATTAACGATAATTTTTTTTGGAGCTGGTTTTTGAAACTGAATTCGTTTGTAATTATTGAAATTTTTGAATGGGATTTTTAAAACATTTTCTCAGAAATGCCATGAGAAAGCTTAAGAGTTGCAAACCTGAAGGCGGTCGCTCTTAAGTGTAGCATTAAGCAAATGGGCAACTTGCACAAATTTTAAAATCGCTAATTTATTATTAATTCTTCGATTAGTAATGCCTTCTCTTCAATCTCCACCCCATCCTCGTCACACAGGATCACATCATTTGCCTTTAAGCCATCGAACTTCTTAACAGCTTCAAATAAAAATTATGAGTAACATGACCGATTTCACACCCAAGCAACCAATCCGACCAAAATGACGTCTGAAAGACATCTTTCTGACGTCTTGTGTCCTCAAAAGACGTCTAAATGACGTCTTTTAGAGATGACGTCTAAAAGACGTCTAAATGACGTCTTTTAGACGTCATTTTGGTTGGATTGGTTGCTTGGGCATAGATAGGTTATGTTGCTATACCGCTGGCAGCATTCTTGTTGTAAGTAATCAGTGATCATTTTTTTCTCATTTGATTCTATTCTTTTGAACTGCGAAAAGACTTCGCAAAAAACAATTCATCAAAAATAAAATTGTAAATACCGAAAAATTTGCTTTTAAATTCAAATTCTAGAAAGCCCGCCAAAAACCAGCCATGTATTTATGACGTCACAACTGCGTTTCTATTGGTAGAATTTTCGCGCGCAAAATCACCAGCCAATGAAATGAAAGAATTCGACTCAGTTGTCACGTCATTAGCTCAAAAATGACGCATGATTTTTTTGGCAGGCTTTTTAGAATTTGATATTCAAATTGAATTTTTTACCAGTTTAATAAAATTTTTTTGACCAATTTTTCCTTGGGAGACCTTAAATAAGAATTTAAGGACCGGTTAATGACGTTTTAAAAATTCATGCAAGTAGCCTATTTCCAGTTTATTCGTAATTACTACAGGCACGTGAATTCAGTGGAAAAGCTGGTATGCATCAATTAGATAAAAAGACGTGTGTGCGTTTACTTTTGCTCCAACAAAGTTTTAACCGAAGGAAATGAGGAATTATAACTTAGTTGTTGGTTTGATGAAAAGATCATTCTGTACTTTGAGTGGTTTTTAATTATGCAAGAAAGATTAGAGTAATAAATCAAAAACAACCGCAAGAAATTCAGCATTACATAACACTGAGCAATGAAATCCGTTGTTTTTTCCCCTCCCCAAAAACGAGTAACTTTTTTAAGAAGGACGTTAAATTTTGAAATTCGGATTGGATTGGGATGTCGTGTACAACAGTTCAAGCGAACGAAAAAAAAAAATTATTTTACGCATATGGGACATTTTAATTCTTAAGAGACAGGAGGACATCCAGCGCTTATATCTTGTTTGTATCAGCCCTTAGGGATTTATTTAAAAAGGTTTTTTGCTTTCCGCTTGAAGGTTTTCTATACTTCGAAAAAAAGCCTTTTATTTTTATATTTTCAAAATGTAATTTATTTTTACAGTGTCAGCATTTCAAGCATTGAAATTTTCTTTTTTTAGGTTCTTAAACGGGCAAGTTTTAAAAAAAAATAAAAATTGTTATATAATTGATAAAAGCATATCAAAAACTTTCGAAACGGAAACATTTTAGATTTTGATGTTCTGCGTGCTTTTTCACTGAAAAAAATCGTTTATACACTGTTGAACTTTCTATTGTGCCCCCATTCGTTAATTGTTTTGTTTATGATTTAAGATTGCTGGGAAAAAATTTTCCTTTGGGAATTCATTTTTCTTCTTTATTTCATTACAAATAACCGCGAATTCTTTTTTAACGGTTTGGCTATTAATCTAAAATATACTAAGCATGAAAAACATCGCTGGCGGGGTTTGAGAAGAAAATGAAAGATGGTTCCTCTCGTACAGTTTGTACTCCTCCTCCCCCCCACCATCAGTTTCAATGCTCCAGTCCCTTTTTTTTAACAACCCACTTATCGCGAAAGAAATAAAATATGAATGATCGGAAATCCATTTTCATTCTCAGATTCCCGAAGCCTCTTCCATCGATAAGCAATCAACAAGATGAGTGCTTGCTGACGAGTAAAATGAACTGAATTCATCACCGCAGGGTCGGAAATTAAATGTAAATAAAAACACGGGTTTTCCTAAGTGATTCCATAAATTTAGATATTGATCACTTCCTATTTGCTAACTTTATGAGATTACGCGGAAAGAGTCTTTCCGCGATTATTTTCTCCTTACCTTTCGCTTCTTTTTTTTCCCGATACGTTTTCCCGGAACTTAAAACGGGTGAGGAGATTCACCTGGTGAGAGTTGACAGGAGTGAAGGATTAAAGTTGTAAAAAGCTTTTCCAGGGGCAAAGTCTGACATTGTCGGTAAGTTCAGGTTTTTTTTGCTTTATCGACTGAAGGGAGGTAAAGCATGATGTTCGGTACAAAGATTTATATCAGTGTTAGGATTGCGGATTTTTTTGTAAGTACGTGAGGATGTCCACGCGGTTGAAATGTTTTGGTAACTTAACAAAAATCATATGATTTGAGCAATATGATTATTTCTCTTACTCTTACTCCGCTGGCGCAACAGGGCCTGAAGCGCCTTCACCAAGTTCTTCCACTGACCGCGATCCAAGGCCGTAACTTGCTAATCCCTGACCCCCAGGGAAAGGACATCCTGACGAATGTTATTGACCCACCTCATCCTGGGCTTGCCCTGTAACTGCCGACCAGCTGTCAGGCCATGCAGGGCTTTGTTAATGCCCCTCTCCACCGGGGCCCTCACCACGTGTCATTCTCATTGCAGCCTCCTAGACTTGATCGTATGAGCAAGGAGATGGAGGTGCTCTTCGAGATCAAGCGGCGAAGGCTTGAATATTTCGGCCATATTATTCGTAACGGAAAATATCGCCTTCTGCAGCTGGTGATGGAGGGGAAGATTGAAGGCAGGAGTAAACCGAGTCGGGAGGAAAACATCCTGGCTCAAGAATCTAAGAGACTGGTACGGCCAAAATTCAGTATCCCTTTTTCGTTCGGCAGCCTCCAAAGTTAGGATCGCCATGATGATCGCCAATCTCCGACGAGGAGCGGGCATTTAAAGGAGAAGAAGAAGACTTGATCACACTGGTGACTAGAAGCTGGGCGTTGAGATTTCGGATATCGCGATTATTACGAAGTCGCGGCTGTTCAGTCGCGGGGTCAAACGTGGGCCCACAGATCCGTGGGCATAGTTCTCGATCACGAGGAGCCTACTTCGGTCGCTCGCGGTCAAACTCCAGATCTCGCACCCTTACACAAGAGCATACGTCGGAGCACAGTATTCCAGATGCTCAGTTTCGTCTTCTGGGATAATAATCGGCTCACAAGTAAATGGCGCACTGTGTACAGACCCCTGCTGGCTCATAGAAGTCTGGCCATGATTTCTTAGGACATGTTGTAGTCGCTGGTTAATCAAAAACTAAAATAAATGACTTTTTAATTGACCAGTTGAGGTTAGAAAAGTAATTTACACACTTTAAAAGACAATAATGATAAATTCTGGAGCTTTATGACTTGTGATATATTATCGATGTAGCAATAAAATACTCTCTGTAGATTTGGCCACACCATTGAACCTTGGATGATTTTTTCTCGCCGAGAAAAAGAATTCCGTAAAATTGATATGTACGTAAACTCATAGTCAAATACTCATGTCAACAATCCATCACGCTCTGATAAATTATATTTATACGCTGCACGATTTCAATTTCTTACAAGTATGATTTCTTTAACACGTGCATGGCTGAATTACAGCTGTGTGCATTCCGCGAATAATATTCCCAGAATTTATTTCTCTTCTTACGGATTCTAGAAATGCGCTCTCCTTATTTATTCTTTCTTTTTTTTTTGTTCTCCCTATTCTAATCAAGATTGTGATCCTTGTACGTTCACGTATATGCACCCAGAGGGAGCATGTCAAAGCAAAGCGTAAAACAAAAAGTGCTGAAATCCGGGGAAAAAAATGACACTTTTATTCTAAATGACAGTTTTGTCTTTTTCCTGTTTAGCTGACAATACAGGTCGGATAAAAAAAATACGAGTCAGCTATCTACGTTTTCACTTCGAAAAGAATAAAGTTTATTTACGCAGCCACATAAGTAAATGGATTTGCTATATTTCCTCATCCTGATTTTAAAAAGAAACTTGGTCATAAAAGTCAAAGTGTTTCCGGATTTTGTGTTTTAGTTTGGATCGAGACGGTTTTATCGAATTTGATGGATTTTTATTGGTCTGAAAGGAGGTCGAATTAAAGATCTTTGACGTGACGACTGATCATTAAGCCTCTCTTATAGGCGAAGTTATTTTATTTTTCACTCAGGCTGAAGAAGCTTTGCATGATGAAGAAAAAGAAATAATTCACTGAGTAGATGTTCTACCTTCGTATATTATCATTAAATAGCGGAAGATCTGTTTGACTTGGGGGAAAAAAAGAAATTGGAGCTCGTTTGACATTTTTTTCGCTATTTTCAAAGAAAGCTTTTCAAAATTGAGTCTGGGTCCTAAAAGCGGAGTATACTTTGGAAAACGCTTCAAGGGAGTTTGCGGTTTCGTCAAAGGATGTACGGGCAAGCCCTTGGACTTACAAACTCTTCTTTTCATTCATGAACATCTTTCCGGAGAGGGACGACGTTCGGGTTTTTAGCTGACAAATAATTTTCTCGGCTTCGTAATTAATTTTCACCTATAATAGATCAAAACGTGTTGATACGAGTCTTATTTTAGTTTCTTTATAAATTTTCGACGAAGCAAAAATATCACTTCGATGGAGTGAAAATTTCGTTCATGTAAATAAATGAAAATGAGGGAAGGGCTTAATAGCGGATGGGCCAGGAACGTATAACAAACAATTCGGAAGAAGCACGTGTTTGCCAATGACGTCACTCGAGTACCGTCCGTCATTCAAGTCGGTCAGGCACTTGACGTCGTGCATTTGACATGTTCCCCCATCTCGAAATCTCGGTATTTACAACAAATCAATGTTTCAACCATTTAATGATAAAATTTGGGGAATTTTGAAAATAAATTGGGAGAATATTTATACAATTTTTATCGTTTTTTTTTCCTCTGAAGGAATTTTAGTCAGCTATACATTTCAGTGGGTTAATATTAATGCAATCCCCATGAAATTCAGATTCTTATCTGTACTGAAACTCACGTAAAGGGAAATCACATTTTTATTCAACAATGTTATGCGGTCCTATCTATATTTCGACCTGTTGTAATAAAAATATTCAAGCTATGTTCGTGAAGTACAAAAAGAAAAGCTCTAATTTGAAAGATCAAAATCTTTTTATTCATCATTGCAAATGAAACTTTTTCTTCTTCTTTCTCTTATAGAAGGTTTTCGTCTATTTTTCTTCGCGCAAGTTGTTAACAGACGGCTGCGGTGTGTCGAACGTTGAAGACACCGAACTTTCGGCCCTCGGCCCATCGTATCAGTGGTCTGCCCGGAAGACATTTACTTGTTGTCTGGTCATCTCTAAAAATTTTTATGAGGAACTGGTCGTCGGCTAAACATTTTTTCTTGAACTACCTATAACTTTTAAATCGCGATCGAGTTTTTTTATTTTTGCCGCGACGAGGTTACCAAATAAATTTTCCTCACATATTTCATTTTGTTCAAGTCTCTCCTTTAGGGACTCCAGCAAGTTTACAGATTTTTCAATGACATCGTCCTCATTCTTTCTTTTTTGATTCCTTCTCGAAGGTACAGTAGGGATTCTTCCCCTGTCAGTATTATTAATATTGTCATTATCATCATTATTGCAATAATAACAACAACAGTTGTTGTTATTATTGCCATGATTACTCAAATTATCAATCGCGCTAAGAGTTCTACTCGAAGAACTAGAACCTTTTCTTGGAAGTAAATGTTGAGGTTTAGAAATATTCGAAGTTGCTCTCCGGGCAGGGGGTTCTCGGTCGCTTTCGGGATCGCTCTCTGGAATGATGAAACCTGCACCTTCGAAGGGAGTTTGCGCCCTACAGTCGTCGTCGGATTCACCTACCAATGGTGGTGACAGAGGACGAGAGTGAGCATGGCTAGGGCCAGGACGATCATGGCTAGGGTATTTTTTTTGGAAAATTTCTTTCTCCATTTGGCCTTAGAAAGTGATTGTAATTATCAGAAGCGGTATCCAAAAAAGATGAGACTACATGGGAAGGGGAATTAGATTCCTTTAAGGGAATAGGGGCATTCTTAGATGGTTCATTGACTTCCAAAAAAAGGCACACATCTTCGTTTAAAACTTTTCTGTCTCTGCATAATTTAAAATTATTATCGAAAAAATGGTTAGAACATATTATATGAGAGGAGTAGTACAAGGTTTCTACTTCACTACTTAAATAATTATCGCATACACTTTCCACCCACTTGAGACATAATTTTTGATCTTTCGGAAATTTATAGAAAGTTATATTGGGATTTTTGAACTTTGGAAAGTGTCGAATCAGTGACGTAACAATTTCACCCGCACAGGTGACCTCCTGCGGCGAGCTTTGCAGAACAAGAAACTCGATCCTAAGGTTAAATTAAACCCGTTAAAAAATCTGCTAGGAGGAATTCCGAAAATATTGTTACGCCACTGATCCGAATGTCCTTCCTTTGTACCTTTGAAGAAATCTTCATACGTTCCATTTATTTGGGAAAAAAAAAACATTTTTCCTCCCAGCGGTTAAAATGAAAACAAGTTAAATCATTATAATCTTCTTTTTTAAACCGATTTATCAGTTTATTAAAACACATAACAACAACTTTATAAATTAATTAAAAAGTTGAAAAAAAAAAACATTTTTGCAATTAACTTTTTCCAACAAGAAAAGTTTTTCTTGTTCTGTCCCTTTTATTTCCGATTGTTGGTATTTTTCATTTTTCATCGTTTATAAATACTTGGCCCACATACACGATTTTTTTTTCTTTTTGAAAAAGGATTTTCCCTACCCCGAAAAAAAAAAAAATCTCCGCGACATCCACGCTATTATTGATTACCTAAGTTTTGCATACCGAGCGATATTTTCCAATTCGCATTATTTTTTAAAACGAGACCTGCTTCAAAATCAACCATCCGGAAAATTTGTTCTTCCTTACTTCTATTCCAGCACGTGTAAAATATTTTATGAAAGCTAAATTGAAAAATAAAAAAAGTGCAATTTGGAATCAGCGATTTGGAAAAACTCGACCAATTGACTCCTATAAGGTGTATAAATATCCTTTTTTATTCGGATTTCTAAATGTTTCTTTTTTGTAGCCTGCACATGTAAATTCACTTTTCAATCATCTTCTCATTTTTTTTGTTTAAAAAAAAATTAACGAAAACTCCAATTTTCATATTTTCATGCTGAACCCTTTAAAAAAGAAGCCTTACTAACACTCCCCGGTACTTCGACGATATACAGCTTTAATAAAGTAAAATGAGAGAGACTTAACGAAGGACTTCAGTCTCGGGGACTTGAAGAAGGGATCTTAGGCGTCTTCTTTTCTTATAAGCTTTTATTTCTCGACCAAATTTTCTTGACGATTGCTTTTGAACAACTTCCTTCGTTCGAAGTTTTCCGCTCAGGCAAAAAATTACTTTCTCTTTGGAGAAAGGGGGGGAAAAAAAAGAAAAAATAGCTTAATTTGAAAGAGAAAAGAAAAACTTGTGAAGGTTTTATGTTGTCGATGCTTTTTACAACGAGAAAAAAAAACACACACTTCGAGTGTAAAAATATTTCGATAAGTGAAATGAAAAATTACCGCGAGAACTAAGAAAAAAAATATATCTTTATATAAAAAAAGAGCCAAAACTAAAAACAAGTCACACACCGCTTTTATTGCTGACATTTAAGAACTCTATTCGTTTCCGTTACATTGCTTTTAAACACTTTTTCTCTCAGCAGAAACGGAAACTTTCCAGCTAACAGCTTTTCCCTCCCTCTCTTCTTGCTAATTCTCATCTCTCTAGTCTTACTCGAATTCGATCAATTTTATTTTGAAGGTTTCCGATTTTTCGTTGCAATCGATCCCTCTCTTATATGAAGCATCATTTTACCAAACATAAACCCAATGAACTAATTTGAAAATAAAAATCTTGAACAAGGATTTTTATCGGGTGAAAGGATTTCGTGTACAGATTTTTTGACCTTTGTAACGTTGGATTGCTAATCGGATTTAAACGGATTGAAAAACGAGTGTTATGATGTTACAAACAAGAAGAATAATTTATGAATGAGCTTCGTCTGCGGCAGCTTAATGTTGCTTTTGCTTGTAACTGATATCCTCATTATTTAAAACTTTTAATCGATTTAAATCGTCAGAATATCGGTTTCGTTTTCGATGAATTCCAGTCTCTGTTTGGTTTGGATCTTTTGCAAGCTGCGATCAAAAGCAGAATTGACTGAAAAGACAAAGTGGCAAGTTGAGTATAAAATTGCGAATTTATTGTTAATATTAATTCTTCGATCAATGACTAAGACTAAGCAAAATAATTTTTAAGTAGCGGGAAAATCGCTTTGAAATTTAAATTTTAGAAAGCCCGCCAAAAACGAATTATGTAATTATGACGTCACAACTGATTAGTGATGGACGCAAGGCAAGACAAGACAAGACAAGAAATGCATGGTTTTTGTTCTTTTCTTGTTTTGCAATAAAAAAATTAAGTCTGGTTCTATCGGTCTCGTCCATCATTACAACTGATTCGGGTCCTTTGTTCCTATTGGTAAAATTTTCGCGCCAAAAATTTAAAATTTTTTTCAACAAAAATTTAAAATTTTTTTCAACAAAAATTTAAAATTTTTTTCAACAAAAATTTAAAATTTTTTTCAACAAAAATTTAAAGTTTTTTTCAACAAAAATTTAAAATTTTCAACAAAAATTTAAAATTTTTTTCAACAAAAATTTAAAATTTTCAACAAAACTAAAATTTTTTTCAACAAATATTTAAAATTTTTTTTGAGCAAAAATTTAAAATAGACTCGATTACTGTAACGTCACAAACCGGAAGTGTGACGTCAAAATGACGTATGTGGATCCAAGTGGATCCAGAAGCTAAACATAAAAGTCTAAAAGGACTAGCAGACGATTTTCACGTCACCAGACAGGAAATTACGTAATCACTAATCGGCTCTATTTTCAAGACTCTTGTTTTTCAAAACAAGAAACGATAACGATACCAGTTTTTATTGTCTTGTGCGCATCACTAAAAATGAATGGCTCTTAAAAATTAAAAGCTGTCTTACCTTCATGGATGAAATCGACAGGGAAGATGAAGTCGATGAATTTTCAACGGACAGTGAATTCGATGACGGATGACGATAAAATGTCCAAAAAATGTTCAAGGTTTTCGCCATTTCCTGGAAAGACTAAGAGACCCCCCCCCCTTCGGAAATGACGCCACCTTGGATAACAAATAAGTTTCAAAAGTCAACCTTGTCGCTTACGTGTTAAAAAAAAATCAACTTTATTTTATAAGTTTTTGGAAAATATGTACAAAATTTGAAAAGTTTTTCATTATAATTTAAAAGTAACAACGGATTTTTTCCTAACCGGGTCTGGCTTGTTTTCATTTATAACTTCCGTCATGACAGGTTTGCTCAAGTCCTCCCGATATTGCCTCGATTCGTCGTCGCTTTCAGAAAAAGTCATAGATCTTTTTCGTGACTTCACCTCATCCGGTTTCAACAAGTTGTTTTCTTCCAGTTCGGCTATTAAGCTGTCGAGTCCCTTCGGTTTCCGATCGATCTCATTTTGTATTTCGATCTCGTCGTTTTCGGGCAAAGCATCCAACGGCTTTGAAAACGTCTCGCTTTCAACTGAAAAAAAAAAAAATAAGAAAAGAGACGATTTGTCTTGTAGCGGTTATCCTTTTTTTTCCTCTATCGTATCTCTTTATTTATATTTTTTAAAAGAAAATTGGAATTGGATTTCTTTTAAGTTACCTGATTCTTTCCTTCTCTCTTCTAATCTCATTTCCGCTGGGCCTATCGTTTCTATATTGTCGGAATCGGAATCTAGAAGATGAGCTTTTTGATCGTTGTTTCGTCCTTTTATGTATTTGAAATATAAAATGGCCAAAGCTACTAATAATACCCCGACGATGATGCTTAGAACGATAATGGCGACAAGTAAGTCAGGATCTTGATCATCATCTCCACCAGTACAAGGTAGTCCTGGCGGAGAATCAGTAGTAGTCGAATCAGGAGGTGTGTCGTTATCTGTTGGATTTGTATTTGGATCTGTATTAGGTGTGCCATCTCCTGTGGGATCTGTATTAGGTGGCGTACCATCTCCTGTAGGATCCGTATCAGGAGGAGTACTAGGAGTACCATCACCTGTGGGATCCGTACCAGGAGGAGTACTAGGAGTATCATCACCTGTAGGATCCGTATCAGTAGGAGTACCGTCACCTGTGGGATCCGTACCAGTAGGTGTGCCGTCAGTGCTACTTTCTGTGGAGCCGGTGCTAATAGCAGTGGTCTCGGTTGATGTGGTTGTAGTTGAATCTAGCGGTATGTTTTTGAGCCTGTGACAAGAAACCCAATCTTAATGTTTTTAAAACACCATTTTTACGATATCTCAATGGATGTTGATCGTGCAAAGGCGCCGGACTGGAGGGCAGCGACCAAAGATAGATCTGCATTTGTGACGCAGTAATAGAGTTTCAGACACCGGATTAGTAAATAAGTTTTTACTGGAAATAAATCATCTAAAAAGTTGCATAAAAATATTCATTCAGTTTGGGAATTTCCTCGCTGTTTCTTTACGTTAAAACATTAGCATCATACGCGTTATCTTCTGGTTCGTTAGGTGAAAACGAGTTCAAGGAGGTGTTAGTTACATTAAGAATGAAATAGGTCACTTGGAAAAATATTTCTAGTTTAGAATATTTATCAAAACTAGCGGTTGAATTTTTGTAAATATTATGTTTGCTTACGTTATAACGAAAGGAGCGATACCAGGTTTTACTGAACCGGTAATTTCCGCTGTTATTGGAAGCACGACTACAGGACCGTTTGACCACAAATCTTCTTCTGGTTTTTTCAACAAGATAACATTGATATCGATGTTATTTTGATCTCTTTCGCAACTAAAGTAATCACTTGTACCGCAGTGGACGACTACATTGTCATATTCTTCGCTTAGTTTAATGCCAGTGCTGATGATGTCATTTTCTTGCGCCGATTCCACATCTAATCCGCCTAAAAAAATTATTGTTTAGCTGAATCATGTATTTCTTTAACCGCTGAAGTTATTAATGGATGAATAGAGCAATATCCATCAAATGTGAATTGTAAGGTGGCTAAATCTGCTATGCAATCTAGTCTCGTCCATATTGAATAAGCGATTTTTAACACTTACTTTTAGTTATTAAGATAGTTTCATACTGAAGGAAGTCAAGACTCGCATCGAGGATTTGAAAAACGCTTTTGTGAATACGAGGAATTCATTGTGCAACCCGTGAACTTACAAGTGAGTCTCAATACAAGATCTTCCGTATCATCAAATGTGAAGTTCACTCGGGCTTTTATATGGGCATGAAAACTGGAATTTAATTAAGACGTTGGAAAGGAAGTGGTTGGCTTTTGAATTGTGGCTTCTCCGTCGCTTGGTTCAGATTTCTTAGGTGAGCAATGAGGTGGCCTTTAATACATGGGCAATAAGATGGAGGTACTAAATTAAACAAGAAGGACTCGAATATTTGGCCGTGTCAATTGCACTGAATATATATCGCTTGTGAAACTACTTCTTACAGTGCCTTCCCGCGACGGCAATGGGCGACCATTATGGTTAGAGAGTTTATTGCGGCGTGCAAGAGACCCTAGCCGAATCAACTGTCTTGGCCATAGCCATGATGGCTGTACTAGGGAGCTTAATGCGGTTTCCCAACATTTTCCACTTCGCAGCACAGGAGCCCTACCATCATTCCTCGACTCAGCCTCCTGTTTTCTGGACTTAAGCCTAGCCAACTTTTACCGTCTTTAGCCTTAAGCCAGTACTGGTAGGACTGCTGCCCCCTACCAGAGCTCTTACGAGATTGCTACCTCCCTGGTCTGAAGGAATCTGGAGCTTGGCTAAGGCAGATGCGCCAAACCTGAAGCAAGACTGTTAATGTTCCCACCGACTACCCCAACTAGAGCAACTAGATGAGTGTAAACAACAGGGCCAGGTCAGAGGAGGACCTCATGGTTAAAAAATTTAAGAGATCGGCATGCTAAGGCTCGGCTCCTTTATTTCTGTAATTTATATTACCCGGTGAGGCAAGATTGAGTTTGAGCTATTAGGTGTCAGAAAGGCGCTGAGAAATCTCTCAAAGTGCATGAATAGGTTTCTGCTTTATATTCTTATTCTATAATCTTGCAAGTGTTTTCAAATTAACTGAACATTTTTTTTTTTTTTTTTGCATTTCTTTCCTTATTTGCTTTTTACCCTCACCATAAAACTAATAACTAATTTTCATACCACGCGTTAATTTTAAAATTTAATCAAACGACGAATGAAAAATATTTTAATAATCGATCAGCCTTTGACACTGCGTTTGTTTACCCGATTTTCGACGAGACGGTTTAAAAATCTGTAAATATTTTTAGTTTATTGGGAAAATATTTCTTACCTTCATAATACGGTTTTTCGAATTCCGGAGTCGGCGGAGTTGAATTTTCGCCCGGGCTTATGGTAATCGTTGTTTCTTTGGAATTCGGACCAGGCTCGGTGCCGTCATCGGTTGCTATTAACGTTAATGTGACTGGACGTTGTAAATTAAGAACTTGTTTTGCTATTATATCAACTGGAAAATTATGCGGCGATGGCGTCCCAGGTTTAATGTCAAAATATTGAGAATCTTCCGAGAATTTGAAAGTTACTGCTTTAGTCGAAAAGTCGATGTCTCTTGCCACGATTTGTTGGTTGGCTAATGTTGATAATGATACTCCATTGGCAATAGGATAATTTATCTGTAATAAAATTCACAACAGATTTTCGGGCTTATTTTTCGCGTCTTGACGTTCTTACCTTGAGCTCGTAGGAGTCCTCCGAAAATTCAGGGTCGTGTAAATTATAATCAGTTATTTGATATTGCAGAAAGATTCGAGCCTGCACATCTGTGCAAGAAGGATCGTGGTCAAAATATAAGTAGAATTGACAACTGTAGGGACTGTTATTCGTATTTCCTAATAAATCCGTATCTAAGTTTGCAAATTGGTCAGTAACTTTAAATGTAAGCTTGCCTTCGGCGATTGAAATAGCAAAGTAGTCTGCATTGCAAACGGAACTATCTATTCTCGTTGGAGTTACATTGTTTACATCGAATATTGTGAGGACATCACCCGCTTTTTTATTTTTTGAAATCGTGCCGATGTTTTGTGTTTTTCTATAATCGGTAAGATCTAACACTATAGTACCATCTTCACTAACTATGGAACAATCTTGGCTTACACTAAACTTAGCGTTAATGAGTATCACAAATAAAATTAAATATCTCATTCTGCTGGAAAAAATTTTTTTTTAGTATGAATCCGAATCAAATTTATTACAGAGCATTGCTTTTATTACTGATCAGAATATGCGAGTTGCATATCCCGACTATGAAATCGTATAAAGTTAATGCATAAGATGGCCATGAATATTTTTTCCTTAACTTGGTTTTATTCTTTTATCACCCCAGAAGACATTTGGTGAATGCATTAAAAAAAAATTTCGCTGAGCTCTTATGTAAAATGAGCTAAAAAAGCAATGCTTTGCATAGTTCGTTGAACACTCATTTTTTTGCACTTAAAAACCCGCAATTTAGCATTATGTTCTTACTTAAAATTAGCATAACTACGAAAAATATCACAAGTTTTTTTTTTTTTTAAAGAAGAGGAGACTAAAGGTAAAAGAATATTCAGTATAACTCGATAAGTGAGAATGCAATCAATGCGTATAACGAATATTTATCTTATCACATCTTATCGGACAATGCGATTATATTTTCCATTTCACTATCGCAATCTTATTATACAGAGCTACTTGATGTTATTTCTATCGATTTGAAATTAAGAATAAAATTAATCAAACTTTGCAAAATTATTATCGTCACTTTTTTTTTTATTAAAAAAAAATTGATGGCCATTTGTCTCACTGTCAAGGTTGATTCTGCGAGGTCGATGAGTTTTCATGTTGCAAATAGTGGCAAGTCCTCGTTAAATCAGGTGAAGAGTGCGTTTGCACTTTTGGAGAGATGTTACGGCAATGTTGTTACCTTGAACCATTTTCCTCATGTGCTGCCGATCAGCAGCGGATCGGTTGTAGTGACGGCGTCAGAAAAAATTCTGGATGAAGCCCTTTTTGAGCCGCAAATTTTCATGTGGGGCCCAAGTCGAACTGTGTTACATTACAGCAATATTACTGTTCTTCCCAATTGAAGGGGCCACTGTTTCCCCGAAGGGAAGAAGAAACCCACCGCCACCCCTGCTTACCCATCCGATCACGGATACAAAGCAGACAGTCGTGCCAGAGCATGGGGTCTCGCACAAGTACTAAGTTCGGGGCCAGAATGAGTGACCACCGAGCGGCCCGTAGGCCGGAGGGAAACAGTGGGCCTCATCCGCGGCTGGCGGAGTCATTGGTCTCATCCGAACTTCATCCTGGCTCTCCAGAGCAGCTTATACACGTTCTGTGCAAGCCATGATGCCAAAAAGAAAAGAAACCGTGGGGAGAAGCAAAAGAAAAAGAAATATAGGGGGGTGGTCTGCAAAACCGGGGAGGAAGATAAAGGCACATCCTCCTTTTTAAGAACCAACCCGCCGAGGTCGCCAGACGAAGAAGACAGCGTCTGAAACCAGAGTAAGACGGCGCGCATCGAAAGACAACAAATGAAGGACACAGCGTTTTGCCGAGGAACCAGCTCACCGAGGGTGCCAGGCTAGAAGGGCAGGCAGGCGCATAAGTTTGCCAGTCAAAACCACCCACAGCAGAAGGTGAACGTCGAACAGGAGCGGCCAAAGGAAGGAGGCAGCAAATTGAAATAGAAACAGAAAAACCCATGCCATCGAATCGGTCACTGCCCAGACTGGGGGGGGGGACAAGAATAGGAGCCACTAACAGTAGGGCTTCGGAGCTGCTGATGCTCGTGCTGTCCTCGCTATATAGAACGGAGGCCTCAAGAAACGGAGAACGAAACGTAAGAATTTCAAATGTAAGGTGCCAGAGATATATATCGCCTCGAATTCACCAGGTTTAGCCTGCAGGCGTGTTGCAGTTATTGGCACGAAGATCCACCTAGTGAGTGGGAAGCCAGGACCGGATCCCACTGCCCAGGTATCACGTCGAACACGGCCCGGGTGCAAAGAACACGACCCCAGTCACTCCCGACCCCGGAATTGAAGGGGCCAGGCCAGCCACCCTCTGGCGCCGCCCCTGATTGGTTGCTAACCTACCATCAGCACTTCAGCGTTGCTGTGTTGTTTGGAGGACATCAGACTTTCATGTTCAAATCTGCTATCGTTTTTTTGCTTCGAAGAAAAATTTTTTATCTCTTTAAACATAAACTCTTCACCATACTTTACAATCGGGCGAACAATAGGAATTTCAACCTTATCCCTGGATCTCTATATAAAGCACATCGACTTGTCTGTTTTACATTTTGTCGGACATCCAATAAATCGTATCGAGTTGAAAGATATTTATTTTTCTTTTTATTCACGACTATCCGGGAGATGTGCATTGAAAGGGGGAAATTCAAATAAATTGGTTAAACTTGGTAAACCGAAGATGTTAAGTCTATATGTATACTGCTCCGTTCGATCGGCGAACAATTTCAGATCCCGTGATTTTTATCTCGACGTTTTTTTGAATATGTTCGCAGCAACGAAAATTGACAAAAGGTCAGAATCGATATTGTGTGTATGTGTATCTGAGGCCAGAACGTTATTGAAATCTCATTTAATATCTATCACAATCGCGATAACGAGATTATCTGGGGTAAATCACGTCAATTTTTATTATTTGAAATTTAAATAGCATTTTTGAAAGTTTGCGTCATAATCATGAGATTAGATGATTTAAGCTTCGCTTCTGTGCTGTTCTTTTAAAATCTATTGTTTGTGAACTAATGAGTTCCTGATTATATTTATTAATTTGGGTTATGATTTTTTTAATCGTCGGTGATTGCGCAAAAAATTTTCCATCGCGCAATTTCTTTGCTGTACCCACGTTTGATCTTTAAAATTCTAAAATTTAATTTCGCTGCAATGAGGTAATTTTTGTAGCAATAAAAAACCATTAACCCTCACCTTTTTTTTATATTAATAGCCATTAAACTCTGGCTCAGGGGGAAAAAAGCAAAAGTGAATATTTTATACATAAATAGGATAAAGCTCTTCCTTTCACTTTCTTTTGATCCTTTGATTAGAAAACCATTTGTATCCTTTTCTTTTTATTTTCCGATGAGAAAATATCCAGTTACCTCTTATAATTGGGTCTTAAAAAGCCGAGATTAGGGAATATTAAGTAATTAAAGATGATTGATTTTACTCTCGCTTTATTAGTTTTGATCTTGATTTTATTCATTTTTATAGGGTTCGAGCCATAATTCATATTTAGCCAATAATTGGATTATTTTAATATTAGGGCCTGGATTTTAATTTTTAATGAAAAGTTTCATAATCAATATTTTATGGCCATGGGAGAAGTTATTTTTGGAGGGAAACTTACGTCCGGGGTGAAATTTTCAAAACGCTTTAATTTTTAAAAATAAAATAAAAAACAATAAATCTCCGGCGAGCTTAACACGAAAATAGCATTATCATACTTCGTAAGTATGCAAATCTGCGTTTGATTGATTAATGCATTGATTGATTCCAATTTAAAACGTTTATTTTTATCATAGCGCTTCTTTGATGAAGTCGCTTTTAATAAATTTATTGTTTATTTTCATCTGTTTCGCTTGTTATATTTTTCCCCTCGTGATTAATCGTTCTTCGCGGCTTTAAAGCGGGGATTAAAAAATGTAGGAGCATTAGTTGACTTAAATTAACCTAAGAAAGTTTTCCAAAAGAATTTAAAAAATGTTTGGGAAAAAGGAAATTGGAGTGTTGCTGTTAGATTTTTTTTCGATAAAATAAGATCGAATGTCATATTTGTCCATTAACGGAATTGGTCTTTTCATCGTTTTGCAAGGTCATTTTCTGAGGATTCTTTAATTGAAGAACTGACAAAACATTAAAAATAATTAAATGTGAAATGAGAAGTAAAGAAATTGTTTTAAAAATATTTTATTTCAAGTAGAAATTTTTTTCGGTCGTCATGGTTACGGACAGCCTAATTTTGTGTTATTCGAGGTGCGAAAATTTCTTGTTGCTCCCTTTGGTGTTTGACAACAATTCTGAGAAAAGCCTTTTCAGATTTTATAGAGTTCACTTGAAGAAATTTTCGACCTGCCTATTGATTTTTACAAGACTCATTGTTCGAAACGGTTATTAAGTTCTTGCCCTAATTTTTTAACTGTTCTGCCGTTTAATAAATCTCAAAAATTCTTGGAAAATCAGAATCCATGTTTTGCTGTTCTTTTGCATGAGCGTCATTGAAATGGATTATTTATTACTTCAATCATCCATTTGCGAATCTCAGAGTCTAACATCGCTTGATGAACTGATACTTAAACCTCGCATGACATTTCGACTTTCTCGTGGCAGCCAGTGAATAATTTTCTCCAATTCCATGATCTTATAATAAAATGTTGGAGTACGTGCAGATTAGGAAATGTTAATTTCGCCTGAAACAACGGTAATATTCATCTAAGGAGAAACTTAACAATTTCGAAGAGCACTGGACGTTATACCCAAGTGGGATAACACCCCAGTAAAATCATGTCTGAGATCCATAATGGCTAACCCAGATTCATAGTGTGTCCTCCGCTGCTTTAAAGGACTTGAGGGTTTTAGGGACTAAAATAAAGTTCTTAAGAATCATCATGGGATTTCTAAGGGCGATTAAGAAATCTTTGGCGTTTTATTGTATATTATTTTGGATATATTCAGGCACAGATAGGTTCACCGAACTACCGGAAAAAATTCCGGTGCGCCCTTTGTGATTTTATTTTGAATAAAGAAAGAATGGAAATAAATCGTCATTTGCATATTTTTCACAAAAGATTTTTTTAAAAATTACTTTAAAAAATGAACGTCAATTTCGGGGGCATCCACTGTCACTCGCTGTGTGTTTCGGGGATTTTTCCGCTGCCGCTTACAGCCGGAGCGAAATTTTTTCTACCATTTTTTAAGAGCTTCTGATGAAAATTCCAAATTCTATCTTCGTTATTTGAATTGGGAACTGTATCTGCAGTTTGTTCTTCTATTTCTTTTTCTTCAGAGAGCTTTTCTTTTTTCCGAATACAATTACTGATGTAAGCCAGCCTCGAGGCGCAGTGGATAAAATACCTGACTCACAGTCGGGGAGTCTAGCGTCGAATCTACCTTTCGGTCCAGATTTTTCCCAACCGAAATTCACCTCTGACCATCAATATCTGGTTATGTGAAAATAATTAGAACGATTGTCGTTTGGACTTTGTCCCCCTTGTAAGGTTATGACGAGCCAGCAAGTGGTAACATGTCTAGTACAGCCTCTCTAACTTGCCGTTCGGATTCGGCGTTATAATAGTAGATCCCGCGTATCTGTGCATTACATTAGCGCATTACACAGACACGTGCAGAGAGGTCGCCGGTACTCGGTCACGAGTGTGGCACTTCAAGAAGAAGAAGACATGAGTTGGGCGGTGTCACCGTTCCTCGTGCCCACTCTTACCCTGACAGGAGAGCGTAAGCGCGAATCCTCAGGCACCCGGTAATTCCCCCAGCGGGAGAAATTACAATTAGATTTTAGTTTTTAACGAAAAACATTTTTACCTGCACTCTAAGAAAACAGGGCAGTCTGCTTTTCCAAATGCATCTTTTTTCTTCTGCCTCTTTTTGAATCTTTTCTGTCTTTCCGTATTACATTTAGTTTCTTTTTCATAGCCTAAATTTAAAGTAGGAGCCCAATCAATATCATCCTCATTCAGTAAGTTACTAGGTTTTCCTGCAAAAGCAAAACATAAACACAATTAAACAAGCTACTGTGCAAACAATGTTTTACTGAAACATTAAACACTCATATGCATCACATTTATAAATAAAATCATTTATTTCATTCCACATTACCATTTAAAAAAGTCTGGAGCAGATGCGAAGATGATTCAGTTTCTTTGGAGTTAGATCATCTCGTTTAATGTTAAGAATCCATTTCTGCCGCCTTTTTTCTTGTAACTCCTTCAGTTTTTGATTAAATCTGTTATTAACCTTCGGTAATCTATAAAAATTGACCTCGTCTCTTGAGGACCTCGTCAAGCAACCAAAAATAGCACAAATAACCATATTTATACCGAATTTTCATAAAAAACACATATAAGAACAACGATTGTATGTGCACCATCGAGTTTACAGCAGACGATGTGACGTCATATGCACGCTCCCTATTCTGTGATCACCTTAGAGCGCGGCTTTTGGTATTTTTACCTGGAAGAGCCAGTCCGTGCCTGAAAAGATTCAAATAGTGACAACAAAATGTCTAAAGTCTTCGTTCCAAGGATCAAAGAAGCCACAACAAAGATAAAAAAATCACAACCACCATTTTCGCCTTGTGCGGAAAAACAAAAAAATCGTTTTCACCTCTCCTGCATATATTTTCATTCATTACTTTACTCCATAATCAATATTGTCATTTATTCCACACTCCTGTCACACTTAACCTGTTTCTCTTCCTTTCTACACCCTAAAGCTAATATTATCCGCAGTGACAGCTCGATAAAACGTCGTTTGTATTGTTAGTTTACATCAAAAAGCTTTACGTTAAAAGCGTTCCACGAAAAAAAAAAATCTCGCAAGCGACAATTTTTCAAAAAGTGTGTGCTCGCGCTTATGTGCATACGATTTTCCCCTCGCTTTAAAAGAGAGAGATATGGTCAAGCAATTAAAAGCGCGCGCGGGAAAAGCGTTTTGGCTATCACCTTTAAACTGTCACCCAATTAAAACTCCTCTTGGAAATAGACAGACCATTTCGTCCTAGAGTGAAAATATTTCAAATTCAATTTTATTAGTTTGATCGATGACTTTTGATCAAATATTGAACACGAGATTTCTCCCTTTCAATTTCGCTTCCCCGGGTTTTCAGAACTACCCGGAAAATGTTTATAGTGATGAAGGACCAAAAAAAAAAAATCATCCCCGTTTCCAAGGAACGAATCGAATTTTTTTGAAGGTTTGTTTGACTCTTCAGGGAATATAAACTTTTCGCGTTTGTTGACGGAACACAAAACCAAAGGAAAGTCGAGATCGAATTGCAAAACCGCGGTCTGAAAACCTAGCAATGTTCATCCTTAGCAACCAAGCTTGAGATCATGAGCTTAAGGAAATTACCCTCACAATAGAAAGGTCTCATTTAAGAGAACGCACCTTTATTTAAGGTTCATTTAATATCAAGAGAAAATCTTAACGGGAGTCGCAAGGTTTAATCGGCTCAGTTAGCGGATCTTATTTTTTATGAGTTAAAGAAGTGAAAGCAATTTTCCTTTCTCATTATAACCTATAAACGGTGATTAGTGCAATATCATCACCCGAAACGGATGCTCATCTCTTGAGTAAACCATTAATTTTATGGCCATGTTGTTGACGGAGACCAAAATCAAATATCCTTTTTTTCCCCAGCGTTAATCAAAGATGATTTTTTTCCCCCCTTATCTGTTTGGATCATGTTTCATATAGAAAACTTCGAATTCAAGTTTTCTTCTCGTACGTGATTTTCAGTCGAGTTTAAAAATTGTTTTGGGGCGTTTATTTTGTATCATGAAATGTCAGTATAGTATGTACACTGCATTGGAATTACGGGTTTATCTTTGTTGTGCTGCATTTTTTTGTGGTTAAAGTTGAAGATCAGAACTTTGTTTTTATGATTTTTTTTGTGTAAATGTGTGTGTTTCAAGTCCGTCAGACTTTTCCTCCTGAAACGTTTCACTCCTTTTGTATGGGCAGCTTCAAGGAGAGGGACTATTGATGTTTTTTCTATGGAGTTTGCCTTTTGACGGTAGTACTTGTTATTTGTCATCGAACTATGATTCATGTGGTCTAAAACAAATTTGGCATCTCCTGGGTCCGTTCATAGTCTGAATAGATGTAGGGAAATAACTTCTTAAAGAGGTTGCCGTAATGCGGTTTTTATGAAAGAAGGGATGCTTACGATCAGCTTCTTCAACGACCTCTCTCACCGACGCGGTGAGAGAGGTCGTTGACTTCCTCTTTGTTGGCTATCCTTAGTGATGGCGAATACGTGCGAATTTGCGCACAAAGTATTTTCCCGTAGTGTAAGCATGATGTCAATTGCTTTCTTAAAGGTTTCAGTTAGGAGGGTGGGGTAAAAATGAGACAACAGCATTTTTGAAGAGACCTCAGTCTAGAAACTCCAAAAAAGGGTGTCTCATTTTTACCCCCCTGTCTCATTTTTACCCCACCCCACCCTAATATTAAGATTGCAGCATCTTTAAATCCTTTTTTGCTCTTAACCCACACGACAGATATACTTTCAGTCTTTTCAAGCTCTTCCTCCTCTACGAGGTAATCTAAATTATCTCCGTTTTTATTATTAACAAGGAGAACCCACCAATTAGACATCACCGATTCCAATGAAATTCTTTAGTGTTTTAATGTGTACTGTACATTTTTAAAGTAAAATATATTTACCTGATTTATTTTGCCGCATTATTTAACCTGTTTTTCACAGTTTTAACTACTGTGTCGTTAATTTTATCTGGTTTAAACTCTTCGGGCGGCAAGACGTCTTAGTAATAATTCCTCACGTACCCTGAAAAACAAGTACGTTGCTAAATAAGAATGCTTAGGAAAGCATGTATATGTTACGCCCCGATTGTGTATTTGCCCAGTTCATGAATTGGGCAGAAAAACCCGCCGGTTCATAAACTGGGTAGTCCTCTTGACCCGTTCATGAACTGGGCAATTACACAACTGGGGCGTTACATATGGGAGAAATTAATGTGGTGAAATTGGGCCTTCCGATTCCTCTTTAAACAGAAATAGGTCGGTTTAGAAGGTTTAAAACTCTTTATTTGGAAAAAAAAAATTAACAGGAATAAGCGAGTTCAGTATTGGAAAATCTGCGTTCTCTTGAATGCTCCGATTCTTCGGGGATACGATTCGCCTGGGGGGTTTTGACAGCTCCTCGTAGCTTTCCTAGGGTACGACGACCCGGTAAAAGGATGAGTAGAATGGTCGCTTTCTGAAGGGTACGACCGACCCGGTGAGTTTCTTAGTCGAAACGGAATATACTATGTTAAATGTCATGTATTTGGAAGGTATCGGGATAACTTTCCGGAAACATTTGTTATCTTGACGAAAAATAAAATTCTCACCTTCTTCCAACAAAAGCTCCTCATCTTCTTTAGATATGCTTTCCTTATCATTATCAGAAGTTTTCATGCTAGTGCCCATTATAAAAAAATAAAAATTACACAATTAGTTTTAACCCTTGGTATTTACAGAACTTTAAAGTTTTCTTACAATTTTAAAGTAATTTTTTACCTTTTAACAAATTCGCCTCATCTTCTGAGTTCAAAGATTCAAGAGTGTCATGGTCGGGAGATGATCCTTTAGGAAGTAGAAGTTTTTCAAAGAGATTATTGATATTCTATTGTTACTATTGTTATTATTATTGATATTCTGCTAGTATCAGTTTTAGTTCGTAAAACTGCCACTTGAGCGCGCTGGTGCCAGTTTAATTAGTAAAATGACCACATGGTAGTCAAAATGACCACATGGTGGTCAAATTGACCATAGTGGTCAAAATGACCATGTTGTCATTTTACTACTTAAACTGGCACCAGCGCGCTCAAGTGGCAGTTTTACGAACTAAAACCTCCGCTAGCCTTCATATGCGCCAACTGATACTAGCTTGCACCTGTGGCAATTTCAAGTACTAAAACCGAAACTAACATTGATCTATAGAGATTATTAGATATCATCTACTGCAAAAAACAAAAATCCGAATGCAAAATGGTTACTTTAAATTATTTTTTAAGAGATTAACTTACGAAATTGATTTCTGGTTGCCTCGACATCATTAGGATTATCTTGTATATTTACTTCTCATAAACCTTGGGCTAAGCCACTGACTGCCTTAGATACAGTAGAATTTAAACTGGTGCCTAATATCTTTGAAACTAAGTAATTAGCGCCTCTATATTTCTCAAGAAGACGTCCTTTCGGGCTGGTCTTTAAATTTGATTCTTGGGTTTATTTTCGTTCATTCGCAAATGACTATTGAAAATGACTATTCCCTGTTTGCCAATGACTAATCATGCTGTAAATTTATAAATTAATTTTACAACCCACAGGCTAGGTTCCATTCAAATGATATTTTATTTCCCCGTGTCAAAGACCAAACCACAATCATATTCACTCACTACAGTCGAAATACAAACTTTGATAGTCTAATTATTACCAATTATTCATGTATGAAAATTAAAATTACATTTAGCCAGATATATAAGTTTTATTTGTATTGCTAATCGTAATAGAGAAAATAATACTTTTGCCGAATTTATTAATAACACCAGGAAAGTACGAGAAAAAAATTTTCAAATCCGAAAAGAAAATGAAAAGGCTGTTGTGAAAGTCTTTCTATTTTTATACTATATTTAATAAATTTTTTATTATGATATATCTCTTAAAAGCCGTTATTCATTTTTTATTTATTTTAGTATAAAAGGAAAATTTTATTAATTTCCTATTTTCGAGGATAGGGAAAAGAAAAAAAAAAGAGTGGAAAAAAAGAAGAGAGAGAGACCAGTGGGAAATCATCGGACCCGACCTTCCATTGTCCTCGAAGCCATGCAATCATAGAGTTCCTTTTAAACCACTAGGGTTGAAGGAGAACGATACCGATAAGGAGACTGATATAGAGTATGGTAAAAGGCCTATGCGATGAAAGTGAATTTATACCAGGCTCCCAACCACAATAAATATAAGGGATTCAGCAATCTTGGCTCACGTGGGATTAGACTTTTAAGTCGAATTCGTACTTGCTTTTATGTGGGACGAAAAAGGAAAAAAAAAACGATTTTCTAGGAGAAAAAGTGAGTTTGACTTAAATCGTTTTTTTTTTTTTTCGGTGAAGGGGAAGAGTATTTTGCTTTTGGCGGTAATTTTTGGCGGCTGTGGATGTTTATTGAAGGTTTTGGATAAGGTGTACTAACCTAGTTTTAAAGCTAGGTTTTTTTCAAGAGGAGTAAGATCTGACCGTTCGCTGTAATTCTTTTTTTTTGTCTTTCAGCAGGTGTCAACTGCTCAGATAGCAAATGATTTATTTCAGACCTGCAAAATTCGGGTTTAGGGTTTAAAAGAGAAGATTAAATATGGAAAATTTACTAACAGCTCGCTTAATATGAAACTGTTCTGTTATTTAAATTCAAAATGAATTATTGCTTATTAAAAAAAATTTTTGTCGATCTTTACAAACCTTACAACATAATGGTCAACTTTTTTTTTTAAAAAAAACACATTCTCCCAAAATAAATAAATTAAATCTCATATGAGGTAAAGAGGGATTTCTACAATGGGGACTAATCTAAAATCTGAAATTTAATTAAAACGTCAAAAAAAATCTATTACGTAAATGTAAGGACTTTCCCTTTCTGAATGGACGAACTATTTTTCGAGGATTAAGCGTTTTAATTATAAAATTTTTATTTTAAACATTCATTCTTGAAGGGGTTTTTTCAAGCGTTTATTTTTTTCACATTTTTGCACTTGAAAAAAAAAAAATGAAGTCGAGCTGACTTGGGGAAAAAAAATATTATTTTTAAGAATTTTTGCAAAAGAATAAAATAAAAACTGTAAAAGGTCTCTGATGATTTCATTACTAAGTTTTATTCGGAAGCGCGAAACAATTTTCTAGAATATGTTTTTTTTTTTTTTTCATTTAGCGTCATTCACATCCAAAGAATATATGATCCCAATCAAAACAATTCTCGTCTGACTCATATAAAAAGGGAAAAGAAGATAGGTAGCGATGATAATTGAATGAGAATGGCATAATCAATTAACAGCAAAAACTAATTTTAATTGTGCTTTTGTGCTTCTAATTAATTTGCATTCGTTGTATCCATGTGTTTTCAATTTCCTCTTTACATCTCTTTTTATATTTTCTCTCGTCCGGCTTGATGGGAAAAACTGTAAACACGGAAACTGTTTTTTTTTTTCATTATTTACAAATTTTCACTTTTTAAAAGATGGAAATTTCGAGACGACAAAATGTTGCTGTAATCGTTAAATCACTTTATGGCTAAAAAGTAAAATTTTAGTAATTTCAAGTTATGTTAAAAGTGTTACACCTATCCCTTACGACCGGTCCCAGTGATTAAAAACAGCAATTAGCAACCTCCTAATTTCCTTTAAATCCAATTTTATGGGAACTTTACGAATCTCTTTTTTTTACGATTTACATCGATCATTCGAAAAGGGCGGGTTTTCAAAACCCTCGTTTCAGGCAATTTATTCGACAAATTCTCAACTGGGAAATAAGCCGCATAAAAAAGTTTTTTACCCCCGGAAATAAAACGTTACCGAATTAAAAACTTATTTTAATTGCAGTAACTTTTCTTGCGAGAGTGAAAATGCAATATTACGAAATTAAACCCGGCGCAAACAAACCTCGTAAAATAAGCTTAAAAAGAGGTGTCATTAAAAATCTCCCGGCAACTCAAGAGAATTTAAGTGAAGGTTTTTAATGTTCGGCTTTTAGCGGATTATATGGGCTGGAAGCTTTTTTCCCTGAAGAATGAAAATCGAGTGGATGAACGTGGGTAAATGACACGTGTGAAATGGCGGGTTGAGTGAAAAAGTGAAACTCAGTGTAACCACTGAGTCAGAAAAATTTTGGAGCAAATTGGGTTATATGATTTTGATTTGACTATTTTGAAAATTTCTGTACGGCTTTCCTAAGGGAATTTCCGGCTTTAGCCATACTTTGCCTTATCCGAAACCCAAGAACATGCTATACTTCGGGCCAACCAATTTTTTTTTTTTGAAAAGCCCTATGTATGAGTAAGTAAGCCCCGCAGTATCGATTTCCTGCGCGACTCCATAAGAACAGGGCGATTTTTTAAATTTGAAAAAAATTTTAGCCAAACTGAAAAATTCAAAATTTTTGTTCAAGCATGCATTTGCCCAGAGCTGTCTATGTCGGTTTTAGTAGAGGGTACCAAGGTATGTTTTGAGAAATTTTTTCAAAAAAATCGGAGCATACACCTTCCGAGCAAAAACGGAATATGTACTTTACCGGAAACGGAAATTTTGAAACCGGAAGTGAAATTTCCGCTGGGTGTTCTATATGAAAGAGCATCTTATACTGACCAAAATGAGACCTCGCGCAACTCTGTATCTCAATCCGTTCCTTAGATATAGCCAAAAATGTAAAATGAGTCGTGGCCATACCGAAAAACTTTGGGTGCCCGTAACTCCCCTAATATCGAGAACCTGGGGGAAATATTTTACCAGGGTAATTAGTGTTCCAATAAAACCTTATAAAAAAATTTTGGACGAAATCAAAAAATACGAATTAAATTTGTTGCTCCTTTCATGTGGAGTGTCTCAGCAAAGATTTTGAACTGAAGGCACCAGTGAAGCTTAAAGAGCTTATTAGGGCAATGTAGAGCTTTAATTTAAATGAGGGAAAATCTAAATTGGAAGTAGAAAAACAACTAGAGTTATTTAAAACTAATAAAAATTCAAACGAAGCTCGTCAGAGCCTTTGGGTCGAACAAGTTTGGACTTGCTCAATTTTGAACTTGTTTTGTTTTTCATCCAAGCGGCACATTGAGCTGGAACTCTTATGGCCTATCTGCAACTACAATGGAAACATTCTTTTTAAATAAAATCGCGTTAGGGTTTTCCAATAAAAAAATAAAGCAGGAAAGATGATTTTCAATAAAGTTGTCATAAATCCTTTGAGAAAGTCTTATGTTGAACGGATTCAAGAGTTGATAGACGCTGACGTTACTGTGACATTTTATAATTTTATTATTTCACTATTCTTGAAGATATCCTAATTTCTTTTAAAGATTAAAACCCGATGAAAATTAAATCATTCGTGAAATAGTCTGTTTGGGATTATCTGTAATAGGACTGGGCGGCATTCCAAATAACGTCATTTAAAATATTTTATCCAGCGGGGGAATTATATTTAGTCAGTAGCAAAATTCGTATTTGCGTTTTTTTTTTATTCCTTTTAAAGATGATTTTTGCTTGTACCGCAGCCAAGGAAGGGTTTGGATGAATTTAGCTCCCCTGAAAATGTTTGCTTAGCCACATTAATTTCCTGTTAGCTCCTGCTCGTTATTTCTTAAAATTGCTCGTTTGAAAACTTTCAATAAGTGTGGATTCGTTTCAAAAATATGAGGGATGATTTAGTCATGCAAATATCTCTAACTACTTTGGTGGGGTCGATCTTAAGAGATTAAGCTAAACGATTTATAATATAAAATAAATCCGTTCAAGCTACATCACTAAATTAAATGGCATTTTAAGAAATTACTTTTACGGTTTTCTTTAAAATTTCACATTGAAATATGGTTATTTGTGATTTGAATTAGTTATAACGTAAAAGCGACATTAAGTTTAATCAGTAAATATTTATACAGTTGTCCCTGGAATGAAGTGAAAATATTTGCATATTATTACGTTCTCCATATAAAAGCACAACTTGAAATAATCCTTTGAATGTAAGTCGAAAAAAGGTTTATAAGAACAGTCGAAGAATTAATTTAAATAAAGTAGCTGACATAACGAATTAAATATTTTCGTAAACATATGTTTCTCGTTTATGGTGACGAGTTGTCTTATCCTTATTTTGAATTTGATCTGGTTATAGTAAGTTCAGAGGGTGCTCGGGTAGAAAGTCTAAAATGAGAGGGTCGCCTTCAAAGACAGCAGCAGAAGTAAAAATTTTGCCAATTCTAAATTGATGAATTTTTCAATTATTGTTTAACAGGACTTAGCCTTAAAATTCATTACTGTCGTCGATTGGTAATATTTTTGAGCTTAGGCGATAATTCGAAACCAATATTGGGAAGTCTGTAATTCCGATAAGAATGAAATATTGCGTCCCGTTCTTAATATAGGTATAATTATAAAATCTTCATCAATAACTTAATTAGAGCGAACCACAGAAAACCATCTGCTCAAGAAAGTCGCAATTTCGTATTTTGTTTCAAAATCTTTTCGGGGGTTTTCTTCTTTTCCTTTTCAATTTACACCCGAGGAAAATCTTAAAACAATAGGTTAATTTTATGATTTATTTATTTTTTAATTTCTCTGCGCCAGTTTACTTTTAATTTTGCTTTTTTAAATTATTTGGTTGTTAGAGTTGATTTTTTTTTCTCTAAAAGGAAGTATTCGCTGTTAAGAAGTTTAAGTTACGATGAAAAGGATAAAAGTTAAAATTTCATGGCTAATGTAGGATCAACGGTCTTGAGGAAATCCCGAGGAAAAATATTGTCAGAGAAAATCTGGAAGAGAAATGGTGCTCAATGTACATTTGTTTGCATTGAAAAATGTTTAAGTGGAAACTTGTCGTTTCTTGAAAATTTTTACCTTGAGTTTGGGGTTTTTTTTTTTTTTTTGAAAGAGATTTCTTTATCTTGCCGCGTGGTAATTTAAGGAGCAGAAGTCGCATTAAAGTTTTTATGGAGAACGATCTAGATGGGTGAAGAATCTTTACAATTTCCTACCGTTTGCTTTGTTGTAAAATTAATGCCTTCCCTTTAAATGGTAAATTTAAAAAAAAAAGAAAAGGATTTTAAAAGATTTTTTTTCTAAATAATATTTAAATCAGGATTGATCATAGAGATTGCCTTAATTTCTCTTAGGAAATAATTAAATCGTGAACTTTTGTTCTGAGAATTTCCACTAACTCGTGCTTCTTCCTCACAGGTTTCATATTTCGCAATATGTGCGATCCGTTCTTGAGTTTAACTCGACAACTTACTACGAAATCGTTTTTTGAGTCTAACTTGTGTTTCCCGTTAAGTTTTCCTCTAACTTCTTCAGCATGTTTGTAGATTTATATAGACAAAATTTTATTTATCTGATTCGAAGAAAAAGACATTGTTCCCAAAGCATTTTTCCACAGAATTTTATCCATCAGTCAAGATCGGTTTATGGAATTTCCCCCTTTTAAACGCCACTGCTAACCTAGGCCTTTAAAGGGCCTAGCATCACTTCCAGCTAAATTTTCTTGCAGTGAGAGTGTTTGGTGCCCAGGCATCATTAGTACTCCACGTCCTTGCTTTTCAAGAATGAAAAACAAACATTAAGTGTCTTATATTAGCCCAGTAAGTGTCATCTCGTTTTACGACGCAAAAAAATAAAATTGTTCGCGAATATGGAACATACCCTCAATTGTATTGTAAACGTGCGAAACTTTTAAATTTGATTGTTCGATAAGCTGTAAACTTTTCGGAAATAAGCTTAACTAAAGCGTTTCCCGTCTACGTCTGCTTCTTGATTCAGGCCATTTAAAATTAGATTAGTCTTCAGACGAGAGATAACTCCCTCGGGAAGAATTTCAAGCGTTTACCAGTAGACACAGACAAGTTGAATGCTTGCCAGTGTCAAAATAGGTGCAGCCGATTATAAACAGCCTTTCGGAATTAATAAAGATATCCGCTCTACAATCCTCTCTCGCTCTCTATTTCTCTCCTTTCCTCCTCTTGTGAAAATTGATGTGCTGGTGATTTCACTTTTGAAGTGTTATTCCCTATTTCTATTTCCTCTAATGGGATTAATCAGGAAGAGGTCAAGCATCAGGTTCAAATTATAAACTTTTGAGAGAAAGGGAAAATCTATTTTCATCGGATACTGTAAATAAAATCAAAAAGGGTATTTTTTGCTTTGGAAAATTATTTTTTCATGTGGGATTATCAGAACCTTTTTCTTTGAAGCCGGAAAAGTACAAGATGGAACAAGAAGAAGGAGCAGTCGGGGAGTAATTAAACGGTTAGACATGAAAAATGAACCGGGAATATGAATCGTCTTTAATATGGCCTCTTCTTATATCTGAGACTTTAAGGTTTGTTATAAAAATTTGTTCGAAACGTAGGGCTGCATGGTTAGTGAAGGTTTTTGGCTTGAGAAAGTTTGAATTTGATTTTATACTGGCAAGTTCATCAGCCAAAGTTCCATTCTGTCAGCATGGAAAATTTGATATCGCTTTAACGAGCTTTAAATTCATGCTGCCTTCTTCGTGAAAAAACCCTTTCTCAAGCAGGGGCGACCTTCGAGGCCTAGGGCTGTCTAAGAAAACATGACTTTCAGTTGTTTCCTTATTTCTTGTGTTACATATTTCGCGTTCTAGGTCTTGTTTCCAGGTGTAAAGACTACGCTAAATTTATAAAAAAATATTGACTTATCCGAGAGAGACTAGATAGAGAGGGAGAGAGCTCTCCGGTTGCAGAAAACGTTTATGGGCTGCGCCATAATGGAAATTCTTCATGTTGCCGGTTGGTTCCCCGTTCAGGCTGTGGGAATTTGTATAAGCAAATAAGCAGCCTAGTAGGAAGTAGACACTTCGGTGGGTCGTCTGCTTGTCAATTGAAAAATATGCCAGTCGCCATGTTTGCTTTTCAACTCGAGAATAGCGGCCGTCAAATTCGAGATCATGGCAGCTTCCAGTTTTCAAAATGGAGTACCCTTGTGTAGCAGGCGACTCATCTAAGTGTCCACTCCTACTAGCCTTCCTATAAGCAAATTGTTGGAGCTCACAGCCAGATTGATTTCTAAACATGCAACTTGGCCGATTTTGACGCAGTGGCTGTGGGTAGGGCATGTGGCCAGGCAGGATCATGAGCGGTGGGGAATAACATTAACCCAATGGAGGCCGCAGGATAGTCGGTAGGAACATTAACAGTCCTGCTTCAGGTTTGGCGCACCTGCCCTTGACGAGCTCCAGATTCCTTCTGACCCTGGAGGTAAAAATCTGGTAAGGGTTCTGGTAGGGGGCAGCAGTCCTACCAGTACTGGCTTCAGGCTGAAGACGGTAAAAGTTGGCTAGGCTTAAGCAGGAGGCTGAGTCGAGGATTGACGGTATGGCTCCTGTGCTGCGATGCGGAAGGTGTTGGGAAGCCACCGCATTAATCTCCCTAGTATAGCCATCATGGCTGAGGGTTTGCTGTGCAAAACCCAAGACAGTTGTTTCGGTTAGGGTCTCTTGGGGGCCGCGATAAGCTCTAACCATGATGGTCGCCAATTACCGTCGCGGGAAGGCACTGTAAGAAGAATGGAGGCCGCGCTTAACATCTAGAAGTAGGGGAAGACCTCAAAAACGTTGGCTCGATGATATCATTCAAACGGCAGGAAGGGGTTGGTTCCGGGGAGCGGAGAACCGTTTGACATGGAAAAATTTGGGAGAGGCCTATATCCGGAGTGGGTACAAACAGGCTGAAGAAGAAGAAGAAGACGAACATGGCGATAGAATCTTAGTTAAACCATGATGCAATGCTCGAGTGCTCTCTCCCTCTCTGGCTAGTCTCTCCAGAGAGAGAGAGAGACTAGCCAGGGAGAGACTTATCCAGCTTAAAACTTTCATAAATCGAATTTCGTCACTTTTTAGTGTGAGATTTAAATTTTTTGTACATCTCTTTCACGTTGTTGCTTGAGCTCTACGATCCTTCTCTTTTCTCTCTAAAATCAATTAAAAAACCATCAACAATCACGTTAACTTAAAATCTTCACTCACCTTGCAACAATAAATCCCTGTTTGTTTTCAACTTTAAAAATTTAATATTTACCAAAGAGGGCTATTTTTTTCCCCCCGATTATTTCTAAAAAAACAGCTGCAAATGACGTGAAAAAGCAATAAAATAATGTAACACTAGCAATAATGGAAGAGGTCAACAGATTTGCATGGTGTATATGAAAAAACAAACAACGCTTCAATTTTCACACTTCTTTCATTTTTTGTTTCAGAAAAACACGATGAAAATTTTATATTATAAACTCTTCAAAACCCTCTGATATTTTATTTTAAATATACCGTATCATATTAATTCCGTAATGTGTGGAGAGTAAAAAGCCGTAATCTCGATTGCGTTGATGTTCTGTTCGATATTTGAATAATCTGATATTAATTATCGAATTTACTAGACGTTCGTTATTCATGACACATCCTTCCTTGTTCGTTTCTGAATCCCTATTAATATTATTTCGTGAACCGTCGGTTACATGCTCCACGGTTTTCCAAAATCAGCGATTAGCCCCTCTTCCTCCCTTTCCTAACTGAATATTTCGAGCATGTGCCGATTGTTTATTTGCAAAACATTTATAATTAATACATGGCAAGCGGAATGAAATTGATTAAAATGTTACGTACATAAGGCTTGCTTCCGGATTTCCCTTCTCTTCGATATATTACATCATGTTTGCTTGAAATCACGTTTATGAACTTTATGTGACGTTCAATTTCCTCAAAGCGTTTTACCTCTAGGTATTACATGAGCGAAAAGGGGGGGGGGGGGAGAGGAGGGAGGGAAAAAAAGACCTGTGAAAGGGAAAACCTAAAACACACAACGCGAATGTTAAAATTCAATAAAGAAAGTAGAAAAGAGAAAAAGTCCAAATAAAACTCCGGCAAATATATTTTCAATGGCTACTTTGAATCTAATAAAATTTCCTCTTCTTCTTTTTTTTCTTCTTCCCCTCTTTTTTTTTTTTTTATGTGTAGAACGACGAAAAGAGAAGTGTCTGTCACCCTGGTAAAGAACTCTAGTTTCCTAAAGTGCAAAATCAATAAATCAACCTATAGACCGTGTTCGAAATGTGTGAAATTTCAATTTTCCTCCGTTTTTTTCCGGTCTTCAGATTAGTCCATCTCAATAATTTATTCAAACAGTGTCGCTTCATCTCACAAAAGGAAAAAAATGGAAAAGCAAACTAAGATAGCTCTTTTCTTATCCTTTCGCACACAATGTTCTGCTCTTACGATTTGCTGTGTGTAGCATACGAAACCGTGTTCATTTTTTTGTGGAAAAACTTTAACCCGTTCATATCATTCATTCATCATTCAATTTCGAAAGTGAAAACAGTGAATGTGGCGTTTCGGAAGTGAGCGGTTTCTTAAACTTGCACTATGGTTTCGATTTTAGGATGTCTGGCCTCTTTGCGGAAAACGAACGCTGGCTCCTCGACCTTCCTCAATAATCACGATGATGTTCGGGTACAATACATGCGAAATTTTGGCATATGGAAGCATTGTTTGAGAATGCTGGGCGCGTATGCTAATTTCTTTGAAAACCCCATGAAATTTTCGAGTTTTATTATTGAACCCGTAGTTTATTTCCTCGTTTAAACGACAATCTCCCATTTCCGCCGTATTTATCCGTCCATAAATAATTTTAAATAAATATAAGATTTTGATACATTTCAAAATTGTTTGTAAATAGAATCACGTATTCATACACATGAAGACGTAATATATATGTGAAAGCTCTCCCATCATATTCCTGGAACTCGAAAATGTATTTTAGTTGTAATTTTAAAATTTAACTTACCCTTCTCGTCGGCTCTTTGCACCGCCGAGGAAAGTAAGCGGGAAATCAGTTTTAGGCAATCCTCCAGCGGAATTATTCACGTTCATTCACATTTACGAATTTTTCTTTCTTTTTTTCTTTCCAGGTAAACGGTGCATGGAGCTTACCTGCTGTAGTTTGTGACTTCTACATCGCCATGGATGTCACATGCAGCACTTCTTCTATTTTCAACCTAGTAGCAATTAGCATAGATCGGTAAGTTGATGTTATTATCATTTTGTCCAGATGCGACTCCATGCTCGGATTGAATCAAAGTAATTTAACATGTCGGAAATGGTTTCGCATCGATCGTCTTTTCTCATCTCGTTTCACGTTATATAACGTCAAATTAATAGTGATGATGCAATATCTCTTCCTTTAATAATTTTCCGTTGGGAAAAGGAGGATTCCAGGAATTACTGAGAGAATCGACAATTTTGCGGTCGGGCTAGTCGTAAGCGTTGCCTGGCATCAAAAGTCGAACCTGTGGCTAATGTGGTTCGGATTGCTTGTAATCGTTACATGTTTAGAACTCAGCTGTTACCGATGATTATCGTAGGTTATTACGCCCGCCGATTCTAAGAATGCTTTTGAAATAGGAATTCGGGTTTTTGAAACGCATACGTAATGATGATGGGGAGAAATAAAAAATTCAAGAAAGGGGTTATTTGTTTTTTTGTTTTCATGATATGTTATGACTCAATAGACTTGGAAAAATATCAATTGAGGCATGCATCGATGGAAAACTGGTTTTCGAATGACTGAATGAATATATCAGAAAGGCTTTTCATTCTTCATTTAGTTTCTTTCAGTCAGGATGGAAAGAAAATATTTACTTTACTGTAAACTCTCCTTGTCAAATATATCCACGAAGAATAAAAATATGCCTTCTCAATTGAATAAAGCATTTTTTGTTTTTTGTATTATCTTATGAATTTCATTTGATATTTTAATGTAATTTTTGATATTTAAGTCGTGGACCAGAGCATGAGAAATAAGCAAATAGGTGACTTGATCATACAAATGAAAACCTCTCGAAGGATTGGAGGCAGAAGGACTGGATGACTTAAAAGTACAGTAAAACTTCCAATGGTGGACACCTCTCTAGTAGGGACAACTTCCCGATATTGGACAATTTCGTTCGAACGCAATGTATAAGCATAACGGTATCTTGGCCACCTCCCTACCGTGTATCTAGGACGCCCTTTAACCGTGATTTAATGAATTTTACCTGCTATATGTTAAACCTCCCAAAAAAGAATTTTTTAAATTTTTAAATATAAAATTTTATGAAATATTGACCCAAATCGATATTTTAGGAAATTTCCAATTTTGAAGTTAAAAATTTGGTGACGAGAGAAAAACGGGCAAAATTTGCCCGTTGCCTGAACATTTTTAAGGCTTGTAAAAGATTTGAAATTGTGAATATGCAACCAGCGATGCAAGACTACATACATTTGCCTATTCGAGGTAAAATCATTCCAATATAGTTTAGGTTCGGTTGCGGTCAAATCCTACGCTTTACTTATGCCCTATGCTCTCTGCTAGATGCCACATTATGGAAAACATCTACAATAATAAATTCCTCGGGATGTAGGAGGTCCCCCAAAACTTTCAAAAAAATCATAAAGATCAAAATGACAAATAAAATCTTCATTTAGAATAATCAATCATTCCCAGATTTATATGTCAGGAGTAAACAGGGCAAGCTATTGAATACGTCTTTAAAATTTAGGTTAGGAAGAAAATTCCCCTTTCAAGTGAGGAGTTTGTTTTTTTCTTATTTTCTCGTTTTTGAGTTTGAAAGATCTTAAATGATTTAATACCCATGCTGGTAGTAATATCAAATTGTGTTATTTATAATGTTGTAGTTATGGAAGTCGAATCATTTTACAAGTAGCACACACAAAGGAATTCGAGTCTTTTGTGAATATACACCGCTTATATTCACACCTAGAATTTAATGTTAAAAACTATTTTTCTATGAAAGAGAAATTACGATAGAAAATTTTCTCGTTATTCTCGACGCATATTCGAATATTGAAAACTGTCAGTTTTGAAACCTTTTGTTAGGTTTTTGAAGATGTTTGATAATTTCAATTTCAAAAGACGATTTTATGATAGGAGAGTATTGTCAAATTTAAATCGGATAGTTTTTATCCCCGTTTGAAAGTTAACGGATTTTATTAAGATGATTTTCATGCCTGCCACATCAACACAGCTTCTCGTCCTTGAACATCCCTCCTGAATAATCCTAGGAATCCTTTCGAGTCGTAGGCAGACGACCTGGGCGATAGAAAGTTGAGGGCGAGTGCCTAGAGTTCCGAGCTGATATCTTCTTTGAATGCCCAAATTTGTCTTGCCTTTTACTTCACAAAGTTAATGGACGTTATCGTTGCAAAAATTTTAGAGCACGAAAATGAATAATTCAAAAATGAACCGTCAGGCTGATCAATTTCAAATTTTCAAAATTTTTTCCTCAATTATGGATTCTTTTTTTATCTTAACATGATTAATCGAAACATTGCGTATCATACACAGAACGTCATGATTTGAGATGGGAATAGAATTTTTTTTAAAAGCCAGCTTTGTTCATTTCCCTTTTCCTGGTAAACAAAGTAATGAAATTATAAAAAATTTTCGATATTTTTAACTGATAAAAAATTGGCCTTTAGCTGTGAGAACTTCTATGATAAACTTGTAAGTTTGTTTTTTTGATGAAAGCTTTTTCAGAATGTGAAGCTCTAGTGGGGCGTATTTCTTCTTTTTCTCACTCTGCTTGGTTTTGCATGAATGCCGATAGCAACAATTTAGTTCCTGCCTAATAAAATTTCGAAGGAAAAAAAATTAAACTTTGGTTTAACTGCGGAAAAATGACCTATATTAAGACTTTGAAACTTTGGCATAATGACAGTTAGATAAGTACCTCAGCGACGTAAAATATCTTTCGAGATACCCATCTAGACGTTGTAAAATGAGCAAACATTCCCGGGATTTAATTTCAAAATGTCAGATCATGCATAAGGTTTTCGGCTTCTCTCTCTCCCTTTTTTTTAAAACCAACTTCAATCTTACCTTCTCCCCAACTCGTCGGAGCTATCGTCATTGTCGTCGTCAACGTCGTTGTCATCTTTTTTGTTTGTAATTGCTCTTTGTAGCTAATGAACCGTTAGTATATCGATTTTTAATTCGTTCGCTTTTTTTCCTAAGAAAATCAAGCAATTTCAAAATTTGGCCTCGTGTAATTGCAACGTTGATTTTAATTAGTTTAAAAAAAAAGATTTTTAAATTTTGCCAACAAGAAAAATATCGAGAAAACTTTCCAGTAGGATGATTAGAACAAAAGTATGTTCCTTCAAAAGAAAAGGCAGTTCAGCCAATTTGAAGAAATGAGATAAGTTTACTAAATTTCTAAAAAAAAAGAAAAAAGATTTCTAAAGATGTATTTTGCAATAAATATAATATATTGACTACGTATTCGTTTTCAAGCTTTTTAAAACTTACCTCTGCTTACTTTTTCGCAAAAAAAAAAAAAAAAAATAATAAACTTAAGGCGCTAGGAATTAACTTAAAAGCTTAGAATGTCTTTTTTGTACAACGAAACTCCCAAAGTTTTAATTACTTATTACGCAAGACTATTCCAAAATCTTTTACTAACTTTCCTCTGCCACTTTCATTTGAATATTCCTGGAGATGGTGCAATAGCTTTCAGCGCAATTAGCTTTAAATAATCTTGTCTAATATCATGTTTTCTAATTTGAGCTTCATCATTTTAAATCTACTCAAAATTTAATAGCTACGGACTTAATTGTCTTTTTATCCTTGTTGCATTCCGGATTTTTAATTAGCATATAGTCTGCGGTTTTAATTAATGAGAACATTACGCACATTACGTTGCAACCGTATGTGAAATTTTCATTTTTTGGGAATCCATTTGAGTGAATGTTTTATAATTTTTTTTCCCCTTGGGAATGCACGAGAAAAATCTTAATCCTCTTCTTTTCCTTTTTGTGCTTGATATAATATTTGAAAAGAGATTTAGCACGTTTAACGTATAAAATTTGAGGAGTTATGTGCAAAAAGGGAACTTTCCTCATAAGCTAAACATTAAATAATGTGCCCTTTTTGCACATAACTCCTCGTTTAATGTTGGGGAAAGCGACGCTCTTAATGTGGCGGAATGCTTACGACTAAACATGAGGATACATTTAAAGTGGACACTTTTAAGCGGGAATGAAGATCGCAGAGCATTTGAAAAAATTGTATTTTTCATTGTTTTCGTGCATTATAATGAAATTCCAGGTTTTGCTATCAAAAAAATTGTAGGCAACAAATGGGAGTATTAATGAATCATTCAGAAAATCCTTCCTTTAAGATTAGGCTTAATAAAAAAAGAAAAAGAGTTAGGATCTTTTATTCCAATTACTTTAAATGATTAGACCTTTGGGCGATCACACCATTTCCCTTTTGATTTCGCCTACGTTCCTTCCCTCTCTAGCCAAACCAGTTCATTACTCGTTTGAAGATTCTCCTGATATCCATTCTGTTTGTGCTTTATCTTCTTTTTTCTCTTCTTTCTTCCCTTCTAATTTTTTTTACCCTTCCGTTCCTTATCTAACCTCGTATTGCATTTTTCTTTTCGAACTTAAAAATTTCATTTTGGTGATTTGTATTCCATTTTTATCTCTTTTTGATTAATGTACACGATTCTCCTTCCTTATGTTCGCACAAGCTTTTTTTATTCTTCGCTCTTTTTTTCCCCCCGTTTTTTATTCCGAGAAAGAATTTTTTTTCTTCCCCTCGTCTCGTCCATATAAAATTATGATTCGAAATGCGTGAGCGTTATAATAAGTCGAAAGTCGTTAGTTAAACGATATTTGCTCCTCTTAAGAAATTACGGAAGTGTACCAACTTGGGATAATTAAATTTCATGCTTAGAAGGCACTTGATTCTTGTAATTTTCTCCTTTCTTACCTACTTCATAGGCTCCGTTCCAGGTTTATTATTGCTTTTCTTTGGTGATATGTTTGTCATGGGAGTTTTTTTTTTTTTTTGGAAAAACGAAGCTTGCATTTGAAAATATTCGCGTTGAAAAAGGAAAAGTAATAACGAAAAATTAATCTCGAAGAATGAGCAGCATAGCGGAACAGGCAAATAATCTACCTTTTTTTGAGTACACAGTAATTTGATTTCAAAGCATCGTTATGAAACCTTTTTTCCCCGTCTTCATTGCTTTGGTAATGGAAATGATTAATCTCAACCACTATTTTGCATAAATGATAGTCTTGCTTTTGTAACAACGCTACTAACACATATAGAGATTCATAAAATTTACCAGAGCTAAGTTATTTTTTGATTCCTGGATCTGAGGCGCCCTTGCAGTTTTTAAAAATAGGACAAATTATTAGATTCAACCAATGTAATTTTTTGCCCAACATTTTTGTGATTTTTTTTGGAATAAAAAATAACGGAAAAGGCGGAATCGGGCATGTTTTTCGTAGACAAATGACCTAACCTAACCTAACTTTCCGAAATGTCAGTTTTTAAATAAAAAAATTTCCCTGCATTCTAAGAAGACAGGCCACTTATGGTCTAGTCAGTAGTTAGCCCCATCTTCTTAGAGTGCGAACGAATTTTTTTTTATAATCCAAACAGTTTTACTAAAATCTTCTAGTCACCTCAGACCGCCACTTCTGGTATTTTTACCTGTGCCCTCTGGAAAAGCGAGTCCATGCCTGAAAACGGTTTTTTCAGAATCTGAGCTGAAAACTGAAAACTTGTGAAATAGCCGAACGTCAGATCAGTCAGCAGTTGAAAGAGAAAATTAAACTTTTAAACCTTGTAACCTTATAACCGTAAAATCGTAAATTTCTTTCCTCCGTTGTTTTTCGAGCTCAGGAATTCTGGCAAAAAAATTTTTTCGTTAACCGAAATAGGCAACTTGCATTAAAATCGCAAATTTATTATTAATATTAATTCTTCGATTAATAATAAAGACTTCGCAAAAAAAAATCACCAAAAAAAATTTGAATTCAAATTCAAATTCAAAATCTAGAAAGTTTTCCAAAAACCAGCCATGATTTTATGACGTCACAACTGAGTCGGATCCTTTGTTCCTATTGGTAGAATTTTCGCGCGCAAAAAAATCAGCCAATAAAATAAACGAGTTCGACTAAAGGTCCAGCCAGTCTCGAGTTGTAAGAGCTTACGTTACGTTGCGTCCCATAAGCTAAATATTACACGTAACGTAACATAAGCTCTTACAACTCGAGACTGTCACAGCCTTGAGTTGTGACGTCATTAGCTCAAACACGGAGTAGGGTGATTTTTGGCGGGCTCTCTAGAATTAGAATTTTAAATTGAATTTTTACCTGTTTAATAAAAATCGTTTGACCAATTTTTTCTTGGGAAACCTTAAGAATTTAAGAACCGATTAATGACGTTTTAAAAATTCATGCAAGTAGCCTATTTTAAAAAATTTTTTTTGGCATGGAAAATTTTATAAAATCTAATTTATTCCCGGTTCAGAAAATTGAAATTCAGACTTTTTTCATATCTTGGATTTTTTTAAAATTCTTTTCAAATTTTCCGCGAATTTTTTTTTAAGCCCGAGCTGGGTGGGGCTTTTGACTTTTCATCTGTAATTTTGATATTGTAAACTATAATTATTGCATTTTCTGACTTAGACATCTCACACCAAGTCTTTAAATTAGCCATAAAATTACTTTAGACATAAAATACAGCATTGCATAATTAGCTAATTGCAGGCGCTCACGCATTCTTCCATCCTCATATCACATTAATAAAAGTAAAAGGCGATCTCGTGGAAAAAGGATAAACACGAATAGGTGTACTTTACTTTTTCTCTTTTAATTAAACGGATTTAGGTCTCTAATAACTCCGTTAAAAAACACTCAAGTAGCCTCAAGCTCGTAATGAAGAAAAGTCTTCTCCGTGAAAAAAGGAAAAAAAAAAACAGGAAAAAAGGAGGTAAAGAAATATACGGCTAAGTAAATGAAGAAAAATAAGTGATCCTCCGTCCTCTTTTTCTCTCTTACGTCGCCTGAGTCAGGAAGATTAATTTAGTCTCAAGTGGCTGATGCTGTAAGCATTACCAGACATACGACTGTAGCTCCGGGCAAGGACGAAAACAAAGTCAGTAAATTTCTTCTAAAACACTATCACTAAACGAAAAAAATCCGATTTGGAACAAAGATGTGAAATTTAATGCACGGTCACGATTTATTTCCCCTCAAAAATGATTTTACTAGGAAAAAATGGAGGGGGGGATTCGAATAATCCGGGTTTCGGAAGAAAAATCATCTAGACTTTTACCATTAGATTTTTAATTCACCTAAACTCCCCGAATAAAAATTTTTTTGAAAAAAATGTTCTTTAATAATATTTTAAGTATAATATTTCTTTCTTTTCAATCTCGTCACACGAAGCAAATAACTTAAGTGATTAAAAAAAAAAAAAGATCCCCGCTCATATTCCAAGAGCAACATCCTCTCGACTTCATCCCTTTGGGATTTAAACTTTATCCGCTCTTGTTTTCATTCGTCTGTTAATGTTATTCAATTTTCCCTTTTTCTTTTACGAATTTGTCAAGCAATTTAGAAACTTCAATCAATAATAATTTTGCATTTAGATTAAAAGTGAATTACTTCTGATTTACTCTAGCATCTAGGGGAGTGGTAAATTGGAAAGCTGTGATTAATTTATTTAATTTATTCAATCTGATCTTTATTTTTGTAGACGCTGGTAAGAGAAAGGTTAAAACGATCGAATCTGTTCCTTTTTGTTGCATTCTCAGGACGCGATATGATTTTCAAACAAATATAGAGGTTTGCTAGAATTCAAAACTGAGGAGTTCCTCTAAACTTTTGGTAACCTCTTTAAAAGTAAACAATGTTTTACGGTCCATAACTTCTCATCATTGTCTATTTAAATCTGAAGCGATCGTGCAAGCAATGCTTTTCGCAAATTCCGGGTCATTTACTAAATATTAATGTTTGATTTTTTGTTAATAAAAAACAAGTTTAAATTTTGCAGAAGTCTTGAATGTTTTAATGTGTAAAATTCAATCTGCTTCGATTCCAGGAATTCGAACATTTTTAGCTCGACTCAAATTCTTTCCCGTAGTGCTCCTATCGAATTTTTCTACATTTTATGTAACATTAAAAATTTTTGGAGGTTTCCAATAAAGCCGATATCGAGCTAAAAACCATTCTTCCTTAAAGTTTTTCAACTTTGGGTTTAGGGAATATCTCAGTCTAAAAAGCTCTTCAGGAGTTATCCGGAACTAGGAAGCAAAAACCCATGACATACACTTTTCACTTTCTCAGATCATCGTCATTAGTCTTTAAAAATAGATGACTTCCCGAGTCCCTTGAGTTCAAATCGCCGAGAGTATAAAATATCTCAGCTCGAGAATAACCTATAAAATCGATTTACTATCATGTCTGCAATGTTTAATTATTAAATTTTATAGGGATGAAAAATGAGCCCGAAAAAAATTTATAGTTGCTTGTTTTGCTGGAAAATTTACCTGAAATGACTTGTTTTGTTTCAGATATATAGCTGTGACTCAACCAATCAAATACGCCAAACATAAAAACACTCAAAGGGTTTGGTCAACAATAGCTTTAGTTTGGGTAATATCAGCCGCAATAGGGAGTCCAATCGTCCTAGGGCTCAACAATACTCCAGACAGGATACCCGACCTCTGTCTTTTCTACAATAGTGATTTTATCATTTATTCTTCCTTATCGTCTTTCTACATTCCATGCATTATCATGGTGTTTTTGTATTATAATATTTTCAAGGTAAGATAACCGAGCTTTATACAAGGTGTACGAAAAGTACTTATGCAAAAACATATGGGCGATCCGGGACACTCTCACGAGTCCTGGAAAAATAGCCAAAAAATTCCTGGATGAAGAATAAGAAGGTTTTTGGGACTTTAACATTTTCCCGCTAGAAATCTAAGAAGAGGATTTTATTCAATTCAAAAACAAGTAAAAAAGGTATTTCTTTGGTTGAACAAATGGAAATTTAAGAATATCCTAAGAAGACATTTTTTTTCAATTCAATAACACGATTTTAAGGGGTTCTTCTTTCAAAGAGCGTTGAACGGGTACCTCAGGTAAAAACACAAAATAAATCAAAGAAACCCTTTTAAGCGTGTTATTGAAATGAAAAAAATGTCTTCTTAGGATATTCTTAAATTTCCATTTGTTCAACCAAAGAAATACCTTTCTTACTTGTTTTTGAATCGAATAAAATCCTCTTCTTAGATTTCCAGCGGGAAAATGTTAAAGTCCCAAAAACCTTCTTATTCTTCATCCAGGAATTTTTTGGCTATTTTTCCAGGACTCGTGAGAGTGTCCCGGATCGCCCATATGTTTTTGCATAAGTACTTTTCGTACACCTTATATATATTCAATTGTGAAGTCTGGATGATGAAGATTGGGATTTCGAATTTCAGGCTTTAAGAAATCGAGCGAGGAAAGCAAGGGCAACGAGAAAACCAAACGTCGGCGAAATTTTACCAGGGTCAGTTATAGAAAACGTAGCTCAGACTAGAAGATTAGCAGAGACGACGTTAGGTGAACCTGCTACTACCGGCGGGGGTTCGTCTTGTTTAGAAGATGAAAGACCAACTAATACTGGTAGTGGTAGTAATGTAAGTATCCGTATTAATAAGGGCGGAATTTCACGGACGAACATGTTCACGAACATTTTTTTTTAAATAAAAAAAAAGGATAATGACGAAGCTTGGGGAATAGCCACGGATTCGAAAATATCGAAAACGATTTTGCCTTATTGAACTGAGGAAGCTGCAGCGGCTTAACTGGGCCTCATCTAACAAAACTTGATGAAGTCCCGCCATCAATCACCGCTGAGTATGTCTTCTTCTTTTGGTGCTTTGCTCGCACACGAGCTTAGGCGATTGATCCGACGAGCTCCTTAAATCTTTCACGATCGGCGCCCATGCGGAATAACTCCTCTACGGTTAACCAGTTCCAATTCCTGATATTCCGCAACCAGGAGAGATTTTTACCACCAAGTCTTCTTTTACCCTCGACCTTGCCCTGCATGATGGTCTGCAGCAGCCTGTACTTGGGTCCCCGCAACATATGCCCAAGGTACTCCAACTTCCTGCGCTTTATGGTCGCAAGTAGTTCACCATCTTTGTGCAACCTACGCTGAGTATGTAAGCCTAGAATTTATCCGATGTTCGATTCACAACCGGCATTTCTGAGAGTATAGCGGTGGAAAAGGCATCGGGAGCTACCGACAATGATTAGTGGTTGAAAACTTCAGCCTTGTCTGTCTCAAAGAGGTAGCTCTGTGTAGGCGGGCGTTCGCGAGGTAGTTAGAAACCTTAATTTTATTTCTCTCTATTGCTTTTCTTATTATATTGCTTTAGCGCCAATCTGCTGGTTCGGGTTCAGATTTGCAACTTAAGGATAATTTCTCAATCTCAGTGTTAACTTTCTGAACAGAGTGTCCATTTCCAAGCTCAAGCGCTGATTTTGAACTACAGAGCGACCATTAATTACGTTTTTAGTGCCAATCTTATAGCTTTAGCGTCCATTCTTTTGCTTGAGCATCCATTTTGTAAGTTTAGGAATTATTTCTTAACTTTAGCGTCCATTTTCTAGCTTAACATTTATTTTCTTGCTTAAGCTTAGTTCTAGTTTTTTGATGAATTTAGCACGCACCCATTTTCTAACTTGAGCTTAATTTTTTTAGCTTTAGCGTCCATTTTCTAACTTTAGCGTCCACCTGCTGCTAATTTAAATGCTGCAACAAAAAAGCAAAATTTTCAACCTATGGAAAATTGAAAATTTGTTATTTAATAATTTAATTGAATCAGCCTAAGAGGCCAAAAACATATTTAAGAGAGGATCAGGGAAACTTAAAGCCCTTAGATTTAAACTTTTCACTATTTCCAAGAATTCATTAGTTTCAAATTCATTAAAGGTATTGTCTGAGAAATAATAGCGTATGTGAATTTTAAGACATCAATTTTGAGATCGTCTTATAGAAGGTTTTCTCTGGGAAAAGATTAAACAACTAAAATTTATGACAAAATAAAGCTGTACTAGCTTGTTTAATGTTAATGAGATGTTATTATATTGGTAAAGAGTTTTTTCTGGGGATATCGACAAATTCTTAAGCCCGTAGATGACCTTGTTTGGAAATCTACCTCCTTATTCCTAAGCGTATCGACATTATTGATATAAGAATTAAGGAGGTTTTTGAAAAAAAAGGAAGAGGAAGATTCGATGCTTTTATCCGATTTCTTTCTTTTTCTGTTTCAATGGGTTATTCATTAAAGATTCGTTTTTTTAAAATTGGAAATTTTTCTGTGGAGTTGGGTTTGGCAGAACATATCTTTAAAAAAAAAAAGAATTTTATCCGAATATAGATGAATAACCTTGAGAAAAAAAGAGAAAAGTGCTTTTTTTTCTGGGAATTCGGTTCCTTTTTTTACTCTTTTTCTGATTACGAGTTACATGGATTTTAAATCAGTCTTCTCTTATACGATTTCACGCCATTTTTTCAATCTACCAGGAAATATTCGATAGAACGTGAGAGGGGGATTTGGTTATTTTTGTATAAAATTCAAGAGATTTTTGGGGACTGAGTGAGATTTTTTCAAGAAGAAAATTTGCCTAGTTCAAATGTCTGATGGAAGCTTAACGATGGTGGATCCGTCCTAAAAGCTATTACAGGGAAAAATTACCGTAGGTATTTTGTGTCCAATGGGCCGGATGCAAGAGAAATCCAGAAGAGTCGTTAGGGGAAGGGGGGCGGCTCGCCCCGGGTGCCAACTCTGAAAAGTGTGACAAAGTTGAAAAAATCCTTGCAGAGCACCCTAAATGGGTACTTATTTTGAAGCTTTACAAGGATAACCTAAGAGGATATGCGCACATTCAGGCTGACAAATCATTTTCCAAAAATAATTTTTTTTTGATTCGAAACTGGTTTTAAAACTTCCGAAGAATAGTTTGAAATTTTAATTGAGAACATATCAGACACTCGACAATCGCTTGCTTGACCTTGAATTGCTTTAAAGAAAAATTACTAAAATTTATTTCAGCAATCTCAAATAAAAATTCCGACTGCAAAAGAAAAAAAAAGAGGTCAAAACTTTTCCCGCTAAACATTCACCCTGACATCTTGGTTGGCGCGATTACTCGCACTGATTTTTAAAATCCTGAACTTTATTCATTATTCGTCGCTTCGAGTTATCACGCCATGCAAAAAAGGGGGGAAATAGCCATAAATCTCTAGGAAAAACCTCCGAAAGCTTATTTTCCTTTTCCCAGTGTACCAAAAAAAAAAAAAAACGTTAAATAAAATTTTCTTTTTTCCCTGCTATAAATAATAATTCAAAAGTCGTTTAAGAGTATCAATTCTTATTCCCGACAATTACTTCGTAATGGTTATAAAACGGTTTTTCATAAATAATAATATACCGAGGTGAAAAGTTAAATTTTTGGATTACATCCAAAGTAGCTTTTAATTTTCGTTGACTCTCCCGGAGTTTGTGTCGCCCTTTTGACTTTAAGTTTAAATAATTATTATTTTAAAGGTGCGAGAGGAAAAAATCAACAACTTCTTAAATTTTTTTTCGCATTGACAAGACGATAAAAAAAAAGTAACGAAAAAGGAGTTTTCTTTAATGATATTATTGTTCTAGCTTTACTCCAAAAAGTCAAAGCTTCGGTCTTAGATTACGTGGGGATTTTAAATTACGAGAATTTTCTTTATAAAATCTCCTGGGAACAATTAACTTTCTTCCCTTTATTCGAGCTTCACGTGTATTCTTTCACCTTTCAGATTTTTTTTTATACTTAAACTCTTTCCTCCTTGTTATATACCTTTTATAGAAAATGATGAATTTCATGGTTAAATAAGTTTAATAGAAGGAAAAAATTCATTAGTGTTACTATTTTATTCACCTTTAGTGTTCCCCACGTTTTTTTTCTTCTTTTTATACGGTAAAAGGAAAAAAATTTATATTTTTATTATGGGTGGGTTTTCCTGTAAGATTTCCAGGATGTACCTTGCTAGGCAAAGGTTAAAAATTTTGTTATTAACTTTTTATAGTAAACAATTCATGAATGATTTTTTTCTTAGATTATTTTTATTATTAATTGACTACTGAGAAGATATAGTGACGTATTATTAATAAAATCCTTGATCGAACTTGATCTTGACTCCTCGTGTAAGGCATTAACTTCTCCAAAAAAAAAAAAAAAAAAAAAAAAAAACGAATAGTAGCAGCGGCCAATTTGTAATAAAAGTTATTACAAAGTAACAATAAGATTTTTTATTATTCCTTTGTTTTTTGGTTCTGATTTAATTAATTAATAAATTGAGAGTTTGACGTGAGGTGACTATGAAACTTAAATTGACAAAGGAACTTATATGCAGAAGCATCAGCAGCAGAAGAATAGTTCCTAAAAGCGGTTGACTGTTACATTTATTAGAGAGTCTAAGACGACACACAGCCAGATGAATTTTATTGGCCAAAAGCGGGACATAGTAACACAAGATGGCTTTCCCGCGTTTATACTTTAAAATTATAAAACATGCTAGAGGGTTGTGCTGACGTTTTTCATTTTTATAAAATTTTCGCACAATGTAAAAATTGACCGACCTGCCTAGATTGGAATTATTTGTGACCTAATGGCAAACATTTTTACCGTCTTCCAGATCGAATGACTCTAAACTTATACTAAAGAAATCGAAAATATTTTTTTTTTCAATAGGACGAAGAGGGTGGCGAACGTTCTCCAGGCTCAGAAGACATTAAAGAATTAGGTATAGGTGCCGATGAATGCGAAATCATCCCAAACGACAAATCCACCGAATTTATTTTATCCACAGTAGTAGAAGAAGCAGCGTAAGTATTTTTATTAAATCCGTAAAGTTTTTTTTATTACTCCTTTTTCCCTGGATATATTTTCCTTTCTCTTAAATTCCTCTCTCATTTTTCATTGTTCCTCGGCAACTACCATAATAATAATAAAAAAGAGAACTGCGGCCTGCGTATACGAACACGCGTGATTTAATATGAACATCGATTCTTTTTAGGACTGTCGTTGCTGTGGCTTCCCAACCAACGTTTCACGATCCTAACGGTAACAACGATAGTGGTTACGCAGCTTCGAATTTGGAAGACACACAAACGGTTCATGTTACTTCTCCTCATCACAGTCCACCTAGAAGAGCTCATACGGTGCCACAATTTAAGGTAAGCACAGGGGCGTAAATAACGTTCATGGAGTGTTCCAGCGGAGAAGAGCCGATCGTCCATCATCGTCATCATCATTCATTCATTCATTCATTATCATTTTACTAAAAACAAACAATTAATCAATCATCACCTATTTAAACATCACTTCAAATTTCAACCTCTTTTTGATTTGGAAAGCAAAATTTTAGGGATTGTGAATTATTGGGTGATATTATTTCTTAGGCCACTCGTTCGCATTGGGTTCGAGAAGGAAAAAGAACCAAAAATTCAGAAAATTTGAAATTCTTTTTTTTAAAAGAGCAGTGGCAGCTTTGATAAGGAAAAAAATTATTCACTGTGCGAATTCTGAAAAAAAAAATCTATTTGGGCCTGAAATTTTTTAAGTGGGGTGAAGTCTGGCTGAAGTGGTTGAAGGTGAAGTCTGCGGAATGGAGGATATCGTAAAATGGAGTAGACAAAGGAGGGAGTACTGGCGGCGGTGCCACGTGCAGAGGATGGACCAAGGTAGTCAAGCACGAGCCGCACTAAGGGGGAGACCCCGAGGCCCCCCCCCCCCCCCCCGCCCCGGCCGCCCGCCCAAACGCTGGAAAGACTGATGGCAGTGGTTTTCGCAAGAAACCGGCTGATTTCGCAATAAACAGATTAAAAGGTCTCTGAAAAGGCAGAAGAAGAAAAAGAAAAAGTCTGGCTAAAGTTCAAAGCTTTAGTCAGGTCGTTTAAGGGTTGCTAGGCATGGCAGTCGCCCCCATTAAGATCACAGAATGTTTGCCCTCGCGAAAATTTACTGAAACTACGGTTCTGGATCATAGTGTATTTTGGCGACAGTTGGGCCCACACAGATTGGGCCACAGGTTTACAAACTCACATCAACTGGGCCGACATTTTGGATTTTTAAACTTATCTATAGGCCTCATTTTTTTGCTCTCCCCGGTCTTTCAGTAAAACCCAGCACAAAGCCCTGGTCCCCTCGAAAAAATCTGAAATGACGACATTATCCGACTAGGAAAATTTAAACCCTCCAAAAAGTTACAATAAATCTGCCCAAAGAGTCCTTCAAACAAAAACAAAAAGGCTAATGACCCTTATTACGACCCTGCTCCGCAAATATCCTGCTATTTTCTTTTTTCGAGAAAAACGCGTCAACTTATAGTAAAAACAATTTAAAATACAAGTGGCCGTGACAGGTCTTTCCCGAGGGGAAAAAAATATGTTCGGATAGGCCTATTTTAAGAAATGCTAAATTAAAGAGAGACAAATGAATCGTTGGATGAGTTTTCTGAGGAATAAGCATTTTCCTTGCATTGTTTCGATGTTTTTGTTAAAATCCAGCAATTAATCTAACTAAAAAGGATCACTAGAGGTGTTCTTATGATTGTGGAGGACACTTGGAACACTTCCAAATGATTATTCTTCTAGAAGATAATGAGTTTATTTATACCCGTTCCCCACCCGGCCATTCTAAGGCAAAACATTTATTCCGTTTGATTAGCTTTTCTTGTGTCTAGCGTCTTTTCTCCTCTCTATGTTCGATTAGATTAAGAACATATAAACGGTGCCGCAATGTTTAAAAAGGGGAAACGTTCAAAAGCAATGGGGAATAGGAAAGACGCAGATAAAGTTAAAAGACAAAAGGATTTTCATAGCGTTTAACTCTTGTAACCGGAAAATTTATCGTTTCGACTGATTGCAAGTAAAAAGGTTGATGCTATCACTAATTTTAGCCAGATAGATAAATGAATGGGTTAATGAGAGTGTGCTTAAACGATGTTAGGGTTTTTGATCTTTTAAGGGCTTTTGCATAATGATGAAGTCGAGGAATACAAAACCAGTTAGCGATCAGAAATATTTCTTGCATTAAAGTATACGGTGGGGGGATCCGTTGGAGGCACTGAGGGCGCATAAAAATATAATTTCTTATTTAATGAAACTGGAGGTACCATATGTTCGAATCTGCCACTGCTATGTGCGCCACATAACTGAATTGGATTCGAGGTGAAACTTGATAAAATAGGCTGCGTGCAACGCCTTCCAAAAATGTAATTAGGATTTTCTATTGAAAAAACGGCCTACGAACCTTTTGTCATCGATTTTTCGTACCTTCAAATTTTTGTCAAATGGAACAATTCTTTATAATTCACAACGAGGATGATGATGGTGATTTTATTGTTAGCGTTAAAAAATCTCTTTGATCGACAATCAAATTTATTTTTGCTTGTTTAGGGCACGTCTAGAGGGTCATCTCCTGCCACGGGGCAACAAAGGCCGTCTGATCCTCAACCGTCGCCTGGTAAGGACCAAAAATCATCGAGTATAGGTTCAAGATTTACAATATATAAAGTTAATAAAGCGTCGAAGAAAAAAAGGGAAAAATCCTCGGCGAAGAAAGAGAGAAAAGCCACAAAGACTTTAGCTATCGTTTTAGGTAAGTTTATATTCTTATGTGCGGATTGTTAGTGAAGGGTTTTATTTTCCGGTAGTTATTCCCAACTAAAAAGAATATAGAAACATATTGAATTAAAAATCAGTCTAGTAGAGCAGGCTGCTTTTTTTCAAAAAAAAGTATTGGATTTCTTAAAAAATATGTTTCAGTATTTTTGGACTTTGAAGAATTGTTTTAATTTTTACTCGATTTCTACAAAAGAAAGAGGGTTATGTGTTTCATTATCTCAGCTTCATTGTCAGATGGGAAAGAATCCTAGATAGGTAATGTAGCCATCGCAAGGGTTACTGGAAAAACTCTAGTTAGTTGCTATGGTAAAAACGTTCAGTTCAGACTGTGTTAATGTGAACTGACAAAGAAGTTTGACCACTCATCTTATTATTCTGGCAATGGAGCTGATCTAGCATGCTAAACACTGAAAAATTTAATAATCCTGATTCTTTCTTCTTCTGTCTTTCCTTAAACTAACAGCATGCGGTTTTGGGTTAATGTAGTTTAATCCTGCTTGCAGGAGTTTTCTTAATCTGCTGGGTGCCATTCTTCACCTGCAACATACTCGACGCACTTTGTACAAAGTTGTCGCAGTCATGTCAGCCTGGCGTTGCAGCTTTTATACTAACAACGTGGTTAGGGTATTTTAATTCTTTCGTAAATCCTGTCATCTACACCATTTTCAATCCTGAATTTCGAAAAGCTTTTAAAAAAATTATGAGCGTCGGAAATTAATCGATTCAGAATTGATCTGTGTGGTAGAAAATCTTGGTGCTATCTTAAATTAAATTTCTTTTTGGTTTAAAAAAATAAAGAATAATCGGACTTTTGTTTTGGGTTAAAAATTTTATTAAAAAGATGTGGTCGGGTCTTCGTTGCTAAATTTTTGATTTTTTAAAATAAAATTTTAATTTCTGTTATATAAAAAAAATAAAATAAACGCCTTTTTATAAATCGGCTAAATAAGCTTCGCCGCCTTTTTAAAAGCAATGTTTCCTCAAATATGATTAAAAATTATTTTTCATTCTTTCATATATTTCCATTATTTTAATACGGTGCTGTAACAACACTAAAAGATGATATAATTTGAGAATATAAATTAGTTATTCGTGCCGAAAGTACTGCTAATTTTAAAAATTAAGGTTTCATGCGATTGGAATAAAGATTATTAAAAAATTGACTCTAAAAAATCAAGACTGTAAATCTTAGCGCATGGTCTGTGAATTTTTCAACTTCAGTACTTCTGTCTATGGAATTATTTGAAGTATTCGAATAAAAATCATCTTTTGGAATTGGAGCATTTAATACCGCAAATATTTTTACTGTAAACTGTGATAGCTAATTTTGTTTTTCATTTATTTTGCAAAAATTTTCAAAACCAACAATATATTTCTTCCCGGGGAAACATTGTCATATTTTGAGCGAATGTTACATTAAATTATTTTGTTAAAAAAATAATAATTTTTTAAATTCTCCTGTTAAAAGAAAATAAAAATCATTAGTTTTAACGTTTCAATAAGATCGTGAGAATAAAATCGTCTATTTTAAAAAACGAAAAATCTTTTTTAAATAAAAGAATAAATAATAAAAAAAAAATGTATTCTGTACTTAAGTTGTACAAAAACCGTGTAAATTCTTGAAATGCCAAATTAGTTTGTAGATATAAAAAAAAACTGTATATATGGAAAAAAATTTAATAGAAAAAAAACAAAGATCAATGAAATAAACAAAAAATCATTTTATTTTATATATCATTAATCCTAATGCATGAGATCCAAAATATTTTAACTTAGTTTTATCTAATTGGTTTTTTATAAATTATTATCGGTTCTTAGAGAAGCTTACAGCTGGGCACTTAACTTATGGTCTCTAATTTTAAAAATGCATTGGTAAAGGCTGAATTTTTTAATTCCATGGTAATGTACATTGTTATTTACAGGCTGCAATCATATAATTTATAAATTGTTTTTACAAATATTTTTACTTGGTATTTACATTGAATTTTACAAATTTTTAATAGCTGCTTTAATTTTGAATTAGCTGCGCCCATTAATTTTTCTAAAGATTATGATTTTTAGTTGTGATGAAAATCGTATTGCTTAAATTATTTGTGGGTCAAGCAAAATGCGAAGTAGCTATTTAAATAGAAATTAATTTTACCAAAAAATACATCCCTGAGAAAACACAAACATTATTACAATTATAAAAGCCTCTTTTAAGTTTTCAAAAATTTGCAAAAATAAAAAAGAGGAAATTAAATTTTGGCATCAATGTAATTTTTTATTTAATTAATTTAAAAACTACGCAAATTTTTTATCTTAAATTTTAGAGCTGATGCTGTTAGCCGAATAAAATTTTGGATTGTCCTTCAAAATTGGGATTGATACAATTTTTTTTTAAATTCTTGAAGATATTTTGTCCGAAACATTTTTCGCAAACATTTAAATGGAAACGATTGCTCGTATTTGATATTAAAATCCTTTTTCGACTAGTTGACATTTTATGACGGTCGGCGAATATGATTGTGACATTACGCCTGAAGCATTTATTTGAAATTAGATGACCATCCATCCGTCTGCTTAACGATTCTTCTGAATTTCATCAGCATCTGTTGGAAAAAATTAAAAAAAAAAAATGAATTATTATTTTGTATTGTTGGTGAATGTTGGGGAAAATGAACTCTGTGGGTTTTTTGTAGTTTAGTTTTGGTGGTGGTAATAAAAATAATAAAATTATACGGTAGGTACTTGTCGCATTTCAGATTTTTTAGGTCCTAAATTATTTAGTGCCTCATCCCCGCATTTTGGAAAAACTTTCAACTTTATGTGGCTATTCGTTTAATTTTCCAACGAAAGTTCATAAGTTCATTAGTTTCTAATTATTTGCGCCACTGTTTTTTGGCCCAAGGCCATATAGTGATGGCGGAGAAGCCGAGACAAAAAGATGTTTGAACTTCAAGGAGCAAGAACTGAAGAAAAATAAAAGATACCAATATATGTTTCTTAAATCTTTTCCAAAAAAGAAATATAAAGCTTTTTGCTTTTTGCTTAAGACCAAAAATCTTTTTGGCGGTTACTAAAAATATTGGCAACAATCACTTTAATCAATTTCAACAAAGTCAAGCATCAGTTAAAAATAATTCTTTAAACTTAAAAAAAAATTTCCTAATTTTTTTCCAATTTTCGCTTTTTACAGGTTTTCGTCATATTGGGCCGAAGAAGAATATTTTCAAGAATAAAATCTGCATTTGTCTTCTTAAGAATTTACGAGATGTATGGACTCTTGAAGCTGCAATATTTCTACACAACAATTCACAGGTAAGACTCAATTTATTCACCGTTCTAAGAACGCACAGAGTTACAACAGTTAGAGGTACGCTTACCTTAAAATATTTGAAAAAACGATGTCTCAAAAATTTCCCCATCCAGCATACCCCTTCGTCAATATCTCCCTCTTTCTACAAGCCGTATTTTTTAATTTTGCAAATAAGTCTTTTGGTAAAAAACTACGAGTATCATAATGAGCACCACACACACAAAAAAAAATCATCAACCGAACTAAAATATTCATTAACTAAAACTTCCTGAGATAAAATATCACTTATAAAACTGTACACAACTATTTTTATTCTTTGGCTTGTTCTTGATTTACTTTTTTAAAAAAAATCCGTCTTTAAGCGTAAATTGAACTAATCGAAGGATGACCACGCGGGCTGTTTAAAACTTTCTCCAGCTGAGTTTTTAACATATCATTCTCAAGCCTCAGTCGAATATTTTCTTCTTCGAGGAAAGCCGTCCTGATGGCTAATTCGTCTTCCTTAGCTCTTCTCGCATCCCTTGATCGTTTTGCAGCTTCGTTATTCTTTTTTCGCTTTTCCCAGTATGCCTGGTCTTTGGCGTCTCCTGTTGATGATGGTAGTTGATGCGGGCTGATTGCTTGTACTGGCCTTTTCATATTTTTGTTTCCTGAATTAAAAAAATTTTCATTAGTACGATTCACTTTTAAGAGAAGGAGGATCGATATTTAGGGCTTCGGTAAAAGATTCCGTACCATTTTTATTACAGTTAGATCCTTGGACTTTTGCAAGCATTGCCGCTCGAAATTCGTTATAATCCTTGTTCGAACTCGCCAGTAGGGTTTCTTTCGGATAGGCTTTGAATGGTCTGGTAGTTTTGCCTAAAAATAAAAATGAGTACAATTTTATTTTATTGATATAAAATTTTTTTTTTTTTTTGCGTATTGGGCATCAATTAAAAAATTCATTTTACCTCCTCTTGTTGTTACGTTTGCCATCGCTCTTGAGATTGTGTAAAACGTGGGTGAGAGATGGAGAGATTCAGAGCTATGGGAGCCATTACTTCTCGGTGAGTCACCAGGAAAATATGGGGGGCTTTGACGCCTTTCAACTAAAAAGAAAAATTTTTACAAAAATTCAGTTTGAAACTTTATTTTAAAAAAATAAAAAAAATAGGAGAACCTTTACATTGAATTTGTAGCCACATTACTTAACAAGCTATTGTCAACTTTTTAAAGGATCGGAATACCCGTTAAACCGCAATCATAATAACATGCCTTTTTTTTTTTTTTTTTTTTTTTTGATAAATTGTGACTAAAGAAAGAAATTTTTTTGAAAAATACGAAGTTTGGTTTATAAACAGGTTTTGCTTAGAGTGAGAAATCATTTTAGGTTCCGTACTTTTTGTTGTGCAGTTTGCCTAGCCGCATTTTAATAAATAAAAATTATTGCTTGCTCGAATCCCTTTTCGAAAAAACAACAGAGGGAAGATGAATGATTGATTTAATGATGGTTTCGTAAAATTACAAAAATGTTATTTAAATTTTTTAGACTAACTAAAGACTATGTTAGAGGGAATTTCATTTTAATGCCGTGCAATTTGATAGTATCGTAATATAAGGATTTTTCTGGGTGCCCACGGTAAGGGCGATAGTTAGTGGCGCCACTCCACCAGAACCTTGTGGGGGGGGGGGGGGGAGGGGGGGCATCACTCAATGCTTAGCTTATGGAACAAAAAATTCCAGAAGAGAGCAACTGCCTCCCCCTAAATGACGCCACTGGCGATAGTGGCGTTCCTAGCCCTTTTGGCACCCGGTGCTGAGTCAATTTATTTAGCACCTTCCTCCCCCATTTTCTCATCATTTTAAAAAAAATTGGCTGAACTGTGAGAACATTCCTTTGCTGAATTTATTTCTTTATTTTTTTATATAAACTCTAAATCTGGTCTGATCTACAGTAGTTTTTTTTTGATATTTTTGACACCACTTTTGACTGGCACCTGGTGCCCATGGCAACGGCCTAAGAACTCCGTACGATAAAAAATAATCAAGATCAAAAGTGAGACAGGACACAGAACAGAATCACCCACGCAGAATCCCACTAAAAGGAATCGGATTTTAATAATATAATAATGCCAAAAACTATAGGATTTTTTCAGACTGGAAAATTTTTTGAGCTGTGGTCTGCAAGCGATATCACTAACGTTCTTAAAATAAATCGTCACTACTAAAACGCTATAATGCGTTAAAAATTCAAATCTTAGTCAAAAAAATTCTTTGCGTCAAAAGAAAGAGAACTATCAACTTTTAGAAATGATTAACTCAAAAAAATCATCGAAAATAAATGTAAATTTTTTTTTAAAATGTTAAGAAACCAGGGCTGCGGCTTAGCTGAATGGACTATAGCAATTACACACTAACCACAGGAAACTTAAGTGAGGAGAAAAAGTAGAAAAATTCTGTTCAATAAAATACTGAAAAGTTTAAAACTTACCATCAGCATAAATTCTATCCTGCAAGTAAGCCATAGTAGCTGAGTGATTAGGATCCGCATGCGTAAGGACAGGTCGGTGCAATTGCTGTTGTAGCAGAAGAGGTGGTTTGATATCACACGAATTCCTGTTGATGTCACTATTAATATCTATATCGTATTTTATATCAATTTCAGTATCCGTTTCATCATCATATTCTTCTCTTTCCCTTTTTCTAACACACAAATCAAGCACATTTTCCGCGGAACCCGTAACTTCCATTTTTCCCGATTTAAAAAATTAAAATTATTTTAACTATTCAAATTATTTTTTAAAAAATTATCAGATATTAACACCACCGCAGCACGACACTTATTACTCAACGAAAGTAAAGGGACTTAAGTTTGGTCAAGACTGACCACCCCGAACCCGCTTGTAAAAACCCCTTTTACTTCACTTCTTTTTAATAATGAGCCATGTTTAGCTTATGGCAAGGTTAAGGGTTGTGAATATACATACTTGCAAATTTGCTTTTAGTTGGCCTGTTTCATCTCAGGATGGGAGGAGTGTAACAAGGGTGTAAGTGGTGGGTAACCGGTTTTGAACATAAATTGCGGGTTTTTGGATTTAAGACTGTTTCGATTTTTTTTTTTTTGTTGAAATTATTGTCGATAGGATTTTTATAAATTTTCGACTTCTGAGATTTTAAAAATTTTTAATTTTCATTGTCATTTTTGGTTTTTTGATCATAGCAGCAATTTTAAAGGAGAGGGGGAGGCTTTGGCACTTTTTAAAACAATTTTCGTGGCTCAAATAATTTCTTGAACGAAAAAATTTGATTGAGACCGTGAATTAGTTTTTTTGGGAAGGAAATGGGTCCTGGGCCGTAGACTCAGTTCTCTTGGCAGAATTCTAAGGGTGGTTCACAAAAGCTTAGAGTTGGTACGAGGGGGGGGGGGGGGAGGGTTCACTTCCCTAGACACGCTAACTTTTTTCGGTTCTACTCATGTTTGGTAAATTTTTCGAGAAAGATTTAAAGACCGATTTAAGTTTACAGTAGGGTGAGTGGAGTGGAGAGGTGTCACGAAGCTAAGTGAATAAAACTTAACAAAATAGGTTGGGGGAGGTAAAGACAATGGCGTAACAACGTTTTCAGCCCCCACCCTCCGCAAAACGTTTTTGTGGGCTTTATTTCAACTAAAAAACACAATCTCAGCCTCTAAAAAATGTCTCCAGGAGGGTCGTAGTAGGGGCAGTTAATACGCCACTGGTTAAGGAGCTGAGGGCCTTTTGATGGGCTAAGAAGGCGTTTAGCTCTAAGTGGAGCTGCAGCTTTTTCTTGGTGTCACCGCCCTAGTTTTTATTTAAAAACAAAAGCGAGTCCTCCATCAAATTTGTATTGCTCTCTGTCTGTCTCGCTCCCTCAAATCAAAGGCTTAAGAGTCTATTCGGAAAAACCCTGTTTTCCCTTTATGCCAAGCATTCAACCAGGGTCTGCACCTCACGAGCTATTCGTGCCTGTTAGCAGCAGTAAAATTTATTTATCATTTTCAGTGACGAGGTTCCTACATGCAACTGAATATTTTCAAATTTTTAGGACTGAACTTCGATGAACAACGCCTCAGAAAAAATTTTGAGAACCTTATTCTTGATTCATACTGTATCCCTCTTCGGCTAGGCAGACCCGTTAAATTTTTTTTGAAATTATTCAACCCTTAAATTCTAAAAAAAACGACTTGTATCCTTTTTCCCCAAAAAAATTTACGAAATATCATCCAAAAATTTTGCATACAATATTATGTATGAACCGTTAGGTACTGTACCTGATCTCAATACCTAGTTAAAAACCACCCCTAAGAAGACCCTTCCTCATGTCCTCGTCTCATATTTCATTTATTTTTTTAATGGTCACCCGTAATCCTTTACCTGAGGAAGTTCCCTCAATTTAAAGAATAATATTTTTCACATTGCAAAAATATTTAAAAATCATTTCTGTTTTTTTTTTTTTTACATATTCTTCCTCTTATGGAATGCGACATTACGAATCCATTTATAGCCATGCCCTAAAAAAAATTCTCGTGACTCATCTACTCATATTTTTATTCTGCTCGGAACGATTTTTTTTAAAAAATAATTTAATTTATAATTTTCGGAAATTTCGCAGTGCGATATTGCGATTAATGAGGTTAGACAGTATCCAAACAATTGCCGAATGGCTACCGTTTGACCTCGGTTATGTATTCGATCATGCAATCCGATTTTTATTTTCGATACATTACTAAACTTGTAAATCATGAAATAACTGTATTTTTAGGAACTAAAATATGGTGCAATCACATTGATTGACCATCCACATTTAACCATCACACAAAATCTCAAGTTCCAAACAAAATTTCAAAGAACGACCTTCCATGTTTTCTAGTGTGTTTGCCACTTCAAAGGTTTCCAAGAAAATTATATTTATTATTTTCTTCGTATTTCGTTAAAACAAATACAGCGCGGTTTGCTTTATGATGGCAAATGGAGATTGAAAAGCACGTTAGTAAATTTTTTTAACGACAATCTCTTCCGATGTGCCATTTCCTTTTTTAAAGAAACACGAAATCATGCTTATTGCATTTTAAATACTTTCACATTTCTTTTCTTTTTTTAACCTTTCAGAGCGCGGTAAACATTGTTTTTAAAATTGAGTCATCCTAATTAATACGAGAATAATGCAGAAAGTCAATGAACTTATAAGATTGGCCGATGTTGAATCATGCCGTGTTGGTCATCAGTGATTAAACGATAATCTTACCAGACAAATAATTGCGAACATGTAAACATTATAAAATTACAGTAAGAGGAAATCAGTTCAAAGACCTTAAGTGTGATTTGGTATTTGCAAGTAAGGTAGGAGAAGGAGTTGACCTTTATATCGGGGTTTTTTGGAAAAATTGAAAGCTTCGATTAGATAAATCATCAGCATAGGGATTGAAAATAACAATGCTGAAGTAAAAACCACTGATATAGAGTTAAATAATTTGTTCCTAATTTGCGGGTCAGGTAATCCTTTGCTGGTCCAATATTTCCAAGCATTTTTTTCTGCGGGTCAGGCCGGATTCGAGTTCTACTCGTCGAGTACTACTAGAATCTGCAAAAAAATTTCTAAATTTTTGCCCCCTTTGTTGCCCCAAAAATATAAATAATTTTTAAAACCGGCGGGCTGAGGTAATCCCAACCATAGCCATTGCAGGTCAGGTTGGATTCGAGTTTTACTCGACGAATACTTCTTAAATGAGTAAAAATTTTTGAAAATTATCTATATTTTTGGGGCGACAAAGGGGGCAAAAATTTAGAAATTTTTTTGCAGATTCTAGTAGTACTCGAAGAGTAGAACTCGAATCCGAACTGACCCGCAGAAAAAAACACTTGGAAATACCGGACCCGCAACGGGAAAAACCAAATTAATTTTTTTTGGGGGGGGGGGGGAAGGGGGCAAAATTTTGAAATTTTGTTTACATATTTGAGAAGTACTCGACGAGTAGAACTCGAATCCGGCCTGACCCGCAGAAAAAAATGCTTGGAAATACCGGACCCGCAAAAGAATTACCTGACCCGCAAAATAGGGACAGCCGGCATTTTGAAAAGGCTGTCCCTATTAAATGCCCGCTCCTCGTCGGGGATTGGCGATCATCATGGCGATCCTAACTTTGGAGGCTGCCGAACGAAAAAGGGATACTGAATTTTGGCCGTACCAGTCTCTTATATTCTAGAGCCAGGATGTTTTCCTCCGCTGAAAAAATTTTTCAGACTTCAAAATGAAATTTAATTTATTTCAATTATTTTTATATCATTCAAAAATCATTTATGAAAGCATTCCAATTTTTGATAATTTTCTACCCTTTGCATATACAGACCGTAAATTCTTCACAATTTCTGGTAATTTAGAAAACGAAACTTGACCTTTAGGTTATTGCACACACACATGCCTCTTCAGGGCCATCCCCAAAACAGAAAACCATGTCAATATGATTTTGAAATAGGCATAGGATCAAAAAAAAAAACCTTGTTCGACGACGTGACTTATGCTAATGTAACCATATATTCTACAACATATTTGAATATATTTTGTAAAGTTATTTATAACAAAGTATTATACAATTGAAAATTTTAAAGGTAAAAAGGGAACGAAACATCGTACCCGTCGAGAAACGTTCAAGCCTTTCTTGATCTATTTACTTTAAATATTATATTCAAAGTAGGACATGTTTTTTTCATGGCTCGTGAAAAGGGTTAAAAATTTTGCAAAAAGAATAATAGAGATCTGCTTTCACTTGTTTAAAAACAAAATAACAAAATGTCGTTTCCCGTTACTTTTCCATGCAATCTCGACCTTCAATATTACTCGGGTTGGAAGTTTTTTCTTGTACCCTTGATTTTTTGGAGTGAGTTATTATTTTTCTTCGAAAATCGTCCCGGAGAAAAAATCGAGTAAATAATAACAATCCACATAGGCAAAGCAATTATCGTATTTATTTTTTATTTTTTGGAAAAAATACTTATGCCATTTTAGGGAAATCCCCGTAATCTCATCGATTTGTATAAGAGGCTCATAATTTGAAAAAAGAAAAAGCCATTTCGACAAAGGGAAAAGTAAAGGTCTTTTCCCTTTCTTTATTGTTCGGCTCTATTATCTTAAAACTAGGCAGGTATATAGGCATTCCTTTGCGGATTATTTAAAACAATTTAACGTAATATAAGTACCGAGAGAGGCTTGACACCTTTTTATCTTGGTCTTAAAATAGAATCGTCTACAAATAATACAAAAGAATAACGTTTTTGAAAATTTTAATAAAAACGAAATTCCCAATTATCGTGTTTTTGCGCAAAAAGTGGAAGAAAGACATTATTATTGCGAGGAAGTTGAGATATTTATAGATTTTTAAATTGGCTCTTGAAAATCAAGATATTATTAACTTTTTGAGTCGAAATCATACATATATAAAGCAGATGATGTAGTTAAGATTTAACCGGATTGTTTTTTTTACATAATAACAAAAAAATTGCTAGGAAAATTTTTTAAAAGTCAAAAATTCTATTTTGGGATTTTTTGAAGGTTTTAGCCATTTCATTCGAAATGCCTAAGAGGGGATATTGAAATTGGTCAACCTAACCTAACCTAACCGACCTCCATTTTTTTATTTGATAACATCGTATGATGAAGTGTTGAGCAGTGTCCAATATATTTGGCAAAATTCAGAAGGTGACCATATGCACTGCTTTGTGCAGGACAGTCCTGCTTTTTAGGTTCTTGTCCTGCGTCCTGCTTTTCCAACACAATGTCCTGCTTTTTAAAAATGATCCCTTTTTTAAAATTTAGGCAGGAAAAATGCGATTAAAATATTCTTTTTTGTGTGTGAATCGACCCTTTTGAAGTGAATCTAATTTTACAGCATTTTTCCCAGACTCCACAATTCTTTAATTTTGTTTTTCTGGGGTCAAAATCGCTTTAACTTTTAGTCGGGCCAAATTTTTCTTCAGAATTGTAAAAATTAAAAAAATCGGCTCTTAAACATTAAAATCTGTTGAATAAAAATTTAAAAAAGTTCCCTAATTAGTTTTGTTAGTTTGGGCAAAATAAGTAGGGAAGGGGGGGGGGGGGGGGTAGTTAATCGGTTGATTAAAATAAGGATGTCCTGCTTTTCGATTTTCAAAATACGGTCACCTTAAATTCTGGAAAGACGGTCAAGGAAAAAGTGGACTAGTTTCCGCGTTTACAACTTTCTACAGTAGTAAGTATTTAGCGAATACATATAAATATTTAAAATCTAAAAAAAATAAAAATTGAAGACCGCGCCTACTGTCAATGACCGATTATGCAATTAGCTAAAACCTCAAAAAAGCCATCAACAAAAAACTACGCAAGTCTAGGTCATTCGCCTGAATTTTAGGAATATCAAAACAACCTCTTTTCAGATAATTACTTTGCATCTACTGCAGGTTAGTTCTTTGCAGTTAAATCACAGATTATACCAAAAATTTTAATTGGTTACGAACGGTTCTATTGTAGCAATCCTATTAGAGCATTTATATGATCTAATATGCTAATGCTACTTTTGTATTGGAATAAAGCCATTGTTCCGATTTTTAATGCTGTCTTTTTCTGGTTAGTTCGTGTTCGTATTACAATTTCATCCCAACTTTATGAAGCGCTTTCCAAATCCTAATTCTAGTCGGCTGCGACTGAAACTTCGGCTGATTCTGGCGGTTAGTTTTAGCCGTGGCGAACAGCATTGATGATCGCGATGTTTTTTGGTATCTTTCCCTGAATGATGATTTTCAATTTCATGCAACAACTCGGATTGGCGATGATTCTTGACTCGGAAACGAAAGTGAAAAAATAATTTGAAAATGTCCAAATCATTTGGGAAATGTTATCTTCATCTACAAAATGACCATTGCCCAGAATACAATGCGATTGTAGGACAATGAAATTCTCTAGAAGCATGAATTCATCATACATCTGTCATGTTCAAAGATCTAACACACACACACCCAATGATTCTATTTTTATTTTTGCAGTATTTTGCTTCATTTTCTTCTTTTTACGTGAGAGGAGCAGTTGTCAATGACAATAACATTTTGGAGATCCGTGTAAATAAAAGGATGAAATAACTTGTGCGTAGCAGGTAATTTTGGAGAAATCCCGTTAATTTTGATATGTCGGCACGTCTTCAATCTCTGTTTTTCATTCGAATTTTCCCGAGAGCCTCCGCATTTATTAATTTAATTTTTTACATTAAATTATTAAGTTTTTCTTTTTGAAATCGCAAAAGATCGATATTAGGTATGGAAAGCGATGTGGCCTGAAGAAAGGATTAAGGTCTCGATGGCTCCATTGTTTGAATGAATAAAAAAAAAATTCTAAAAAATTTTCTAAGATGACCAAAGAGTTACTTTAGTAACCAGATGAAATCCTCACTTTTTTTAAAAAAATAAATCCTTTTTCTAACTGTTAGAAGAATAAAACTTGAGTAGTTGACGCTAGTTTTTAAAATGGTTATTGACGCTCTTCGTCTATTACCGAGACATACGTAAAAACCCCGTAAACAGGCATGATGTTACATAAAAAGATTTTCCTGTCTGAAGATTATTTGCATTGAATAAAACTGTCCATAAGAAAAAATTTTTAACAAAGATAAAGGTAGCCGCTTATAACGGTATCGAAAAAATTTTTGTTTCCCCAAATCATTATTATATTATATCGAACTGTGAGAAACTTTATTTATTATTTGCTTTCCAGGAAAAAAGGAGGAATATCCTTCTTTTAGGAAGCGTAAAAACGGCAATAAGAATTTTATTGTATTATTTTTGAGTTTGCAAAACCCTCAAGCTTTTCACAATATATTACAGAAGGGCGATGAAGGAAAAGCTTTATCTTGCCGAAAGCAAGTATACATAAGTTTGTTATACTTAAAAGATTCCGGTGTTTGAGAAATGATTAATTTTTTTTTTAAAGTCGAAAATCTGTTTTGTAATGTTTTCTTCACTACGGAAATTTTCGTTTTTATTAGGAAATCTTAAAAAATTATTCAAATTGCTTTGGGATTTGCAAATTTCGAAAGTATAAAGTTCGTGTACTTTCAAATTCATATTAATAAATTGAAAAAGGTAAAATTTATTTTATTTGTAAAAGATTCTTGTATTGCAAGTTGCCTCATCTCGATCTTGGAAGGAATCTTTGACTAACATTAAAGTGTCGAATTTTATTTTTGCGTTACTTTATTTACAAGAGTGGCTGCGGGCTGCACATTTGGAAGTTTCTTTGAGTGTCTTTTGGACCGATAAATGGGGGTGCCAGGAAAAAGGTCGACAAAAAATTTTCGGAAAGTGGTCAACTGTCAACTTTAAGTAGACCAGTTTCCAGTTTTTGTTGGAAACTGGTCGGAAAAAACGTAGATTAATTTCCATAGAGCCGCCATGTTTACTTTGTATTTTTTTAAGGAATGCAACAGATTTTATGTTATAATGGCTTTGGCGCTTTGCAACTTTTTCCCCGGGAGTGTCACTGCCTTAGCGTCATCCTTAGCACAAACAGCTCTGTCTAATGGTAATATTCTTGGCCCTTCTACTGCGTTTTCTGAGAAGACAGGCTGCGCTGTTGTTACTCGCTGTTGCACTACATTTCTAATATATTCTTTGTCCCGCATGCAATTTTCAAAATATTTTATTAAGCATGATTCCTTGTTGATGAGTAATCACTCAGCATGAAAGAAGACTTTTAGATATTGATTAGAGGTAGCTATTGCAGCTATTATTTTTCGATATTTTCTAGTTTATCCAAAAATTCAAAAAAAGGTCGACAGGGAAAAAGATTTGAAAAAAATAAGTCGAAAAAATTTCATCTTTTTTCTGTCGACCTTTTCCGGTTTCCCGTTTTATACCATGTGGACCCACGGAATGCGAATATGAAGTACTCTGTTAGCTTCGTTTTCATTCTTGGAGGACGAACACAAAAAAAACTCTTGAAAATCTCCTTGGGCAGTGTTACCATAGGAGAACCCGTAGAACTCTTCAATCTTCATGTAGGGTTTTCAGGATGGCGGCGCTTTTTTGCAAAGTTTCCAATTGCATACCGAAATCTGAACGTGACTTCTTAAGCACATATTATTTAATGTTGCAACGAATTATTTAAGCTGACCACATAGTATGTCTAAGATATGCAATCATAGTAAATTTTTTCCAAGTGTTTGACGTCAAAGAAAATCTCACGGGGTCCCATATTGACTTGATCAGATACACAAACACAAACGATTACGTCGTTTAATTGTGTAAAAGGTTATAATAATAACAAGGCCATCATTAGCGAATTTGGAAAAGTTCAGGAATATTTTTGGATCACGCACAAAAAAATCACAATTGATTGTCGTTGAGAATGTTGTTTACCGTAATTCATAATGAAGGAGAAAAAAATACGCCTGTCAATTAAAATTCGGGCCTTTGTACTTTTATATCGTCATGCGTAGATATTTTTAAATGAGTAATACGTAAATTCATAATCAGCCTCCAATAATAAAAAATAAATAAGCTGGGAAATTAATTTGGAAAACGTCATATTCGAATAAATTGCAATGAAAACACGAGGGAATATTGACAGTACGTGTCATGAATCCACTTGAACCGGAAGAAGGAAGTTTTTCTTTTGAAAATGAATCATCCCTTGCTTATTTTAACCCTTTTTTCATCCTGCGGTGGCCAGCTGCATTCGTCATTATTAGGTCGACGTGGGATGTAACGGGAAAATCTTTTAAAACAACTTGATTCATTACTGTTGTCATCTCCTACGCAGTAGCGGAAACTATGTATGTGCTAATTTTATAGAAGTTAAAATCATGTTAATTAATGTTTTTTTTTTTTTTTAGGCAATTAAAATTGCTGCAAGATGGCAAGCAAGGATGTCAAGTGGTTTACTGCATGATAGTCTGGTAAGTTATGTCACCAGAGAAGATTACGAAAGATGGGCGTCTTCGAGCAACAAGGTGAAGACCTCGCGCATGAAAAGAGTAAGGGAGCTTCAGCAGATCCTGAAGCGATGACATGATTATCTGGGTGAAGTAGCGGGACTTCGATGGATGCAAAGAGCTTAAATAAAAATTTTGGCAAAGGTTAAGAGAAATGGATGGAAATAGATCGAAAGAAGAGGACTATCTTAAGAGTCATGAGAGATGTTGAAGGTAAGCTCACTACATAAGTGGCACACTATAGCCCGGCGATCAATTGTTGCACTTCGTCTGTCCTACGGACAGCCACAGGATGTATCAGGCCAGATAACGGATAATTATGGGACATGGATATTCATAGGACGTATTTGGGACATTCCTGTGCTACTTGATTAGGTTCGTCGGAGGCACCAGGTTGAAGTTTGAAAAGTCATCAAAGGTTAGAGCAACAAAGAAACTAGCAGACTCTACTGCCATTTTGTAGTGGAGTATGAGCGTGTGGTGCCTTAAGTTTTGGCATGTCAAATTTGTTTGCACAAGCAAATCAGTCAAACTTGTTTGTACGTGTGTAGGGGCCTTAGGCAGAAGTTGACAACAGGCAGTGCATTCGCTCATCTTAACCATCTTAATCTTAAAAGTTCTAAAACAAGATGATCGACCTTGTGGAGGATTTGGAAACTGGTCTACATGGTCTACACTTTTTCCTACCAAATTCCAGTAATAATAAAGCGAGGAAGAGACAGCCGTCGCATAGAGAAAATAAGACTACATAGAGTGGTAACTGTCATATTAAAATTGGTTTTCGATTTCAAATACTTAGCTTATGTATGATCCAAGTATTTCCTATACTTAACTTATAGGTGAGAAACAGGACGAATTACACCATAAGAGTTGCACCCCCCTGAGCCGTCGGAAGCCCCATCTAACGCTATCTAACACCTTCTACAAATATTAAGTGTACTTTTGGAGGCCTTAATCAAACTTCTTTCCAGGGCCGGGGAAACACGGTAAGAGAGGTAAGAGGCTTTTTTTTGCTTAAAGTCTGAAATTTTTTAGAAGGAAAAGGGCGCACAATTCCCCCTGTGGTGGAAGGGCGCACCAGAGTTTGCCCTGCCTCTTTCAGAGCGTTGAAGGGCTGAACTCAGCTTCGTAGAGACATTGGTGGCACCAGCTGCAATTCTGCATCATTTTTCAGCTAAGCATCGTCTAAAACCTTAGACAAGTCCTCTAGAGATGTAAAAGGACCCAGCTACAGTTAATAAAACCGCTACTGAGGCTTGGTTTTAATCGAACCAAAACAGAAATGCAAAAGCAATAAATATTGCCTGAGCTACAAAGCTATAGAGCTGCTCAGATCTCCCCAAAGAGACGATACGTAACTTCGGCTCTTCAAAACTGGCTTAAAAGGCAACTTTTGGGCTACTGCAGTAAAAACATTTTTATTTGACCGATATTTATAGACACAATATCATCAGTTAATCTTTTTTTTCTGACAATAATTAAATTATTTTTAGTCTTTCTTTTCTCTTTCCCTCATTCATCCGACAATTCATATCTAAATAATCCGTTTCGGATTTCAAAACTGAACACTTCCCGATGCCATTGGACCTTTTTTTTTTTGATAATGCAAAGATACGCGTGCAGATAAGCATGTCATGCACGAGCACAAAAACGGTTTCATTTAGTTATACCATTCCATGTTTACACCTTAAAAAAGGTTTATCCCTATCGATCATCCCATGACCCATTATTATCTTATGTACAGCCAATTCCAAATATACCCAAAAATCTTTTTCCTATATTTTTTTGACATTTTAATCATTAAATGTTGAAAGGGTGGTGTTTATTTTGGGCAGATGGTCCATACGTCCTTGTGACCTATATGTGAGCTTAGCTGAAAAAAGGAATATGTAAATCGATATCGATTTCTAATAATTGTAAAACCTTGGCCAATTTTTTTTTTTTCAGAGAAAAGAATCGAAAGGGTTAAAAAACGAGGTTAAGGAATTTTTATAATGGGTAGTTTTCTTGGAACTGTTTTTCATTGTAAAATTCCAAGTATCTGTTTTCATATGAAGAACAGGCAATAAATATCAATAGAATAGGTAATACACCTTAATTCCGATGGTCCCTTACTTTTATTGCCGCTATTACAATGCATATTATTGCCGTGGCTATTCAAATGCATAAGAGTCAGTCCATACCAAATCGACCAACTCGTGCGCTGACCATCTCCGATTTTTTTTCTACTCTAGTATTTTTTAGTACTACTAGTGGATAGAAAAAAACCGTATGAAAAAATTTCCTATCTCAACCCGTTCAGAGGTAGAAGCAGCTAAAAGCCAAAAAAGTGGAGAAAAATCGGTATTTTTTAGCTATTCTTTGAAGTCCAATAACTTTATTCCTTCGAAATATTCAGGAGTCTAATTGTGTCTGCTAATACCTCATAGGTAGAGCTCCTTAAAGCCGCAATTGGACAAAAAAAATTTTTCGTGGTGGTTCGGGAAAAAAATCTTAAAGTTAGCTAGAAAAATCAAAAAATTCCTTAATTTTAGCCTCTGCTGCACCGGAACACGTTCGACGCAGAAAAAATGAAACTGGTCTAACTTACAGCTATTTATATGTACTTTCTTCCCACCATTGGGTTTTTCCCAAAATTAAGCTTTTGGTACTTTTCCAGCCCCCCAAAATTTGAAAAAATCGAAAAAAACGTGTTTTTTCCGTTTTTTAACGCCTCATATCTCAAAAACATATGCTCAAAATTTTTTAAAAATTTTTTTAGGATAAGACCTTTATATGTGTAGCTGATATCCGGAATAAAACTTGTTGACATCAGCTTGTGGTAAGAACGGCAGGTACTTGAACTTGGCCATAGCCCTATGTTCAGAGAGCTATGAAGCGTACTTCTATTTGAACAACTCATCGTAAAAATGTGATTAGTTTACTTCTTTTTGTTATTTAAAATCAAAAAAGTCGTTTACTATTGCCCTTTTACTGATTTAGGGGCTTAATTTGGGGAAAAACCGTTATTTTAGGCCATTAATACATTCGTTCATAAGAACGAACGACTTACTTTCTTATTCTCGACGAACTCTTACTGAAATGCATTTTCCTAGTGTTTTCGAGGTCGCTGAATTCATTTTTACAAAAATTTTTAATGGGGGACCAGCCTAAAGCCCTTTTTTGGGGAGGTTCAAAAAATTTTTTTTAAATATATTGACATTATACTTGATTTATACGTTTCTAAAGTCGCCGAATTTAAATTCCCAACACATTTTAACTGGGGGATAGGCCTAACGTCGTTAGCTAAATTCCTACCCGTTCGGGGGGGGGGGGGAGGGGGGGTGGGGGGTAATTATTGAAATTTCGAATTTATCGATATTATACTCGATTTCTAGGTTTTCGAGGTCGGAGAACTCAAATTTTATAATATTGGTTTTGTGAGGTGGATTATACGGCCTTGAGAATAAGGTTACAAAGGCAGATTTGGCCATTGAGCGGCGTACACTAATATTTAAGGGTCTATTTACTCGCTACTTTGCAAAAGCCCACAAATGGTTTTTCTCACGAAACCGATTTTATAAAATTTGAGTTCTCCGACCTCGAAAACCTAGAAATCGAGTATAATATCGATAAATTCGAAATTTCAATAATTACCCCCCACCCCCCTCCCCCCCCCCGAACGGGTAGGAATTTAGCTAACGACGTTAGGCCTATCCCCCAGTTAAAATGTGTTGGGAATTTAAATTCGGCGACTTTAGAAACGTATAAATCAAGTATAATGTCAATATATTTAAAAAAAATTTTTTGAACCTCCCCAAAAAAGGGCTTTAGGCTGGTCCCCCATTAAAAATTTTTGTAAAAATGAATTCAGCGACCTCGAAAACACTAGGAAAATGCATTTCAGTAAGAGTTCGTCGAGAATAAGAAAGTAAGTCGTTCGTTCTTATGAACGAATGTATTAATGGCCTAAAATAACGGTTTTTCCCCAAATTAAGCCCCTAAATCAGTAAAAGGGCAATAGTAAACGACTTTTTTGATTTTAAATAACAAAAAGAAGTAAACTAATCACATTTTTACGATGAGTTGTTCAAATAGAAGTACGCTTCATAGCTCTCTGAACATAGGGCTATGGCCAAGTTCAAGTACCTGCCGTTCTTACCACAAGCTGATGTCAACAAGTTTTATTCCGGATATCAGCTACACATATAAAGGTCTTATCCTAAAAAAATTTTTAAAAAATTTTGAGCATATGTTTTTGAGATATGAGGCGTTAAAAAACGGAAAAAACACGTTTTTTTCGATTTTTTCAAATTTTGGGGGGCTGGAAAAGTACCAAAAGCTTAATTTTGGGAAAAACCCAATGGTGGGAAGAAAGTACATATAAATAGCTGTAAGTTAGACCAGTTTCATTTTTTCTGCGTCGAACGTGTTCCGGTGCAGCAGAGGCTAAAATTAAGGAATTTTTTGATTTTTCTAGCTAACTTTAAGATTTTTTTCCCGAACCACCACGAAAAATTTTTTTTGTCCAATTGCGGCTTTAAGGAGCTCTACCTATGAGGTATTAGCAGACACAATTAGACTCCTGAATATTTCGAAGGAATAAAGTTATTGGACTTCAAAGAATAGCTAAAAAATACCGATTTTTCTCCACTTTTTTGGCTTTTAGCTGCTTCTACCTCTGAACGGGTTGAGATAGGAAATTTTTTCATACGGTTTTTTTCTATCCACTAGTAGTACTAAAAAATACTAGAGTAGAAAAAAAATCGGAGATGGTCAGCGCACGAGTTGGTCGATTTGGTATGGACTGACTCATAAATAAATAAAAAAACACAAGAATTATGTTTTTTCGTTGGTTTCGTAATAAAAATTAATTTAGCAAATTTTCACAGAATCGGGAAATAGTAAGTCCGGTTCCTTATACCGTTTTATCATAAATAGGATATATTGACAACCCTTTGAATGGACCAATCCTTTGTTTGATTGTGCCATCCACCAAAATCATGGGCACATAATAACTTAATATGAGGTATTCCGTACACAGGACAGAAGCAGATTCGCTACTTATTTTTTTTATTTTTTTTTTTCATGCACCGTTGTTCAGAACAACGGTTGTTCCTCTAATGAATCGCCAAAAATAAACTTTAAAATTGTAGAATTTCATTCATTCTTGCTTAATATTGTGGTACTTCAAAAATCATTACTCAGTAGCCTGTACGTTGCTTTTAACCAACATTTTCTTCCCTTTCGATTATGTGATTTGTTTCTATTCGCTTTAAGTCGCGCAGATTTAGGATTTCACCTTAGACACAACAAAATTAGGTCCTGTAGTTCATTCGGTTGACCGGCTCCGAACGGCTGTCGGATGAGTGTGGAAAGAATGCACTAGACGAGTCACCACTATTTGTTAGTTTCGAGAACATGGCGATTGTCAAGGCAGTGACAACTAACGCCATCGGGGGGGGGCACTTATCTCTAGGTACTCGTGGGCAAAAATTAGTAAATATAGTTGCAACGAAAAAAATGGTAAAAATTCCCCCCCCCCCCCGGACATCAAAGGGGTTCGCGGGGTGGCCCAAAAGTTCTAGTTACGCCCCTGTGGCAAGGGGAGCGAGACAGGGCGACCAAAACATTAAGTCGGCTTAAGACTAGACGAATCAAGTCGACGAGAGATGACACCGGTCCAGAAGTGGAATCTGCGATTCCGACCTCTAAAATGGAATCGACCGCTAGTCTCCCGAAATGGATTCTAACACGTTATCCACTAACCCACGAGGCTGGCTCTGTGCAATGTCTATTAGCCTGCAAGACATTGAAAATCCCGAAATTTGATCAGGAAAATATACGCAGCATTGAGTTTTTCATGCGATTTTTGCAAGGGTTAAATACCTAGAGGCTTTATCGCTGACAGTAAGCAAAAAGAATATACGAGTGAAAATGTAATTTTTAGTTTAAAATGAAATGACGTTGCTGGAAATTTTGCTTGGCTTTAAAATTTTAGCCAATAATATTTAGTTACTTTGCTCTACGTTCGCCAAGGAAAGAGACAGGCTCTGTGGAGCGCCTTCCACCTCAAGGTTAGACGTCCTCGTTGGATCCGTGTTTAGTATGTCAGGCGCTGGTTATACTTTTTCATTAGATGCCTTTCTTTTGCATTCTAGTGACGTTCCTAGCCTTCTTGGCGCACTTAGCACCCCCCCCCCCCCTCCCCCTTGTTTGCTTATCACTTAAGAAATTGCGCTGATCTGACATGTAAAGGGGTGGAAATCAAGCATTTAATGAATTCCTTCTTTGAGTTTCTGTATTTTTTTTATATAAAATCTAGTCTGAGATAAAGTAGCTTTGTTTGTAGATTTGGTACCCCTTCAAGACTGGGACGTCAGCACCTGCCTAAGAACGCCACCGTAGAGTTCCTTATCTTCAGGAAATATCAGATAAAGTTACTTTTCGTATACACTAAACAAGTACACTAATAAGCGCTAAGCATACTTTTCATACACTAAGCAAGATGAAGTTACTTTTCATCTATAGGTAGCTTTTGCGAAGCTGTTGGACTTCTGCACCTCGACTTCAGCAAAAAGGCTTCCTTCGAGGAGCAAATACACGTTATGTCCACTTGGGATATCAGATCTTTTTCTTGATGGTGGTGAGGGGAAATACCCCGGCTTCCCCTTTTCTGTCGTCCTAAAGGGAACCATGCAATATTTTTAAGGTTCTGGTAGGAAAAAAATTAGCCTAAACTACCTTTACGTGAAATTAAAAGTATAACGGAGGCAAAAGACTTCAGGAAGCGCCAGACCCTCCCTTCTTTACGATAATAACTCTACTGCATGAATATTAACAGAAACCGGCACTAATATTGGTTGCCCCGAGGATATTACAAGGTTGTTTAACAGTTGCTCCGTTTAGCAAAAACTAGGGTACTTGTCCATTTGTCGCCAGTGATCCGCTCTTGAGATCTACTGGAAACATTTTCTCAGTTTACAAAATTTCAGGCTTATTTCATTCCAAACTTAAGGTTATATGTGGAAGGTGTCCCGGAAACCTCACGCGATGGAAATAAACTTTTATTATATCACAAAACCGCTGGTGCTCTTGGAAAACCTATCTTTCATATAAAAAATAGTCCAAAAAAATCAAGGAAAATAACGCAGACAAAATCATTATCAAATTACAGCGGAAGATTTTCGAATCACATTACGATCACTAATTGCCCTCAGATTGAAAAGAAAGGGAAATCAAGTGTCCGCGCTGAAATACTTTTAACGATCGTATGATGCTAGTGGCTAAAACTTTTATGAATGATTAGAATCATTACATAACTGTTTACGTGCTTTGTTTATTTTTTTAGGAACTGCATCCTGAGCCTGTAGCAATTTTAAAGTGCATAGTGGTGTCGACCGACAACAAAGACCAAAGTGCGGTTCTCCCGTTAATTCCATCGCTACTAGGAATTCGTCATGAGTGGCCTCGAATGATTATCAACTTATTAAGTCAGTTTTCTTCTTCAGTGTGCGTTGGGACTTGATCAAGGATACTCACATTCACGAACAGGTATTATTTTTTTTAGTTTTTTTTAGCGATCGTATATTTTTAACGATTTTTGAAAGAAAAGCAATAATGTTTTTCTCTAATTTACAAAAATCAGGTTTGTGCAGTAATTGTGATTAAGAATATCTGCAGAAAATGGCTGCTTTATCCTGTTGGTACTTGTAAAATGAAAACGTAGATTTATAAACATAAATTCATGCAGCGTACGTAGATTAATATTCAAAGCTCATACGTTTTTCGGACAAAAGGTTTATGCAGGTTGCATAATATAGGAAAAGTAATGAAGAATTTTTTATATTAGCCTATTTAGAATATTTGATTTTATCCAGTTAGACCAAACTTGTTTATTTTTTGTATAGTGTTTTTATAAATGATCGTTATTATCTTGTGTGAATCATTCTTCACTTCATTGCAAACTACAACTAGTTGAAATGTTTTAAACTTATATTTATTGTTCCGGATGAGATAATTAGAAATCCTTTGCTTTAACGCCCAACTTCAATTTTAGCAAATTGGACCCCAAAAATAAAATTTTAGATTTGGGTGCCTTACATTTTTTTAAAAATTGAATTAAACTGTTAAGTTTTTTTAATATTATTAATGGGGAAAGCGAAAAATTATTTTTAAACCAGAGAAAAATAACTGGAACGGGTGGTCGCAAAATTTTGGGGAAGCGTAGGGTGAAGCCAAATATTTTAAAAGTCTATGGTTTTTAATTCTTAGTCATTCTTTACTTCTATCAAATGTGCAAAGGTGGAGGCAGAGCGGTTGATTCCACGTGAATTTTAAGATTTTTTTGCCCAAATAGCACAAAGCAAAATTCACACCTTCTAGATGTGACACACCTCTAGAAGACTCCGTAGACGGACATTAGCGATCTCCATTATATTTAGAAGATGTGAATTTTGCTGTGAAAGTATTTGGGTTGGTTTATGGTGGAAAAAATCTTAAAATCCACATGGAGTTCTTCGTTCCGCCTCCACCTTTGCAGTTTGGGTCTGCAGTCCTCCGGTGTTTGGAACAAAGTTTGATTTTTAAAAATGAGGAAGCTATGATCTGATCAGGCCCCCAAAAGTGCATGTTGGGCGAGGGGGGAGGCCTCACATGGTATTGCCATAACAATTAAATTCAGTACGTGTTCAAGATGACTCTCAAAGTCGTGATAGTCCTTAATTGTCCTAAAAAGTACGTTTTTGAGATGTCTTCTTGACGTCTTATTTGGAACGAACGAGGACCTGTGCGTCTTCAAGAGGTCATCTTGTACACTGGCAGGCTGTGGCGCTTATTTTGATTTTTTTGTTCTCGCACACTCTGGAATATCAGTCGGTTTTGGCCATTTTCAGGGTCAATAATTTTCGCTACAAATCAGGATGAGGGAGAGCCTTAAAACAAACACTTAGGTACCCCCCCCCCCCCCCCCAGGGTCTTGAACTTTCACCCCTCCCTTCCAACAATCTATTTTTACATTATCACCATAATGATTATTTCACTCCTTTAAAATCGTAATCTAAGGGTCAAAGACATACACTTAATAATCATAACAAACTTTCCAGATTGTTTTTAAATATATTTTCGACCTACTCCAAAATCTCAAGATAACATTTTATCTATTTAGGCAAACGATCCAAAAAAACTTTCTTACAAACTCTAAAACGTGACTTTAATCAAAGCCATGACACCACGTGCGTAAAAATAATGCGCACGCTCTAACTCCTTCAAATCGATTCGTCAGCAATTTTTTTGTCTACTGCTGCGATGTTGTTTCAAATCACACGCTAAAAATTTCTCATTTCATCAAAAAAATTCATTCCTTTCGCAGTTTTTTTTTATATTAATATCGTGATTTTTTGAAGTGTAAACTCATCGTAGTGAAAGTTAAGAAGTATTAGCTTTTTGTATTTCATCTTGAAAATTACAAGCAAACGCTCTTGTGATTACTTTCCTATTCTTTAAAACTTCACGCTTGTTTTTTTTTTTTTTGTACTGAAACCGTTTCCTCTTGTTCGATTTAGCGGTTCATTTCAAATCGTCACGAAATAATATTTTTCTTGGATATGATAGCTCTAATTGAAACAAAGACTGGTAATTTAATTGTAATGAAATTAATTATGTATTTTAATCAATTCTAACCTTGAACTTTTTTTTTTTTACTATTTTCAGAATGAGAAATATTTAAAGGCACATTATTCAAGAAAGAACCTAATCATGGATATGTTACACGTTTGGCTTGTTCTTATTTTCCTTTTGTTGTTCAAACCGTTTGTGGATGAGCTGCGGACGATATATCAAATAATTAAAAGTTTCTTTGTTCAGAAAATTGATCTGAAAGAAAGATATGGAGATTGGGCGGTTGTGACAGGATGCACTGATGGAATCGGCAAAGCGTTATCATTCGAACTAGCCAAAAGAGGTTTAAACATCGTTTTGATAAGCAGGAGTCCCTCAAAGTTACAAGCGGTAGCGTCGGATATCGAATCGATGGCTAAAGTAAAAACGAAAATCATCACAGCGGATTTTAGCAAAGGACGAGAGATCTACAAGAATATTTATGAAGAACTACGTGACATGGACATCGGAATACTCGTCAACAATGTTGGGATACAATATTCATACCCGATGTATTTCGGAGAATTGCCAGATGACGAGTTGTGGAGTTTAATAAATATAAACATAGGTGCAGCTACTCAAATGACTCGTTTAATTTTACCGAAAATGGTCTCCAAGAAAAAAGGAGCGATTATTAATCTTTCGTCAGGTTCAAAACTTCAACCGATTCCTTTTATGAATTTATACGCGGCTTCGAAAATATTTTTAGATCGTTTTACGGAGGCCCTAAGAATTGAATATAGAAATTCAGGGATAACTATTCAAAGTTTATGCCCGTATTATGTTAGCACTAAGATTAATCATTTTAGTGATCATTTAAGAAGGATAAACATTCTTACACCGGATGTAGATACTTATGCGTATCACGCACTTAATTCTTTAGGTGTGATCGATAATACTACTGGATACTGGCCGCATAGAGTGCAATATGCGGTTTCAAGTATGTTCCCGATGTGGATAAGAACTTACGTTGCTGGAATGATGTATCGGCAGTTTAGACGGGATTATTTAAAAAAAGGAGTAAAAGCCATTAATTAATCGTTTTTATGGTTAGTTTTTCGATGTAAATAATTTAAAAATTTTGGGCATGTAAAGCAAAATTTAACCGTTCAGAGTACAGGAAGTATTCATATTGTTGTCGCTATTAAATCTGATTGGAGATGAGAGAAGTTCGACAGTAGCAGCTCTAACGGTGAAGTTTTGCGGCTGCCTTTTTCATTGGGGGCAAGCAAAGTTTACAAAATTTTGGAGGAGGCAAAACGTTTTTGCTTGTTGAATTTGTTTTCTTAAAAATGAAAAAGCCGATTCCGTAAACGACTTGACTGCGAAATCAAGAAGTTGAAGAAGGGGTAAATGAATATATTTTGCTTTCTCCAGTGCCCTGGGTATGATATAAGACTGAACTGAATTATTCTGAAAAATAAAATCTAATAGAAAATGCTTGTAAAAACTTAAACGAAAAAATATTGTCAAACCTTTAAAATTTTTCCTGAAATTTCTGCTAACAGCCAAAGCCTGTTAAAAACCTCCTAGGCCTTTCAACAATCATTAAAATTATTTGCTCTTATCTCCATCAATTACTTCATTACCCATGACCCAATACGCCAAACCCTCCTCTGTTTATTTTTTCTTATTGACATACGCGTGAAATAATCATAAGAGGTTCAAATAAATCGTCACCGCTTCCTAAATAAAAAATTTTATTTGCTTAATTTTTTATTTCGCCGTATATGTACAAAAACTTCGAACATTTTCCTCGTTAGCAGCAAAACTCATCTTCAAATCCTGAAAACACTTGAATGAAATAAACTAAAATTAAATTTTTTTTTCTCTTAACCATTAACAAAAACTGAAAAGTTTAATCTTAAGTACTGCATGTTATTCACACAGAAAATAACTTGAAAATACACTTCATCAACATGTATAAAATTCGAAATAAGTAATTAATTCAAAAATAATTAAATTTCAAACATTAACTAATTATTTTTCAATTAATCATAAGAGGATAATATATATCTAGGGATTACAAAAAAATATTTAGAAAAATTAAGAAGAAAATTCTACAAATAGAAAACCTTATCCAATTAGAATTTTTTTTAAAGTTTATCAGCAAGAAGAATAAAAAAAAATATTAAGAAAATTCAATATTTTAACAGCATTTTTTGTTTTTAAATTTTTTTTTGGCAGTATAAGCTCTCAAGCTTGTCATAACAATTTTTCCCAGCTGATTTGTTCAAAAAAAAAATATTTGTAAGCAGATGCCAAAACCTGCCTTTTGAAGCCTTTTTAACATTGAGAAATTTAATTGCAGTAAATATAAAAATATTAACTTCAGTAAACCATTCACTTGAATCATGAAGAAATTTGAAAAAAATTACAAAAATTGGCAGAAATCACTTAATAAAATGAAAAATAAAAATTAGAAAATTCACAATACAATTAAATGGAATGTTATTTTGAATTTCTATGATTCATCTTCTATAAATATAAAAAACTGAAAGAGCAGAGCCAAAACAAGCTGTGAGCTTTGAAAAATTTCTAAAGGAATGTATAACTAGATTCAAGTGAATATTCATAAAACAAAAATTCTGCTTACAGATAATTAAACCATTATAAAATTTTTATGAAAAATATTTTAGAACTAAAAATGTTTTCAGAGATGTGAACAAAAAATTATTACAAAAAAAATCTACTTCCTGGGTTGGTGAATAATATTTGGTTTTGTATTCACAGTCCTAACATCATGAGTTGGAAGAGGTTTTTCATGAAAGCTCTGAACTGCTTCAACAGGAAAATCAGCATTGCCACGAGCAATCGCTCCTGAGATATTAGTTGATACTGATTTTGGAGGACTGAAAAACATATCAATATTAATTAATTTACGTATTGTTTTTATATTCGTATCAAATGGGTTGTTTATTACATACCTTGTAGAAACTTTCAACGCTGCATTACCTTCTGCAGCAACTTCAGCAACCGCCTTATCAGATTTATCAGATTCACTATGGCCTGATCTGTGATGTGATACTCTCATCCCACCAACTTTCACTATAAGAAAGGAAAAAAATATTTTACATGTAATAGCGAAGTCTTCCAGCTCAATATTAAACAATTTTTCTTGAAAAGATAAGGTGGTGTATTTAAAATTAATGCCTGACAGAGCAATTTGAAGCTACATTAAAAATGCTGATGTTTTGATTGTTTTTATCTGCATGGAAACCGCAATAAGAACGAATAAAAAATTAACGCGCAATACGTTAATTTTTTTTCCCGATAATACGGGATTTTTAAATCAAAGTTAAATTACTGAAGAATAAAAAAGGTATTAATTTTTATTTTGTTATCTGGAAGTTTTTAAAATCCACGGGTACAGAAAGTACGCAGTAAGAAATGACCCTGAGTTTGACATATGGTTTAGACCTTGGCAACAACAAAAAAAGTGAAAATTCGTAATAATAGCAGAAACTTCCCAGGAAGAAATATTAAAACTTTATAAATATGATGTAAAATATCATAAAATGCAGAAAAAGGAAAAAATTACGACTGAAAACGCCGGCATTCTCGACATGATGTAAACAATAAACATTGGGAAGTCGATCAACTCATGGAGAACAATGCGTCCTCCATAATACTCACTTGCTGGAGGATGCCCTCCCTTTAATTCGTTATCTTCTACTGTCGATGACATTATTAGTTGAAAACTAAACCTGAACTGTAATTAATAATGATATGAAAATTGCCCAAGCAAGTGTCGACGTGGTTTACAAAATCACAAAATGCATTAAAAATGTTCAAGGTACCAACATTACTATTGTTTATTTTTATTTTTTTTTGGCCATGTTGGCAACGAATTCGTATTTTACGAGGCAAGAACGATAAAAAAATAAGTACAAGATTTTTGGGCAATGTATACTTGGCCCTGATTTTGGATTGTTATATTCTGTAGTAATACTTTATCAAAGTCATACAATTTGAAAGATGTTTTCAAAAACTAAATCAATCGTCTGGAAAAAAAACAATGATGCGGCGATCAAAAATACATCATGGAGATTGTAAGACCCTTGCTTCAAATTTTTTATCTTAGAAAGATTTATAAAGCTCTTTTGATTCTGCAAGTACGTTATCGATGCTTTGAATCATAAGAAAGAAGAAAATATTAAATTATATTTGTAACCATAAAACGCCTTCATAATAGCAATTATGCATCATATCGATAGTTCAAGTCACCGCCTTCTAGCCTTGTTCTGTTGTCGGCGAGGCGATTGCCCGAATGTAAAAATCACAACATATGACGTGGATACTAAAATAAGTGAATTACCGGAGATAATTCTTTTCTTTTTAAAGTGAATAATTACTAAAAAATGATGACATTCAAAAGGGATAAAAAAGAAGAAGAGGACGGTACGTATTTCATATCAGTACATCATCAATATTGACTGAAAAAGTGATGTCCTAACCTAAATTTGTCTTACTGTGAGAAATATGTCATTCAAAATCTTATAAATTTTCAAATTTTACTTTGAATTTATACGCGGACATTATCAAGAGCTTTAAATTTTTGATTTAGGGGGCGGCAATCCATTTGCCAACATTGAGAAAACAGCAGTCCTACAAGAAGCAAGGCTTTTCAATGAAACACCAGTCAACCCAAGAAAATGTACACACACCCTTACCAAGATTTTGTATTTATTAAATCAGGTAACATTTCACTCATCACTCCCTCTAATTATTTAAACAATTTAACAACAACATTTTTCTTTTGATAGGGTGAACAACTTGGCGTAACTGAAGCAACTGAAGCATTTTTTGCAATGACAAAATTATTTCAGTCGAAAGATGTCATTTTGCGAAGAATGGTATACCTTGGCATTAAAGAACTTTCTGGAATTGCTGAAGATGTAATTATTGTTACGTCATCCCTAACTAAAGATATGACTGGGAAAGAAGATCTTTACAGAGCTGCAGCAATAAGAGCTTTGTGCAGTATTACAGATATAACAATGTTGCAAGCTATTGAAAGGTACATGAAACAGGCAATAGTTGATAGGAACTCTGCTGTAAGTTCAGCTGCGTTAGTCAGCAGCTTACATTTAACCAAGGTAAGTTTTTTATTATAAATTCAATTTTTAAATTGTTAAATGTTTTCGTATTAATGTTTTATTTGTTTAGGTTGCTGGGGATGTAGTCAAAAGATGGGTGAATGAAGTTCAAGAAGCTTTGAATTCTGATAGTATAATGGTTCAGTATCATGCTTTAGGAGTTTTATATCATATTAGAAAATCAGATCGTCTTGCAGTTATTAAACTTGTCGCTAAATTGACACGATTGTCATTGCGATCCCCTTATGCTGTTTGCATGTTGGTAAGTGCAGTTAGCATTTTTTGTATTTCACAAATGTAATAAAAATAAAAATAACAATAAAATGAACTTTTTTTGACAGATTCGCATCACTTGCAAATTATTAGAAGAAGAGGAAAGTGGGAACGAATCAACTTTATTTGAATTTATTGAATCTTGTTTACGGCACAAAAGTGAAATGGTTATTTATGAAGCAGCACATGCTATTGTTAATTTGAAAAGAACAACTGCCAGAGAATTGGCCCCTGCTGTTAGTGTGCTTCAATTATTCTGCAGCAGCTCAAAGCCGACTTTGAGGTTTGCAGCTGTCAGGACTTTGAATAAGGTTTGTAAGCAATGTTCAAATGGAAATCGGTCAAAATTGATTTTTAATATAAAAATTATTTTAATTTTAGGTAGCGATGTCGCATCCTGCAGTTGTGACAGCTTGCAATTTGGATTTGGAAAATCTTATTACTGATTCGAATAGGAGTATTGCGACCCTTGCTATTACTACATTATTGAAAACTGGTGCTGAATCGTCTGTTGAAAGGTTGATGAAACAAATCGCAACGTTTGTCAGTGAAATTAGCGACGAATTTAAGATTGTCGTTGTTCAGGTAGGTTATAAAAATTCTAGAAAATTTTATTTAGATGGAAAAGTTTTTTTGGGTGGGTAATTATTGATGATTTATTTTTTAGGCCATCAGAGCGCTTTGCCTAAAATTTCCTCGAAAGCATACCGTATTAATGAACTTCTTATCTGCGATGTTGAGAGATGAAGGAGGTTTGGATTACAAAGCAGCTATTGCTGATACTATTATCACTGTAATCGAAGATAATCCTGAAGCCAAAGAGACTGGTAAATATTTCAAATTTTCCCTTTTAGGTAACTAAATGAGAATAATATTACCAATTTTTAATTTTTTTTTAGGTTTGGCTCATTTATGCGAATTTATCGAGGACTGTGAACACACTAGTTTAGCTGTGAGAATATTGCATTTATTGGGAAAAGAAGGCCCACAAACAAAACAGCCATCGAGATATATTCGATTTATTTATAATCGCGTCATTCTTGAAAGTGCTCCCGTAAGAGCTGCTGCTGTTGCGGCAATGGCCCAATTCGGAGCTTTGTGCCCAGATTTAAGGCCAAATATTCAGGTAAAGAAATTAATTTAAAAATTTAATGTAAAAATAATAAAATAGAAATTTGATATATAAAAATTTTTATTTTTCAGGTGCTGTTAGAAAGATGCCAAATGGATACGGATGATGAAGTTAGAGATCGAGCTACTTATTATCACAGTATTTTGCAATATGAAAATCCTACACTGACGAATAGATACATCGTCGATTCTCTACAGGTAATTATTCAGTATGAAGTACGATTTTTTTTCTGTTTGGACACCCAAAGGACTTTTGAGCAGGAAATTAAAACCAACTGGAGGATCAGTGGCCTCATACATCATTTAGCCTCACGTTCAATATTTTTTTAATCACTTTAATTTCTTTTTTTGTAGGTGTCTATTCCTGGTTTAGAAAAAGCATTAAATCAATATGTTTTGGGCCCATGCAATGAATCATTCGATATGTCGTCTGTTCCTTTGGCCGCTGTTGTAGAAGACACTGCAGCGAAGGCAAAACAAACTGGAGACCCAATGTTTATTACACCTGGTAATTTTTTTTTTTAAATATTTAAAAATTTTTATTCACAACCTAAAAAATTGCAAACTTGTTTTTAGCTGCTCCGGCCAAAGTGACCGTATCAAGGGAAGAGTCATTCGGAGAGAAATTAGCTGCTGTTGAACAATTAAAAGGCATTCCTGGGCAGTTATTTAAGTCGTCCGATAGTGTTGAACTTACCGAATCCGAAACTGAATACGTTATTAAATGCATTAAACATTCATTTAATAATCATTTAGTTCTTCAGGTAATTTTTTTTGTTTTAATCTTTTTCTAAAACTAAAAGGATGCGTTAATTTTTTTTTCATTTTTAGTTTGATGTAATCAACACCTTAAGCGATCAATTACTAGAAGATGTAAAAGTAGCAGTAGAACCAGCTGAAGGATTTAAAATTGTTAGAGAAGTTCCAATACCTAAATTGCCTTATGGCGAAACCGGACATTGCTACGTGGCTTTCCAGTATCCGGAGGAAGTCGCTGCTTCCGTTGGTAAGTTAACAAAGTGGATATAAGTTTTAATTTTTTTTTTTACTTACTAATATTCATATAATAATTTTAGGTTCTTTTGGGGCGACCTTAAAATTCGTAGTAAAAGACTGCGATCCTGTTACTGGGCTACCAGATACCGATGAAGGCTATGAAGATGAATATATGGTACATACTAACAGTTTTTTTAAATTTTGTTATTGTTTAAAAACTATTACACTCATTGTTGAATTCGTTTAGGTGGAAGATGTTGAAGTAACACTTGCCGATCAAGTCCAGAAAGTTACGAAAGCTAATTTTGGTTTGGCTTGGGAGGAAGCATCTAATTTCCACGAATTGGAAGATACGTATGCATTATCTACAGTGAGAACTTTAGAAGAAGCGGTAACTTCTATAGTTAATTTCTTGGGAATGGGAGTTGCTGAAAAAAGCGATAAAGTGCCAGAAGGAAAGTCATCGCACACTTTGTATTTGGCAGGTAAAATTTCACCTCGAATTTTAATTGTTCCCAGCTTTCTCTGTAATATCAATTTCATTACTTGCTTTTTTCGTGCTAGGATTATTCCGTGGTGGCCACCAAGTCATGGTTCGATCTAAATTAGCGATCTCTGATGGGGTAACAATGCAACTTACAGTCAGAGCCACAGATCCTGATATAGCTGAACTAGTGACATCAGCTATTGGTTAAAAAAATGTTTCATTAGGTCATCAAGAAATTATCATTAATTTAAATGATATTGCAGCAACTTATTTAAAGATCAGTTGAATGTACATACAGAAATATAGAGAGACGATTTTTAATATTACAATCATAATAAAACCATTTTTTAAAAAAGTTATAAGTATTATTTATATATTTTAAAAAAGCAGAAACTTAAATAATATTAACAATTCACACTACGCAGCCAAATTACTGAGGAACAATCTTCTTTACATGAGGCAGGTCATATTTTCCTCGAATACATTTTATCTTTACACCAGGACAATCTCTTAATCTACCAACTCTACACAAGACATTATGATGCTCCTAAAAAAACATTAAAAATTAATGTCATAAGACAACTTTGTAATGGTGCAGCAAAACTTACCTGTAAATTGTGGCCTTCCCCAGGCACAAATGCTATCATTTCTTTCCCTGTAGTTAATTTGACTAATACACATTTTCTATTTGCTGAATTAGGTTTTTTCGGCTTCCTTATAAGAGTCTTTATAACAATTCCTTTGGCAAATGGTTTACCGTCTAGAGGTGATTTCTTTTTAGGTTTTGCAGGATAACCCCCTAATTTATGCATCCGGTTTAAAGATGCTTTAAGTGCTACACTTTGAATAAATTCTTGTATCCTAAAGTCATTTCTTTTAAAAACTGAATTAGTAAACTGACTAGCTAATGATGTAGCTCCTGTTACAGTTCGACTAAATGTTTTCCACAAGGTATTCATTGCTGAAAGGGGAAGAAGTATTTGTTACAAGCATGAAAGCAAACAGGGGAAAGTAATAAGCCGGTAGTCTTTGAACTGTCGACAATATGTTAATATTTACCTTCAAATTAATATTTATTACAATTACAATCCAATAATTCTAATTCAAATTACCAAAAAAAATCACATTTCTTTTGGATTTTTAGTAACATCGTGGCAATAGAAAATGATTTTTGTTCTGCTCCCACGGCATAATAAAAAAAATGGCGTTAAAATCATTTTAAGCGTTTTGTTGTTGAAATAAAATATATTATTTAATTTTGGTTTTAAGCAGTACATTTATATAAAATGGAAGGGATAGGTTCTGAAATTAGTCAAAAAATAAGGGTAAGCATGGAGGCTAATCTTTTTTAATGTTTTACGTATTAAAAATTGAAAAGCCGATTCCCTCGTCGAATGATCGTTTTCATAACTATTTCTACCTAAAATAATTTTTGATATTTCATCGTCTTTAATAAACGGATTAAGCAATGCCTTGTATGAAAATCGGATCATATTTAAAAATTTAAATGGAGAACTAAGAATCCAGCCTTCTGTTCGCTAAATTTTCAATCCACATGATTTAAAATGGTGTAGGATTGTTGACAGAAGACTGAAAACTGTCTTTTTGTTTTTACGCATGTTGCAGTGATTTTTCATGTTAAATAAATATTGTTTTGCTTGTGAGATTTATGAGGGATGACTGTAAAAATTTAAATATGGTTTATTTTTGTATTTTTAGGCAGCCATTAAAGCAAAATTAATTGAGTTACATGCCTATGTTGATGATGAACTTCCAGATTACATCATGGTTATGGTGGCTAATAAAAGGACTCGTTCTCAAATGGATGAGGATCTGCAATTGTTTTTAGGTTCAAATACTAAAGTATTCACATCCTGGTTGCATACAGTTTTACAAAAATTGCAAGAGGTCACTGTTGCCACATTAGGTATGTTTTGGTGGAAATTTTTGATTTGTTGTGAGCTTTAATAATTAATAAAAAATTTTATTTTTACTTAGATGATAAGAAGGATAGCAACTCAAAAAAATCAGCCAAAAGGAAGCTATCAGTTTCTACTGAAAACGCAATCAAGAAACCAGTCGATGATGCTAGTAAAAGCAAAAAGCATGGGAAAAAGCATAAAGAAGCAAAGAAAGCAAAGAAAAATAAGCATAAAAATAAAGATAAGGACAAAGGAAAATCTAAAAGTGGGAAGAAGAAAAAGGATGATGACGAATCTGACAAAGATTCAGACAGTGAAAGCTCTGATGGGAAGAGTAATGGGGTTCCTGCAACTCTTAAACCAGTAGATAAATCAGAAAAATCTGACAAAAAATCGAAAGATAAAAAAAACAAACCAAAGAAAACTTCACTCAATGAAGCTGTGGGAAAAGCCATTCTTGGCAGTTTGAAGGATCATGAAAGACTTCGAATTGAAAAAAATGATGGAGCCAGCAAAGGAAGTTCTGCTGAAAAAGAAGTTAAAGGAAATGGAAATGGTAAGGAGTTAATATTTTTTTAATTTATATTCAAATTTGTTTTTTTAATGTAAAATTGTTTCTAATTTTAAAAAAAGCCAAACCAAATTCAGTTTGCGAGGATGAAGATGTTTTAAACATCAGAGCAGATGAAGAACATGGTAATAAGAAAATTTTTTTTTGAAAATATTAATTTTTGAGAGATGGTTTATTGAACTGCTTATTTTTTTTGTAGATGGTGATGACAACAGTCGACAGGCAAGTGCTACGAAAAGGAAAACAGAAGTCGTGGAGGATGAATTCAATATAGAACCGTTAAAGCCGACTGAAAAAGTTCAAGAGGTTTTGACTGATGATAAAAAGGTTAATGAAAAGAAGTCAAATGAAAGTGATATTAGTCATGTTGCAGTTCAGGTAATTTTTTTTGATAAATTGTGAATTTTGAAAAAAATTTGATATTCAATAATTTTGCATTTTTATAGCCAACTGAAACGACAATAAGTGCACCTACTAAAGAGTTACTACGAGAACATGATAAACTTTTAAGCAAAGTAGAAGATCATGAAGTTGGGAAAGAAAAGGTAGAAGAAAAAGGGAAAGTTGAAACGGATTCAGATGAATCTTTGTCTCCTGAAGAAATAAGAAAGCAATTATTGTTAAGCAGAGCGAGGAAGAAATTAGAAGAAAGTAAATTAACGACTAGAATGAAATCTAATTCTCCTGATATATTGATTTTGGAAAAAGAAAGCAAAATAGTTGATAAGGCAAAGGGTTCTTCACCGGTGTCAAGGTCGCCTCCTCATAGAATGCATATATCTAACAAATCATCAGAGTTTGCATCTCGATCAGTCATTCCTAGTAAGGATTCAACAGCATCTCGATCGCCAGTTTTACAAAGATCGAAGAGGAGGTCTTCCAAGTCATCGTATTCATCTCATTGCAGGTAAATATTTTTGGCGGCTAATTCTTCTTTAATAAAGGGTGATGACTTAGTCTTATTTTTGAATTATTTTTCAGATCTCGTTCAAGTAGTCCTCTATTAAGGAAAGTCGACATTCGTGACGCAAAACTTACAATTGTAAAAAGTTCGAACAATGATGAAGGGAGACGAGTAAGTGTCGTGAAAGATAGAAAGTCAACCTCTCCTATTACTTATCATCGTGAAGTTGAAAAAAAGGATTCTTCAGCAGAAAAGAAAAAAAATTTAATTAGCATCTCTAAAAGTTTAGAATTGGAAAAAAATTTGGGCGTGAAAAGAGATTCTGAAAATAGGAAATCTAAGGAAAAGGTATTTTGTTTTGTTTATCGGAAAATTGGTTTACTATTAATTATTGTTGTTAATATTTTTTAGGCTGCTAGTCCGAAAAAGAAACCGGTTTCGTCAAGAGTTGTAACTATTCCAGAACCTGAAGCTCCTGAAATTCCGAGTATTGTAAAAGTAAAACCTAGAGAATATATTTCAAAGGATAAACAAGCCAATAAAGTTTTAATATTAAAAGGTGAATACTTTGAGGACTTTACTGTGGTTAAGTTGCAAATTTTCTTATTTTTATTTAATATTCTAGCCGTGGCTGATGCTCAAAAATCGATAGCAACGGTACACACCAGAAATGATAGTGATACTGAGGTAAAAAAACCGGAAGCACTTTTCACGAAGGACTTGAGAGGAAAACGGTTCGAAAAATTAGCAGTAACCTTATCAAATGATAGGTAAGTGCTACGTTTGAGCTGGAAAAATAAAATTTATTTAGTTTGGCTCCTTTTAAAACTGGAATTGAAAGTCTGTAGGGAACTCGAACCTAGTATTTTTTTAAATGCAAGTCCAGCTCGAATTTCAAAACAAAAGTGTGCATTCTTAAAATTCTGCTAGAGCAAGGCCTCGCTAATTTTTTTTTTTAAATTCTTTAGGCTTTTCCTAAAACTTTTGGCCTAATGCAGAAATCCATTAATCAAAATATTTTACATAATTTTTTAGAGCAAAAAGAACGATTGCAGTGGGTTCGGATAACAGTGACGCATTAGACAATAAAGATGGCGGTTCAGAACTTTCTCAAGGTGGCAAAGCAGTGCCCGAAGTAACAGTAAAAAATATAACTAAAAAAAGTAAGTGCAAGTTGAAAATCGAAAGATTTTTTTTTGGTAGGTTTTTTAAGTTTTAAAATTTTTTACAGGCGAAGATCATTTTATCAGCAGCAAAGCTTCAATGAAAGAAAAAAATGACAAATATATTCACTGCTGGCTAGAAGGCGTTGAAAAAGCGGTTAAAGATGAAGAAATAGTTAATCCCAGTGAAATTGAGGATATTAACGAACATACGCTTACTGACGAAGGTATCTTATTATTTTAAAAAAATTTATAAGCATGCTGAGATCTTTTAATGGCAACATAAATCGATAAATAAAGTCTTCATTTGCTCTTAGCCTTTTCAGACTTTGGGGGCTGATTTTATTTTTACAGCTAATTAAATTTACTGATTTTTTTCTTTTCAGAACGGGAAACGGAGCAAGGCGAGTCTTCCAAAAAAGATGAAAAAAGAAAACGAAAGAAATCAGGCTCTGACAATGCTTCCCTCGAAAACGAATCTAAAAATCCTAAATTAAGCGATAAGGAAATCGCCAATTTGAGATTAATTCCTAATTGCCCGGCCAACGACGACGGCCCGCAAATAGTGGTAACATTAGACGGTCTAAACTCCAAAACTATCAAAGATATAATTTTAAGGAATAGGGATGCGCCTGCAGGTCCTTTGATGAACAACACCGCTTCGAAGAAATCAAACGAAAAAGACGTGAAAGAAATTAAATTTTCCGGCGAGAGATTTGAAAAAAACATTAGAATAACCCATAAAATCGGCGAATCGTTAAATCAGGCTAGCACTTCCAAAACTCAAGAAAAAAATTTATCCGAGAGTAAAAAATACGGTTTTGAAAGAATTAGCGATAGGTTTGGTCGCATTAATAGGATTAGTGAGAATAACGATTCGAAAGATAAATCTTTCGAAAGTTCAAAGGATAAATTTATCTCGCCGGGGGAGAGTAAGAATAAAAAATTAATAGCTCAGTTGTCGGAAAAATTTGGTAAAGTAGATAGGGATTTTGATAGTAAGAAAAGGAAATATTTGGAAGAGGATAGGAGGTATTCGTATGGATCTAGAAAAAATGAAAGGGAGGAGCTTGAAAGGGAGTCGAAATATAAAAAGAGTGAAAGGAAATCATCTAGAGAAGGTACGAAAAAATTTTAGAATTCAAGAATTTAATTTTTGGGGGAAATATTAATTTTTTTTTTTTTTCGGAAATTAGGTAATGATTACGATGAATTAAGAAGACTGAAATCAAAAGAAAGATGCATGTTTTGGCCGGGATGCTCAAAAGGAACTAATTGTGAATATCATCATCCTACATCGCCATGCAAGTAAGTTGAAATTTAATGAATCTTAAGCTGTCTAAAAATGAAATGCGTAATTTTTTTTTTATTTAATTCCAGACTTTTGCCTAATTGCAAATATAGGGAAAAATGTATGTATATTCATCCATTGTGTAAGGATGATTTACACTGCCACAATAGAGATTGTCCATATGAACATACTCCTAGTAAATCTTACAAAAATAGTTCTCCAAAAGAATCTTCACGAAGTAAGTTCACTTATTTTTCTTTTTACCACTTAAATCAATTTAAAATTTTAGTACAGCAAAATTTAATTTTTACAGGAGTTTCGTCTTCTCCTCCGAAATTCGCATCTAGCAGCTCAAATCAAACCTGCAGATTTTATCCGAATTGTAAAAATTTGGATTGTCGATATTTTCATCCGAAAAAATGTCGATACGACGATGAATGTACAAATCCGGATTGTAAATATATTCATACAGATCACGCGCAAAAGAAAAGGCCGAAATGGTCATCAAAGTCATAATTTTCGTTTTTTAAGTCAGTTAGTTTTTCATCTTAGTTTCAAGGTAAGATTTTTTAATAGCAGTTTTTAAATTTTTTAAGCGGAATAAAAGAAAAAAGTGTCGAGGGAAAGTGTTTTAGGAAAATTAACAACAAGTGATTTTTCAAAGCGAAGGGGGTTAGGTGTTGATAAGGTGTTTGATATTGATTCAGGCCTTGTATAGTCTTGAAGCTCTGATCTGAGCATAGCTAAGATTTTACTGGGCCTCGCATTAAGTATAGACTGTAATTAACTTATTCTGAGGATAGATAACAACGTTTCAAATTTTAAAATGGACGCCGGATGGCGTTAATGTCATTTTAATTTTCAAAATAGTCGCTGTATGGCGTTTTCGTTTGTAAAATGGTCGCAGGATGCCGTTAGTGTCGTTATGATTATTTGTTAAATGATGGTCGGGTAGCGTTAGTGTTCAAAATTGCCACTGGATAGCAATTAATATGGCATTTTTGTTTGTGAAATTGCCGCCAGAGAGAGTTAGTGTTGTATTAGTTTTCAAAATGATCGCCGAAAGGTTTTTTTTTTTCGTGAAATGGTTGCCGGAGCCAATATTAGCTTAGATATTTTCTCGGTAGCTATAGTTGTAGCTACAGAAAACCTTTTAGGTGTTTACTTATTTTTTCTTTAGGCTTAAGTAAAATTTTCTTAAATGGTCGAAGAACATCTGAACGTGGACTATATTTCAGGAGCGGAGGAAGGAGGTGCAGCCCCCCCCCCCCGAATCTTTTTGGCGTCGCCCTTTCAACTTCAGTAAATGACCCAACTTCCGAACTCCCACAATCATTTTGACCTGTTGAAAAAATATTTCATTGTAATGGTCCATGTATTCTAAAAATAAACCATTCTCGAAGTCAAAAGGGAATTAATAACTCATTTCGCAAGAATTCTTGAAATCTTTTTTATATTTAACATCATGTCGTAATTTTTGGCATGAAAAGGAGTCAGTTTGTTGTTTAGTTTGATTTCATTCGTGGCTCTGTTTATAAACGAATGGATTTCTTTGTTTTCAAACGGGCAAATATCAAATTTTTAACTAATAAATGTTAAATTAATTTAATAAATCAGTGTAAACGGGAAGCCGCCCACAATTTCCGGTGCTTATCAATGGTTTAGCCTAAAAATTATTTTTCAAGTTTCGGTCATTGTTTATCGAATTTTTCCGTGGTTTATCTTCAAAATAAATACTTTCTGAGTTTAGCGTAAGGAATCAATTTAATGATTATTATTAACCTAAATTGATTTGCTACTTATCTAATATTATTGGCCTTCTCAATTAATCAGCTTCATTGATAACATTTTTTCAGACACCTTCTTTTTTTTTTAAATATTTTTTTAGCAACTCACCTCTTATGTTTTTAATATTGATTGGGTTGCTAAGAGAAATTAATGTCAAGGAACTTTAGATTGTTATCTTATCAAAACAGAGCCTTGTCTGTCTATACGTCTGTACGTTCAGTACACACAGCCTCAAGAGATAAAAACATATTTTTACCTACTCATCTTCTGTAAGTTCATTTTTAGGGCTAAACTATGATTTCAGTTTTTTATTAAAATGGATTTTGAATATCTCAATATTTCAAGGACAAAATTATTAAAAATTTAAAAAAAAAAAAAAAATTGATACTAAGTAATAAGCCATATTCTTGACCCTTGATAGGGACAATTAAACTGACACTGACGTTCATCAGTTGTATGTCATTGGGCAACGTTCCAGTTATGTATAACGTCTCATTTAATTTTGTCACATGCTATTACAGATTTTCACCTCCCTGTAGAGGTGATGATTTTCACGTTTGGGAGTGTTTGAAAGGGTAATTGGATTGCTTTTAAATTTTCAAACGGTAAATTGGAAGCGATCGGTTTGGATCTTGTCGGGCGTTTGCCGTTGGGAGTTTTCCATATTGACGTTTTGTCTTTAGTTGGTAAGGAAAGTTTAAGGCCGAATGTTGTTGTTGAAACAAATGTTTATCCCTATTCGTGAGAAAAAGTACGCCTTAGGCCGTGATGCCAGATGTAAATTAAATATTTCTTTTGTAAGGAAAATTGTAATTGAGGAAAAGATTGAATAAGGAAAAAACGTATCAAGTTAGGAAAAGGTCCATCGCGGGAATTGAGATTGAATGTGATAAAAGCAACAAGGAAGAACCGGATTATCCATATGTTCAGGTTTAGCAAATTTGATAAAATAATTGGAATAAGATCTGAAAATGCGTAGATCTGAAGGTTGCTGAGGGCTCCAGCTTAGATTAAATTAAAAGGTACTGGTTGAGACTCGTCCGCTGACGATAGAGTCCGCAAATTAAAAGAGACTGGCAAGCTGTTCGTCATTACAAAAATGGAACGTTAGGTTAGGTTATACTAAGTATCGAGGCACTATTTTTTAACGTTGAATTATTCTTTTATTTGTTGAACTAGGTTGAGCATTAGGCTTTTCACTATTATAATACTTTAAATCACTTATTTGAGTTTCCTTCTTCTGCGCTGGTCGGGGTTAGTTACTAGAATGAGATAATGTGGCTAATCCGCTTCTTAATTTACACCCTGAGCTTCGATCTTCACTCAGATTACTAGATGGAATGTTTATATCTTTTGCTTGAAGCCCAAAAACATTTGTTTACTTTTTTTTAGAGTCGGTGCAACCGTTCTTAGCTTATGGAAGTGTGTAAGCAGAAGACGCATCTAACATATCTAGGAGGGAGTGGCCTACTGCATTAGCTTTTTTGTAATTGGTCGATATTTCAATTCTTGTCCATAAAAATAGGGGATCCTAACCTCACCTCGTTAAAATTTGAAAAAATAGAGAATCAGAGGGCAGATCGGCTAAGATTCAGTTGGCCACTCTCCCCTCTAACATCTTTACCTCATAAACAGATGGCGGCTGGAAAGCGTTGTGCCTAGAATGCAGAAGCAAGTCGAGACACGTATTCATTTTCTTACTGTCTTGGTGCTGAGGTTTTTTGAGTTTTGATAAATGTCACTTTTTTGATCTTCAAAGAAAACGCATTTATTTATCCCTCATTTTTTAAAAGTAATGAACCAATGAAATCTTCTGACCTTTCAATGAGACAGTTGATTTAATTAGTGATTTCAAAGAATTTATTATTGTCATAGTTAATCCTTCGATAAAAATTTTTAACAAAACTGTAAGATTCAATTTGAACTGTTACTCGATTTTTTTTCAAAATCGGGGGATTTGGAAATGTTGAGACTTTTTTCATGAGAAATCTTTGATTTTGGGCGTGCTATACATATAGGCTAGTTGCAATAAGTCGTCACCTCTCACAACCCTAGCTGAAATCTCGTAATAGTAAAATCTAGACGATATTCAACAAGGGCAGCAAGGTTATCTCTGTATTTTTGTAATTATTCCTTATTTCAAAAAATCGATTTTCACATTTAAAAATAATAATAAAATAACATTTTCTTAGGATTTTGCTTATTTCATGTTGAACTCTGCCACTTTCAAGAGAATCTTTATCAAAACGTTTAGGATGGCTACGGAAAGGCGGTTTCGAAATTCGTATATAGAGAACGATCAGAACATGAATTTTTTTTAAAAAATTGCATTTTCTTTGAAATTATTTTTTTTTTTTTTACAAAGAACCCTAAAAATGTTTTCTTTTTCGATGGATATGTAAATAACACGTGCTCGTAACATGCTGATATATAATTTCCCCCCGTCATAATTTATCTTAATATTATAATTATATTCGCTATCCTATTCCTATCTTCGTTTTTATCAGTAATCATGTTGCACTTGGGATGTTAAAAGTAAATCCTAATGGATTTGATGTTTGTGCATTATCAATAAAAAGAAGCTTTGGGTTGTAGACCGTCGTCCTCGCTAGTGGTATGTGGATGCGAGAGCTAACTGTGATATAATAGGGGAAACCTTAATTGTTTTGATTTTAGGTAAGATTTTTGAGTGAATATCACGAGTGAAAGAGACATTGTTGACGTGAACTTGGTGGTTTTGATTTGTTGTTAATTTTTAAAATAGCCCTAACACGAGGATTCTATTTTTAAAAAATAACAAAGTGAGTTGGGCAACAAGTGTGGGTTATAAGAAAAAGTTTGTCACTAGGAATTTGTTGGTGTTTTCTACCGGTCGGGTTTGTGCTTGTTAAGAAATAAAGTTTTGGGGGTGAAGTTTTAATGAGATGGTTTGACGGTGAGGTAGTTGGTGCTTTGGAATTTTTTTTTTTGGATAAGGGAAGACCAAAGATTTGCATTGTGGAAGCCTTTGTTATTTAAAGTGTCTGTTTTTCTTGTGATATATTGCTGGAATGAAATAAGTTCGTTGCTGAAAAGCAAATAGCAATTTCGTATATAAAACTATTCAGTGCTTCAAATTTTTTACTATAAATATTTTCCTATTTACGAAGAAATCAGTGCAACAAAAATACTTTAAAGCAGCACTTAAGTCAATAAAGCCAGTACTAGTCTTAGTGAAGAAGTAAATGCCCGTCTCTTTAGAACGGTTATGAGGAATCGATGAGTGATGGAAAAATGAAAAAAAAATCTCAACGAGCAAGTTGAGACAGGTTTGCAAATAAAATTATAGAACTATTTCATTCTACGATATGCGACTTTGCCTTGTTTGTGAAAGATTTAAATTTCCTTATTGAATGTTCTGTTTTTTCTAAAATAGCAAAAAGTATGACGTATCAGTTGCAGTGCCTTGTTAATAGAAAATGTTTCTTTGTTGGTCTTACTAAGGAATATTTAAGATAACTTGCCTGGCAACAAATTATTACGGCCATTTTCAGCCGCTGCTGTGATTTTTCTTGTGTTAAGCGAAGTGGCCTGAATTGAATTCATTATGGGATTTTTTGTTTAATGGGACTGTAATCTAAGATTTTGTTTGTTAACTGCGTGGGTAGTGATGGAGTTTTATAAAATGAAGTTCGAATTTGGCTCACTATCTTAAGTTGAGGTCTCGAGGATGATACGATGTACTTTAAAGAGCTTTTTTTAGATTAGACGTGTTTAGTCTGGTTCATAAGTCAATTTTTTTGTGCTATGTCCGCAGCTTTAGTCGAGGAACTAACTCAATGCCAATTTTACTAAAAGCCCGTTTATTGAAACTTTACTCAAGTTAAATTTAGCTCTGTTTGAAGTGCTTAAATGCGGGTTGAATTTAAATTATCACCCAAACGAGTCAAAAAAATATAGAGTTAGAAAGAGATAGAACAAAGATTCGAAGCGAAAATAGGCCTCCAAATGGCCCATAAGAGATAAACCCCCCTGGCTTCAAGTGAAACCTTGTGCCCACAAACAGTACCGAAACTAGGGTAAGGCAGTGAAGGCGGGTGCCACCGCGCCGGCGCAAAGCTGAAGGCGCATAGGTGCAAAGTCTCTAAAAATATAACTAGAGAAGTTGAGAATTTAGCAATAACGCTATGCGTTTTTGCTCTAATGCAAATTCTGCTTTAGCATTCTTTTTCTGCCTTCAAAAATGTTAGTTAGAGGAAAGGGGGTGCAACTTTTTCGCCACATGCGCAAAATTCCTAACTACTGCTCTGGCCACAAAAGTGGAAATTCTTCAAAACAAGGGCCTGTTTCTTGACCAGCCTCTCTTGCGTTCGCAGAAAAATAAAGCTAGTGATAATTTAAAAATAAAATATTATCCTAATATTTTCTTTTCAAAGCCATTTACTAGATTTTTCTAGAAATGACACAGAAGTTAGATAGCAAATTTATTTATTATTGCAAGATATAAGCCCCTTCTATCATTGCTAATGCCGTCATGATTGTATAACCGAAAAAAAAGATGAGTCTGGGTTATCTTGTCATTAATATAATAGCTCTGTGTGTCGAGATCCTAAACGACTATGGTAACCACGTGACAATCTCCTAAACCAACCAGCCTTGAGAATTTTAATCTTTATTAATCATTGATAATGTGCATTATTTTTATCCATGTGAGTTGTTATAATGTTCTCAGTGTGGATGTAAATTTAAAAAAAAAAAAATTATATATTCGGGGAGATTAGTTTTAAACTAATTTTAAAACATAGTTTGGCCAAATCAAACTCGGTAAGATTTATTATCTTTCGTTATTTAATCGCTTACTTCTTTTGAAAATAAAAAGTAATGGCAAACTATTTTTATCCGTTTTTTAAAAATGAACAGAGTTGAAGGATTTGGGATTCTTTAGGGAAAAGAACTGGATCTACTTTAAAAATAATTACAAGATTAATAACATATCATGGTGTAATTACATTATAATTAAAGCTGAGTTGAAACGTTTGAACTTTTTGAGGTCGAGAAATATTTGAATCATTTATTTTAATCTGTCTAGTTTTTGAGTAAATATTTAAGTGTTATTAAAAATTATTTAGCTCAGCTATATTTAAAAAAAGGAATCATATTTGTATTCATGTTTGTAAATTGGACCATTGTCCTACAAGAAATCTTGACAGCCGTGGATTTTACCAAGGTCAGAATAACATATAAGACGCTCTCAGGCTTTTTTTATATAACGTGTTGGTACCTGACATTAAATTCAGGCGAATATATTCTGTTTAAAGGAAAGTTGAATTTTTGAGGGAATTCCAAAGGAGAGCAAGTGACAATATTAGATAAATTAAGAAAAGCCAGAAGGATGAAATGATAAATAAATATCAAAAAATCCACTAGGTGGCGCTGGTTAATTTAACAGCTGATGAACGGCTTTGAGATGTTCTAATATGGCGGTTAAGATTGAAAAATTTGTAGATTAGAATAGATTCCATAGACTGGATGATTAATCCGATATCCTAGTGGACATTTTACAAACTAAAAGCGCTACCTATTAGCCACTTGTTGAATTAGTGACTCTGTGGCTAGTGAGTGACGAACCGGCGCTCTCTCAGTCAAGTTGTGACGTCAGAGCACAAATTTGACTCCCCATAACATTTTTTAATTCGTTCTAAATTAACAATTTTTTTGTTTCTTTCAGGGTTTGAGAAAAGTAGCCTAATCGAGAAATGGAGTATTACACATCAGACAGTAGCGAAAGTGATTCAAGCGGCGATGAGATCTCGACATTAGACTATTCTTACATGACATTGGATTCCGCATTATTGGAACACAATTTAGAAGCATTCACCAATTCGGAACAGAAACCGGCGCCGCACGTTCGAACGCTTCTTTTATATCATAACTCAATAGATTTCCTCTCTCCGATCATTACTCGTTTTACGAATCTTAAATATCTCGATATTAGCTCGAATTTTTTGCCGGAATTACCGCCGGAAATTTGTCAGTGTCCGTTGACCACGTTAATAGCCAAGAACAATAGGTTTTCGAATAAAAGCTTACCGCCGACTTTTTCGAAATTAGTGCATTTGAAAGAACTGAATTTCAACGGGAACGATTTTGTTTATTTCCCACCGGAGATCTTAGAATTAACGAATATTAAATTTTTATATATGGGAGGCAACAAAATTACGGAAATTCCGAAAGAGATTAAAAAATTGCAAAGGTGAGTTGGAGTTTGCTTATGAATTTTTTTTAAACGTTTTTCGCGTAATTATTCCCTAAGGGGGAATAAGTGATGACTGATGAGATTGTTTTGAAGAAGGAAAAACAATTTTACATGATTCAAGTAGTTAGTGGTTTTGGAAAATTTTTTGCATTCATTTTTAAATGCACTGCAGCTTCGTATCCAGGATTTACACCCTGGCGCAAGCTCACTCTGACCACGCCACTTAGTTTTGCGGAACGGCCCCCCTAATTCCCAGCTTATATCTTTTTCGCGAATCTAATTAGACCAATTTTCTCTAAAACATATTCTTTTGTTTTCAGTTTACAAGTATTATCAATGGGAGGAAATCAACTAACAGAAGTGCCAGTTACATTAGGACAGTTAAAAAATCTTACAGCTTTGGTTCTTAGCGATAATCAATTAAGATCGTTACCAACTGGAATCGCCAATTTAAATAATCTAAAATCATTGCTGCTGCATAAAAATAAACTCAAAACTTTACCTACTGAAATAGTTGCTTTAAAATGTCTAACAGAGGTAAGCCCTTAACATTTTTTTAATACGCCAAAATATTTTAAAGGGAGTTATTCTTTATTAATTTTTTTTATCATTATTTCAGCTGAGTTTGCGAGATAATCCTTTAGTCGTAAGATTCGTCTCCGATATGGCTTACACTGTGCCCAGTTTACTAGAATTAGCAGCAAGGACGGTTAAGCTCCATTCCATTAATTACAGCAATGAAGATTTGCCACAATGTTTGCTAGAATATTTAAATTCTGCTCATCACTGCATTAATCCTAAATGCAAAGGTAATTTTATTATTATTATTTTTATTTTATTTTTAAAGCTAAAATTGGTATTTATTTTTGTTTGAATATCTTGATTTTTCTTCCTTAGGCGTATTCTTCGATAATAGAATAGAACACGTGAAATTTGTTGATTTTTGCGGGAAATATAGAGTTCCTCTACTTCAGTACCTCTGCAGTTCTAGTTGTATAGACGACAAAGAAGAAGTTCGAATCGATTCTGATATGATGAGAAAAGTTTTGCTTGGATGATAAATAATTGCCCACGCCGAATATGTGTTCACAAAGTGTTCGTAAAACAATAGTTAAAAACCTAAAATAAAATGCGGGGAAAGCAACTTGATCTCATCAACTAATGGTTGTTAGTATAAAAATCGTGAACACGGCTAATTTTTAAATTGTGATAATAAAAAAAACATTACTTACTACCGTAAGACTGAATTTCGAGGAAAATTGGAATGTCATGTAAGTGTCTAAAATGGTTTTAAAAAAATCAGAAGATTCATTGTAAATCTGATTTATTATTTTAAATTGTGTTTTTGTTTTCGTCTTTTTAAAAGAAAAATGTAAAAAATGTAATTCTGATTAAAATTGCGATAGATTTTGAAATTATAGAATTAAATAAATCATTGGGAAGACACCGAAAATATAGTTGCAGTTTAACTAAATCGAATGTGGAAATACAACAGATTGATACAATTTTGTTTAATTATAAAATTGTACAACTTTCAAAACAGAAAAGAGAATTACTTAATTTAGTTTTTGTCTTCAAAATATTATTCTTTTCACTGCTGTACTTGAAATAATTTTTAGTTCTTTATTCTTATATAATCTTTTCGTTTATGTCGAAGAAAATTTTTAATCATTTGTAAATAATAATAAAAACAATTATTTAATTAATTTCTGTATGTAATTTATTTCCAATGAATCATTTGAGAAGTATGAAGGTGGTTATTATGCAGCTTGTCTTGTGCACATTTGAAAAAAACATACAGTTAATTTACTGTGTTGTATTTTGAAAAACATGTTTATTGGATGTCACTTCAAATTAATGATATTTGAATTATGAGGCTTTATTTTCAAGGTGAGTGTGAATATAACTCTTTAAATGGATAAACTGGTAAGTTTCAAGTAATCATTTACCCAGGCTAAGCAATCGAAGTAAACTGATTACTGAGACATCCTGTCCTGTTTATTGAAACTTTACGCATTACTAATATCCTTCTTAAACGTTTTGAAATTATAGTTAATGACGGAATAATGCACGATCATGTTTTAACAAGCAAATTTTATGTACAAAGAAAGATATCTGGACTAGCCTAGCAATCTCATTAAACTTTGGGAAAAATACTGAAATAGTACTAAGAAGGAAGAACTGTAAAATGGGCTGAATATTACTTTGAAAGGTTATTGAGAAGAGTTTACGAGTAATTTTGATTGATTCTGAAAATAAACCATGATGGGGCGCTCCCAATCTTTCGCTTTTTGAATAAGAGCGTTTTTAGGTTTTAGTAATCAAATTCTTTCTTTCTTTTAATTTTAGGGTACGTTAATTTAGAAACCCTAGGTTGATTTATAAAGCCTAAATTAAAATTATGGTCCGTCCAAAATCTAAAGCAACCTGGAATGAAAAGGGAATAAGTGGAAAACTGCTTCCCATTTTTTTCCTACACCAGCTGAGCGAAAGGGAAAAACTGAGCAAATTCATTTCAACATGCTTTGTAACCATAAATTTTTTCGGAATTTTGGGGAAACGTTAACAAAGATTCGGAAGGATAGCTATGAGACAAAACCAACTATGTCGAGATTGCTTTAGGTTTTGGACGGACCATACGGTCATATTTGTAATTATTTATTTATTTTGAACACACTTCAAGCGACCTGTAATGTCTATGGTCAAATAAATGCTTGCTTGGCGGCCATCTTGTCCTTGTGTTTACATTTTCAACTGGACGAAGATGTTGACACGAGTCTTTCTGTCATTTAAGATTTAATCTCAAAAAATAGTGAACGTTTTTCTGATTTTAAAAAAAAAAACCATAATTTTACTTCAAACCTGACGCAGAACACTAGTCAACGGTAAATAAAAGCAGTTTCTCAAACACAAAGTGAAGTATATCACCCGGTGGTTTTATTGCTCTGTAAAAACCTAACCGTAGAAACAACGAAATAAGAACAAGGTAAGAATTATTACTTATTAATTAGAAAATGGTCATTAATAACGGAATTCAAGCCATTTTATCATCTTGCTGTTGCAAAGATAAAATCAAAGCCAATCTGTCGTGTATGTTTGTGCTTAAACAACCTAACCTCACATGGACAACCCCAGTCGTTTATTCAAAATTTTTAATGATTAGGAAGTATGAGAGCTATCATTATATTTGATGTAAGTAGACAATAAAACATCGATTTTCTCATCAGCAATTAAGAAAGTTAACACACAAACATAACCACACTTGGTCAACAAAGCTTGGTACCATATACTCTTGTCTATAAAAAGTGGACATTGTAAGGATCTATTTCAGGCAGGTTTTAAAATCTAGTGTAAATACAAAACATAATAAAATTAAAATCGATTATATTTTTATTTTAAATTACAAAAAGTGAAAATCTATAAGTTGATGACTTAGTACACAATATAGAGGCAGTTAAATATTCTTCATTTCTTTTTCAAGCTGAGCTCCGACTAACAAACTAAACACTTCAATCATTTGAAATACAATGTAGATAGGGTTCAATAATTTTTGCATGATTCACAATGAAATCAGATATTGACATGCAAAATTTTGATAAGCATACCGAGCAAGAAGTCATTAATGTGTTTATTACCACACATTGTCTTTATGAAAGTGGAAAGCGATACTAATAAAGGAGCAATTAAAAACACCTAAAGAAGATTTCAAATGTTAGATTTAATATTTACAAGAATATTTTAATAATATTGGAAAATAAAATAGAAATTTTATTACATTACATAAATATTGAATTCCTGAGTTAATAATAATTTATTACTTTTTTACATAACGACTGAAAATTTTTATGGATTGCTTACAATCATGATCTTAATATTTTCCAAGTTTTTTTTCTTCCACCACCTCTATCAGAGTGTATTATAGTAAATTTATAAAATAAAAATTATGAATACTGGCACTTCTTTCATATCTAGTTCAGTTTAATCATGGACAAAAAAAATGACTAAAAAAAATATTTTTTCTGAAGTTTATCATAATAATATAGTTTGTACGATTCGTGGAATTAGAACCATATTTATGGCAATTTTCCCCTTAAGCCATTTTAAATTTAAATATATTTACAAGTCTATGATTGAATTTTTCGGCCCTTTACACCACTTGAATATTAAAGTGTTTTATCTTTTCGGTTATTCCGAATAATCCTGGTGGTTTGGCTAATGAATAACTGGCTTTTGGAGAGTCTGACAGTAAAGCTTTCTCTACTACTTTGAGCGATGATGATGGCAGCACTGAAATGTCGCAGTCTAAAAATTTATCAGTTTGCGTGGTCGTTCTGCTATTTAAAAAAAAAATTAAAATTAGTCATTTTTTTTAACAAATACAATTTTCTTTTAAAAAAATTTTACTTACTTAATATTGGGAGCACAGAATAGCCTTGAAATGAAAAGCCCTTCTGGATGAAGTGTGATTACTTTAACGCCTAAATGTTTCATTTCAATCCTCAAAGCAGCACTTGCTCCTTCGACAGCATATCTGCTTGCAGTGTGAGCTACCAAGCTTTGTTGTCCATCATGATCATTTTTTATGTTTGCTCCTATGTTAATTAATCGACCTGAAATTTTTATATAATTCATTAGCTCGTTATTTGAAGCGTTTAAACATTACGCAAACAACTGTAACATTTTTTAATTACATTCTTTTTTTAAAGGTTAATTAATAAGAAAAATACAGTATATGGAAGTTAAGCAAGCATATAGAAAATGGGAAGAGATACCTATCATGATGTTTACTTTCTTAAAAACTTTAATTAGTACTTTTATTTTCATGAAGACGGAGTAAACTTTCAATTAATATACACGAACACGTATTAGGGTTAAAAATATTCTTGTAATTAATTTTTACCTTTTTTATTTCTTAACAACGGCATGAAAGTTTTTGTAACCCTTAAAGTTCCCGTGACATTTTGTTTCATCACTGCATCCCAATAGGCAGTGTCTTGACCTTCCAATCGGCCCCTGCATGCTAGACCAGCTGTGTTGATAACTGCCCAAAGTCCTGAAACAAAATGCGGAATAAAATGAAATTACCCTTGAACTTGAAAAGAGAAAACGAGTGATATTAAATGTTTTTGGCCGAATCGGCCAATTATTAGACAGAAAGGGAAAATTAAAATGGAAAAAAGTAAAGTTAAAAGTTCAAAGTTCAAAACCTTAGGCTATCAGGTTTTGTTCATTATTTCTCATAAAAGTAAAATCAAGCAGGCTGCTATCACTTTTTTTTTTTTTACCTTAAACACGAATGCCATGACCATAAGGAATTTACTCTCGTATACAATAATTGTAATAATTTTTATTAGCTTGTGATGAATGTTTTTGATTTTCCATGGAAATCACGAACAAGCGTGAGATAAAATGTGTTAATTGAAAGGTAAAATGCACACACCTAAAAAATTATCGTGTTTTTTTTTTTTTGTATATGAGCATAAATAATTTTTTCCGTCACTTTCAAGAGTTGGGCAACTTTCCTAAAAGTTATGTATTAATTTCCGATGTAATAGCACTTCCGGCTAAAATTAAAGATCAAAGCTTCATACTGACCCATGATGAGAAAAAATTAGAACAAATAGAAAGTGTTTAGTGGGCTTATAATCTGACGCGGTGTTAAGTGTCATGTCATCTTCAGAAACATGCATATCTTTAAATGGAAATCCTATGAGAATTTAAACATTATTAATGCTTGCCCTTTGAGATGACATTTTCGATTTCTACATTCATACATAACCTCTGGGACAGAGGGAGCATTATCTTTCTTTCCCGAAGGAAAAAATGCAAAAATATTACATAAGAAAGTACTAAATTGGTTAATTTCTTGCAGCTGCATCCTGTTTCACGTTCTTAAATAAATATAAATTAGGTTGTGATATAAAAAACAAATCTACACAGCGGATAGAAAGTAAATTTTTTTGCTGATAAAAATATATCATTCGAGTTTTTTTTTTGAGCACATACTCACGCGGGAAGTATGCCCATCACACAATCTTTTTCTCTTTACATGTATAGATAGGCCTGATAGTTTTGTTTGTTAAACATTTTTCAGGTCAAGATCGTTGTTTGATTTAAGAGAGAGAATCGACTCCATTCATGCATCGTTCATATTGAATTATTTATTGTTATTACATTCAGACGTTTTTTTCCCGCATTGCCTCTAGGGTGGTATAAAAAAAAGAGGAAAAAAAAAGAATCCTAATTTTCTCAGCATGCTGAGTTCTTTTATTTTTAGGATCGTGCTTGTACATATAATCACATAATCAAAGGCGTTGAAATCATCAATTTTCATCGCGATCTTATTGTGATAGCGGTGATTAGTTTAGCTGATGATATCACGTTGCTAGCTAACAGTTCCCGAACAATAATGTAATTTACAGATTTCAAGATTCTAAGAAAGACTTTCATTTTAATTTGGCTTAAAAAGAAGAAAATAGGAATAACAGTGACAATTTAAAATTAAATGCTGATGATTTTATGAAAAAACAATGGGGGAAAATGCATGTTTAATCTTTAAATTGCAAAACGAGATGATATTTGTATTTTTCGTTTTGTCTCGCAATTATATTGGCTCGTAAATTATTTTTAAAGCTTTAAAAAAAGAAAAAAGCAAAATTCAAAACGAAGCATGCGCGAACTGGCAACCTTTTTTAATTTTTCTGGTGACACTGCGATTGAAAAAACATGGCCGCGTTTTGGTTTTTTAGAACGAAAGTCGTTTACTTTCGTGAATGGATCTGGTTTTTGAAGTAAAATAACATTATTTATTTAAAATATTTTGTTTTATTGGTTAAAACGATTGAAAAGAATTGTGCGGAGACGTATTTTTAATTAATTCGTTTTTTTTCTTTTTTAGGAACAAGGTTTGTCACACTGCAGGACAAATAAGTGCGAAATGTGAAGTAAACAAAGATGAGATGAGGTGAGACGAACTCGTGTGAATGCAAATGATGCAATTTTTTTTAAAAAACCAAACACATTCATTTTATATTTGAAGAGTAAAATTGATTACTTTTGGCTAATACATGACGGATTTATTTTGCTCGTTAAGGTAAGTTTTTCATTTGCTGAAATTTTCTCGTTCCGGGATTTTAACGAAATATGCGTCCTAATGTAAAATTTCAACAGCTCAAAATGCATTTAAGCTTTTGGAAATGCAATGTCGTCTGTGTTTTCCTCTTGTCGATGTTTTTCCGATTGCAATAATTAATAATACTGATAATTTGCTTCAGGTTTTCATTTGACAAAATCAAAGTGGAAAGCAGCTATTGTTCCAGAGAATAATTTCATACAGTTTTAATGTTCAAGTGTGCTGAGCAAACTTGCTGCTCCTCTTTGTGGGTAAATAAGGAATCAGGAATGATATGCAGCTCTAAATATGGCATCAATATCATACAATAATGTGAATATGGAAATCGTTTTGCATGTAAGTAAAGCTCACAGAAATCAAGGTTAAGTTTAAAATTGAGTTATGTTTAAATGCGCTTAAGCATTGCATTGTTGTTCCTTACGGTTTGCTAAAACTATGCATTGTATGCTAGATTGACATTATGTTGCTGTTGGATTATCTGCAATAGCAATATTTGTGATGAAAAATTTATTGGCATTTTTTGGACGAGTAATAGTTCTGGTAATTTTTTTTTGGATTAGTTTGATTTTCGGTGTTTTTTTTAAAAAAGATCAAAAGCTGAATTATTTTAGGGAAGAGTTAGTGGGTTGGGATTTAGAAGAGGCTATAGGGTAGTTTAAAAAAACCAACTTATTTTGTGTCACTACTTTTTGTTCAGTTGTAGTGAGCCAAGTTGTAAAGCCAAGATCCAGATTAGAACCATTCTTGAGTTTTAAGTATTGGATTATAGTTGCAGCTTTGAATAACTTCAATGGCCCAAGTTTTTGTATCCGCGGCTGGTCCTTACTTATCATCCTTATGGAAAATAGTCAAAGCTTAAATAATATGGAGCATATTAACTTTCCCTTAAAAACCTTCAATTAATCCACAGGGTCAGCGGCATGCATAAAAATTTTCCCTTTCGCCAACTATTTCTATTTTCGGGCAATTTTTTATTGTTAAAAATAAGCTAGTTACTTTATCTGATAATCTGTACATGATAACCGCCTATGATATACTTAAAACGCCCTTGCTGTCACTTTAATATGTTCAAAAAATGCACACTTTGTACAAGAAGACCTCTTAATATTGTTAGGCCTATAATCAAACGACTTCATTAGAGACCAATTTAGATCAAGGTAGATTATGATTTAAAAGTTAAATTTAGAGATACCTTGTTAGCAGGTGTAAATCCTGAAGCATAGCATAGTCTGTTAAGTAAAGATATGTACACGACTTATGCATCTGGAGAAGGTCATATGCTAAATACCCGTTCGTGTAATTCGTGTTATTACATACTGGACATTTTTCATTAACGACTTTGTCGCCGATTATGATAATACCAAAGGACAACTCGAAATGTGATTTCAATACTAATGATCAGGAAGAAAAAGCAAAGAACTTACCATCTTCACCAGCAGGAAGATATCTTCGAATAGTTCCAACAGCTTCGTGAAGTAAATCTTCTCTCGTGACATCAAGCGGCAAGACGACTAAACTGCTAAAGCTTTCGTTTTCTTCTCTGACGCAGCACGCTTCAAAATGCTTCCATTTAGCTTCCAATATTTTTTTAGGGGTCGAGAGATTCGTGTCGCACGAGGACGGATTATCAGCTTCATAGCCGGATGGTTTAATACCGGCAAAAACTCGAAAACCTCTCGTGGCTAAATGGTAAGCCAGTTGGAGTCCTAATAAATTGTCGACCGACGTTATAAGTACCGCTTTTCCTGTGAAGAAATAATAACAGTCATTTATTAATTATAATGTATACCTAAAGCGTAATTATAATAAGAACTGGTGAAGCGTAAAGGAGGAAGTTTTATAAAGTCGTAAAAAATATATTTTTAGTGTGAAGGCATCTCGCACGAAATCAGAAAACGCACTTTCACGAGACCCATAAAAATTACGATTGTAATGAGTTTAATTTAATGTGTACGTTTGAAATTGATTGTTGCGGATTGTGAAATAGACGAGAGGATGAGGGCCGGAGCGGTTTGATGCATGTCACATTTATGTGATTAATGTCTTATGCGAACTTAAAGGATTCCATCAGGTTGTGGAATGCGGCGGATAATGCAGCTGTGTACTACTCGATCCCGCAGCTATAAAAGTGAAATCAACAGGTTATGCAACGTTTTAATCAATGTTTATTGCGGGAAATTGTTGATTTGCAGATGGTGTCAACCGTCAGCTGAGGGTAATTTTAAAGTAACTAAAGGTAATTGCAGTTTTTATACAATGTAATTCCTATGATTGGAGCATGTAATCGCTGAAGAATGATCGAAGATTGCGAATGATTTTTATAAACGCGTCGAATCGTTTTTTTCTTTGGGATACTCGATTCCTTAGTTATGACTAGAAATGACAAGGGAGCCTAACAGAGTGTGGACACTTCGATGAGTCGTATGCTTCATAGGGGTACGCCATTTTGAAAACTGGAAGCTTCTTTCTTCCATTTTAAAGTATTTTCTGAGTTCGCATTAAATATCCTGGAAAACTATTTTTTTTTCACTTTAAATTACAAAGTTATTTGCTTGAGTGTCGTATTCTGACGCCATGCACGCGAATAATAACTTCGTTAAATGGATATTGACTTTTTTATGTTGAAATTCCAACATTGTTATTACGTTAATACCTTTTGCATATATTAAACCGAGTAATTTAAATTAAAAAATAAATGGTGCAATAAATTTTTTGCTAGTTAAGAATGTTCGTAAAAAATTTTAAGGAACAACTCGCACTTCAAAAATTTCTTTAATAATTTTTTATTTGCTTCTTTTTTGCTTTTATTACTTTTCCCTTATCTTTGCCTTCAATCAAATTAAAAACGAAATCAGTCTTGGCATATTAGTCAGTTTAAGGCTTTACCAGAACTTGCAAAACCTGTAAGGCAATATTAAAAAACTTACAGGGAAAAAAATCAAAAACAGACTTTTTTCAAGTTCTTACAAGAAAAAAAACACGTTTCTTCCATTTAATTTTTTTTCTCTTACCTCCACCGATGTTTAAGTATGTTAAATCCCCATCGTCGCTAAATCCGGTAAGGTAATTTCTTCGGATCTTACACATGAGATAAAGTATTAAAGCACTCACTACCGTGCAAAGTGCTATTAGTTGCAGGGCCAAGACGAAAGCGGTTTGGTCATCCATTTCGCCTGAAAATAAAAAAAAAACAAAAATAATTAACGCCTTGAGTAAAAAAAAAGAGGAATTTAGGCAATCATGATTACTTTTTTATATCATTCCTTATTATTCATACAATTATTTAAAACAAACAGTAGCACGAGAACATTTACCATGATATAATGCGCCCATTATTTTGAATTATTGTTTCCTGTTCATTAACTCATTCAAGAAAATCTTTTCCTTTCCATAAGCTTTCTTTATAACCACGTGCGCAAGACAAACGCCTAAATTTTTTAGATTTTTTTTTTCGGTTAATAATAAAATTAGGCTTGGTAAGGAACAACCAATCGATTTGTGCCACTGTATCCTTGCTCCTACAAACAATGGCAGGAGTTGATTTTAAAATAATTATCGCTGCGGTACGGTCCCAAGCATTAGCTTGAAGGTCATGAAAACAAAGATTAATTTTTATTTTTAGGTGTGCGTATGAGTCAAATACGTTGCAGCTTTATTAATCGGTTACTTTTTACAGGGTCCTTAAGATGGCTGAGGAGCTGGGGTTATAATCTTGATGTGGAAGGTTGAAAAACTTTTGGAAGAGAATCTAGGAAAAAAGAATTTTTATGAATAGCTTAAGCTAAAAATAATAGCCGAGTGGTAGGTGAAAGAGGTGAGGTTCAGGAATGTTACCTAATTTTGTTTTTTGTCGCGAGGTGGACTGAAATTACCAGGGAGCAGTGGCATAGCAATGTTAAGAGGGGTCCCCCCGAAGAAGGTTTACTCGAGGGCCCTTCCTCAATTTTTACAGCTTTTTATCTAGTGCAAAATTATTTTTTTGCTGGAAGACCGGGGGCCCTTTTGACCCCGGGGCGCCCCCGTTACCGTGGGGATTGCAAGGGTGGTTGCCACGCCACTGCCAGGGAGATTGCTGTACGGATTCAGAGTGGCGACAGCTATTTATAAGTTTGGGACAAAATCTCCGCGATGGAGTCCTCTCTGTGGAAGCTGAACCTAATGCAGATTAGGGAGCCTAGCCTCGAATTGAAGAATCTGGCAATCGCGAAGTACGCTTTTCAATTCGAGAATGGCGGCCGTTAAATTCGAGATCATGGCAAAAATGGCGAACCCCTAGGTAGCAGACGACTCATCAAAGTGGCCACTCCCTACTAGGCTCCCTAATGCAGATAGTGCAGTCATGCACTACAGTAAAAAAGTTTAAAGGCGGCCTGCTCTGGACAGTTTTGATCACCAGTGTGATCAAATCGTGCCGACTTCATTTGACCATACGTGCAAATAGCCGCGAATAGCAAGACAGGTTCTGCTTAAACGCCCGATCAGTATAAGACTTTTAGGAAGACAATAATTTTTTTTGGGGAGACAACGCAACTAGGCGTGCGGATCAGTTGGAACTTCCCAACTGGCAGTCTGAGTCCAGGATAGAGCCAGAGCTGTCTGAAGGGAAATTTGTAATGCAGCAATTGGTATTCAGGTCCTGTTAATCAATGAAGCCACTGATTGATTGGCAGGCTTCTGCACTGGTTGAGCTAAGGCCTAAAATTTTTGAGCCTGATCTGGCCAAAATTTTTCTTATTCTAACTAGGTGCTGCCCGATTTATAACTATCTAGTGTCTGAAGCCGGAAAAATCTGACCTGTACAAGAGCCGTTAGTAAAGAACCCAGTTCTAATCATCATGAGGCCAGTGTTAGAGCCCAAACGAATTCTCGTTGCTAGTGCACAGTTCCCAATAAAAAATCTGCAATTTTTTTTCACGGATTTAATTAACTTGCGTGCTACAATAATATGACAAAAAATAATGAGACGGTTAATATGCATGATTATAAAATCGACTTCTTATATAACGCTATTTTTTCTAACGATTTTCCCCCCTCGAAAACGTGTTTCCAACACACTAGTTGACAATTTTGTAATTATTTAAAAAAATTTTAAGTAATGAACTTATTTATCTAATTACTTTCCTATCGCCATCATTATTTTTTTTTCTCGTTTACCGAAGCTATTTTCGGATTTTATATTTACCATCAAGATGTCATTTGGAAACTTATTTTCGCCTCCGGTCTAGTGAACATTGACAAAAAAGCGATGGCATAGTGACATCTTAACGTTTTGCTTTTAAACAAAAAGGTAAAATCTGATACGCCTAATTTCTTGCTCGTTAAATTTCTAAAATGTTTTACCTGGTTAATTCGACTGAGTACACATTTTTCTTAATTGTAAGATTCGTTTATTAACGGGGGGGAGGGGTGGTCATCATCATGCTTTTTGGAAAGATCCGTGAAATGAGGCTTAACGGTATATTAAAATGAACACAGGTATCCAATCTCTTTGAGTAATTGATATGGAACAACTGTTTCTCTTGCATAATCAGAACATTACAACTCCATAACTGGAATGTATTAGCATTTCATCATAGTCGGCTGTATAATGTATTCGAATATAATCTTAAAAGGTGAACAAGGCTACTTTTTACTTAGGTGGCCCTATTGACAGTTTTTTAAAACGCCTTAGTAGAAATGCATGCTTTCGATTATATCTGGTTTTTTTTTTCTTTTCTTTTAGGTATGAAAGCATCCTGATGAATGCATTTTGATTTTTGTATTGTGCGGGACCGTGGAGAATGGGAAATGAGAACATCTGGTTCTGTTGTTAGGATAATGTGGAGACGGGATAGAAATCAATTTTGTCCTAAGGTGAGCCTGAATATTTATGGTAATTTTGAATTCAGGAAAATTTTACCGCACGCATTCAGTTTCGTATGGCAGGTGGATCAGAAAAAGAGGAATCTTATAATTCTCCTCTAGAGTAGGGAATCTAGTAGGAAGTGGACACTACGATAAGTCTTCTGCTACATGCCAATCTTGATGTTCATTTTTCAATTCGAGATCATGGCAGCTTTAGTTTTTAAAATGGCGTACCCAGCAGACCACTCATCGAAGTGTCCACTAATAGGCTCCTTATTTGCCACATGTGGAGAATGTTTTTAGCTTCTGCTTGGTAGCAGAAAAAACTTTGAGAAAATAAATTCCCTAAGGATTTTAAACTGTAGGGGAGGTCGTTAATCTGAGAATGGAGCAGAAGCTATACATGTTATGTAGCACCCAAAGACTCTAATAAGTTTTGCACCCAAAGGACTCAAAGAAAAAAAGAAAAATATATGAGCATTCTGCTTCGCGTTGTTGGGGCAGAAGACTTAAATCCCCGGAGCCGCAGAAATTAAAATACGAGACGAGCTGTTCAATAAGGCAGCGTTCACACTTATAATTATTCAAGCATATACAGTCGAACTGAAGAGCTGGGGAAGACTGTCTACTGCCGATTTTACGGTTGGCCTAATCGCCATGTACAAAATTCCATGTTAACAGTGCTGAGCTTGTTTAAACAAACACAATAGCAGGGAAAATTAATATTTTAAAGTATGTGACTGTAAATAAAATTTTTTGCATCCGCAGACTAAATAAAGTTTTGACGTCATCGTATAAATGAGTGCAATGAAATAATGATTAATCCATAATTACAGTGATTAGTCTTTTTAAGGAAAATCAACAGCAAACATCATGCTTATATAGTCTGAGAAAATATAGGCAGCCGTCGACTTTGAACTTCCTTAACCAGCCATAAGTTGATCGTAAACTAACAAGCTTTTTTGGTCTATAATCAACTTACCTAGCCGCATAACTTTTATCAGGTTTTAGTTGGCTTTTTATGGCTTTTTACAGAAGTGATAATGTTTTACCTGACTTCAGTTGATTCAAGCTGTTTTCACATAGCCCTTTATTGGAGCAAATAATCCTTGGCTAAATCATTAGGTTTTGAAGCACTATTAGGTTTTAGCGCAAGCTAAAGGAACATTCTCACTAGTAAGCCTCCCCAGCCCTCAGACCCTCGTTGGGTTCAACAAACCTTACCAGGTTCGAAGTGGCCGACTTTTGACTCGGATTAGTCTTTAATTAGCTTTACTGAGCACCAGCCATTTCCCAAACTTGTAGTCTCTGTTTCCAGGGAAAGCAGCCCTGTAGCTAGAACTGAATTTTTAAAAAGCCAAGGAACATTTAAAGTGGAGCCGTGTCCTCTCTGACTAATGCAATTATTAAAAGAATAAAAAGGAGTGTTTAAAGATCTTTTAAGGGAGATAATCGCTCTCAGATCCTCCCACCCTTAAACCAGACAAGGCTAAATCAAAGCTTTTTTTCTAAATCCATGTTGTTGAAAATAAATATACTTAAATACTTTTACCAAAATCATTGGGTGATAGTAAATTTTAAAAAAACTGGGCCAATAATTTCTTTAAATTCGATGTTGCATCGCCTACTCATCGATATTTGATTTATAGCTGCAAACACCCTGAACTCTTGAAAAAAAATCTTTCACCAATAATGCTTCATACCTAAATATTTAGAACAATATGACATGCATTAAGAAATAAGAAGAAAAACCCACAATTTTAAAAGCATAATCATAGTGCAACGTTAAACTTTTAAAAAGAATTTTCTAGGTTAAAGAGGACATAAATATTATTTTTTTAAAAAAAAAACCCGGCGAAGTCAACTCCGTACCTTATGAGACGATAAAAACTATTACGACCACTAAGAAGTATTATAAAGCAATGCTTTCTATTGTTAAACTAGGTACGTTGCATAAAAAATAATGATGTTTATACATATTTGTAATGCAAATCAGAGATTCCAATCGATAACCCAGACGCCAACTTGCAAGCTATTGTATGTTGGAAAAACACTAAAAATTTTATAAAAATTCTTTACACTCTTAAATGGATTTTAAAATAGGAAGATGCTTGGCGTGAGCGTGTGGGTTTGAAAGAAAGATAATAAGTTCGGAAGTTAATACTCTCATTCATTATTCCACACCCTGTTATAGGAAAGTCAGGTCGTTGATTTTTAACCACAATTTATTTTTTTATTGTTCAAAGTAAAAAATATCAACGGGGGAAATATTGCTAAAGAATTCGTAGATTTTAGCTCACTGGAACAAACAGATTTTTCAATTAAATCCCCCTTACATGCGAACGCAACCTATAATCTGCGGCCCACATTTCAAACAAAAGGATCTCGCATTGTCAAAGTATCGTGATGTTAGATTGTAAAGACCCTTGATTAATTTTAATCGATCTTCGGCTTACGTACTGTTATTTTGTAAAAGAAGTAATCTTTGAAATAAAAAAAAAAAACGCATTCCGTGTACTTGTCGACACAGATGCTAAAGAATGGAACACACCTTTCAAAGAAAGTTAACGCATACATGTTATGATTGGAAATGAACCATAAACGTGAACTGAATTCATTTTTCTTTCCATTTCTTTCCTTCATTCTTTTGATTCTTTTCTTTAATTTCCTTAATGCATCGGAATCGGTTATTTTTCATCGGATTTTACTCGAAGAGGGATTTTCGAAGTTTTTGAAATCGTGTCGAAAGGTAGAATTAAATCGTCAATTGCGTTAAAGTGCAAAGATTGGAAAAGTTGATAATGGAGTTTAACTAATACGCCTTGTTCTTAAATTGGTGATTTGTTTAGGACTGGATTTTGAGCAATATGTTAACACCTATAGTTTGTCAAGAAGTGCAACATGTTGAAGAGTTATGTCAATATGTCTGATATTTGAAAATAATAAATCGTCGGCGAAAAATAATTTTTGATAATATTTATTAATTACCCAAGGGAATGGTAATAGTTTTGTAAATACGGCCTTGCTGTGCAGGTGAAGGTTGATATGGAAGAGGTGTTTACGGAAAGTGGTAGAAAGGTATTCCGAAGATATTTAGAATAGGTCATTGTACGAGAAGCTTCCATTGCCTTGGTTGGTTGATTTAACTGAAGATATTTGCAGTCAGAAAAGGAAAAGAATAAGCGCGGCCTTTAGTGAAGTTTAATGTAATGTGTGTAAGATTTTGACGTCGCTGAGGACACTGATGAATAGTGTCAGAAACCTATAAAATAAGTCATTAAACAGGCTAGAAGTTTAGAAAGCTAGACTCAAAGTTAATGCTAGCAAAGCAATAGACCCAGCTCCGTGGCTCAAATGGCAACTTGCTTGACTCACTCACACTCCGGAGATGGTACCCATAACGCAAAAACCATGGGAAGAAATGAAGAGTCCACGGGAAAAATTGACAGATAACATTCAAGATGGTTGACATTGTTTACACAAAAGGTAAACATAAGAGACAGTTGCCATCTTTGAATTTTTTCCCCAATGCGATCTGTTGGTTCTTCCCGTGTACTCTTCAAATGATAAGAAGTTGAAATTTGCAGATGCGCGAGCTCCCTATAAAAAAAAAACTCTTTGCCCGCATAGAGAAAGATAACTTCTACCGCAAAACTTTTCTTGTTAATGCCATTTCAAATTTTTCACAGCTGATCAGATTTCACCTGTTACCTTGTATGTTGTTGTTATGGACACAAGCTACTGAAGCCCCCAATCTTTGTGTCTGTATTTTCCACTTTTCTTGCTCTAACCTCAAAAAAATTCTTACTAAAGCTAATATTATGTTTGTAGGTAAGAAACATTGTCTACCAAAAAGTGCAAGTTAGCGGACATTGCCAGCGCTCAAGTGAGATGAGCTTCTTAGAGGTTACACTCAGCAGCTACTGATGACCACATTTTTGAAAGTCTCTGCAGCAGATGGAAGAGTTCGCGTGAATAGGTGGAGTTAAACGAAGGTAAGTGATGAATTTTTTAATTATCGTAGATATCTGGTCCACCAGCCTCGTGACTTCCTTGTTAGCATATGAAGTTCTTCGCTCCAATAGTTGTTGAATATTGCCTGCGACGTAAGTTTTCGTGTGTCGGTATTTGTCTTCTGTATCATATCACCTTAGTTTGAGAAAAGCATCTTCAGACCAGTAAACTTGTCGTCATTTATATTCCTCTCGCATTTGTACATCGAAGAAGTTGGAAACTAAATTTAGCAGGGCTTAGGCAACACGGTAAACGAGGCAAGCGTCGCAAGGGGGGGCCAACAACAAGAGGTGCTGCTTAGCTACCTGAAGACCTTTTTTTGCTTGAAGTCTAAAATTTTTTTATAGGGAAAAGGTCACACAATTGCTCCCTGTGAGGGGGGGGGGGCGCTGCAATTTAGAGTGAAGATCTCTTCCGCCGCTTTAAAATTGCTCGTTGCAGCAATGTCCAAAAATATTCACGAATGTTCAATCATGATAAAAATCGCTCTACTGAAATTTTTAACTTGAGCCTATGAACCAGAATCGTATTGACAATATCGAGAAGTTCAGATTTGCTGGACACTACTAACTGTCTCATAATTCTCCATTTCCAACCGGATTTTTTAATTCGTTAAATTGTACCTTTTAACGATTTAACTACAATCGTCCAAAAGTGTGGATCATTTTTTAACTTCCTTTCTAACTGGAGTAAATAAATCGAGGATAGTTGGTCTCCTATTGAAAAGTTAATAACTACTAGTTTGATTAAACTGTAAGAAAACGAACGCAATTACACCAAATTTTCATGTGTAACGAACGAAAACTAAACAAATCTCATAGCTTTCAAAGATTGCCTTCAACTTTCTTTTTATCGATTAACAAGAATCCGTCACCAATATTCAGTTAGCTGTGTAATTACAGGAGAGGGAGTGCCTGTGAACAATTGTCATTGAATGAAATAATATTGAAATAGGAAATTATCAAATTATCAATGCATATTTTATTTTAATTCTATTAGATTCAGTGCATTAACTTTTTTCTATGCATGAAATAATAAAATGAGAATGTGACGTTAGCTTTTTAATAAAAGATGCCACCGAACTACAAAAAAAAAAACTGATACCGCCTCAAGCGGTAGCAGACTAAACCGGAATGGCTCGATATTTAATTTATCATTACGGTGCATTCTTATCAAGTATCAGGAAGTATCAGAATTCCGACGATAACATTGCACTCTTGTAATTGATCTTAGTTTAATGTGCTGGTCATTATCGCCTTTGGATAATTCTTCGATCCTTTTTTTTTTCGAGATTCTGGGTGATGGTTTGATGAGTGGATGCATGAAGCTTTTTTTTTTGTTGAGCGAATATTTGCTTTGTCACGAAATCGGATATGGAGAAAGTTGTGAATATGGTTCGGGAAATAAAATAGTGGATCCTATAAAAATGAGAAAGCCGAATCGGTGGTTCTTGCGTGCGGGCAATGACCAAAAGAAGGAGCGGGTGAAAATTGCGAAATGGATCTGCTTGTTTTGAAATTGTTCGGTGGGTGTGGGTTGCTTCTGAAATGAATGTTTAATACTCAACGTGACTTCCCAATTTCACTAGTTGAGTTTGTGAATAAGAAAATTTTATTTGAAAATAGTCAGCAGACGACCAATTTACCTCTTGAGTTTCGATAATTGGAAAAGAAATGGAGTGGACATGGAAACGGAAATCTCAGAACAAAAAAGTTATTTTTAAATTCCGAAAATGTTGTAGCTGCTTTGAGTATTTATGACTAATTCTGAGCTGTGAATTCTTTTAAACGGAATCCAGGTGTTGAATGTTGGTGTTCACATAATTAGTGGAACTATTGCTGTAGACGTGAATCGAGCCAGCGGAAGTTCGGAAATATTCTATTGGGCAGGTGTAATTTTGCAGCCAAGCAAACAAATGGCAATGATAGGCTCTGTTGCCGGGGTAGTTGTGGGAAGACCTCGCAACCAGCAAATAAAAAGAAACGTTAGTAGATTCCACAGCAATGGTAAGACCACATGGTAAAAGTGGCGAGACTCCAGTAAATACAGAGAGCTCAAGATAAGAAATTTTTGCAAAAATGTAGAGAGACTTAGGTTCAAGAGTGGATATAAATAGGTTTAAAGAATAATTTTGGTGTACTGCACTGCACTTGGCACGTGCTCCCTTATGCAGAAAATTTAACAAATACTGGACGGGACAAGAGGGCATCTAGCGTAAGTTCTTAAGTTGCCCTCGGATAGTAATGTTTTGCCGACAAGGTTAGGCATGCCCGGCTTGATACAAGGATCGAGCTGGGTGGAGGATTGGGCGGCCGTTGAGCTCCAGCCCATATAAATTAGTAATTTTGAAATTTTTTCTGGAGCATTTACCCTTCTGGCAATCAATCAAGCTTCTCAGTCCGTCCCTGCCGTTATAAATTCTTATCCTAACCTTCACTCTTATTGATTTTCAATATTCTCTTTTTTAATATTTTTAAATACCGTATTATAATTGGTGGAAAGTTGACCAATGTGGTAAACTTTCAATTATGTTATTTACAAACAAATTAGGCAGGCTAATTACACATAAACTTTAATAATAGAGCTGCGTTATTTCATTCATGAACCTGGCAATATAATTTGATTAAGTTTTTACGGTTTAAAGTAAACCATATTTAAAAAATATTATATTGTAGATTTTTTAATAGGGGAAACTTTACTGAAGCGATCACTGCAATATAATAAGAAAGTATAAATGTGTTAATGATAAAAAAATACACTAAGGAAAAGGGAGAAAAGATTAATTAATTGAATTAGCCATGTGCGATGTTTATGCTAAAATAAGAAAAAAAATCCTTATGCAAGGCTGTTTTTAATGCTTACATAAACTATTTTAAACAATTTACATAACCTTTCTATACAAGGGTTTATCACGGTTTCGCTATTGATAGTATACATGAATGCATGACTTAAATCGTTGAATTCAATTAAGTAATGCGTTCATACTACTTCTCTTTGGAATGATTTAAAATTAGCCCAAATAAAATTTGCAGTTAGTTGGTTCAGCATGTGTTTGAGTTTCTGCAAATGTGCTAATTTCGTCGAAAAATTGAGATTGAACCGCTTCTGTAATGTTTTAAAAGTTAATTCGCCAAAAATTCTTGTTAAAAAGTCGTTATGCAAAATATTATCGAATACTACAAGTAAAAGGCACACCCTCTGAAAAGTGGTTTTAGGCTAATACGAAATATTTTGTCAAGAAATATTTCGACACCCTTAAATTGCTTTCTCAGTTTGTTTTTAGAGCAGTAGGCCTGTAGGGTAATCGTAGGTAGACGAAGACTAGTCATTACAACTGAACCGAACGACTTTGCTGGATCAACTTTTTAACATATTCTTAAGAAGCAGTTTGCACATTTTAATTTAAAAAATGGATACGATTCATACGATGGATGAAATGCAAAAAAAGAAGCTTTGAAATTAGAAGGCTTTGAGAAAATTCATGGATCTAACTGAACTGATAACTCGGATAAAATGAAAGCCTGAGTTTATTTTCTTTTTACTTAAAGAAAAGATTCCTATCAGGTTTAAATTTGCTTTTAATGAAAAATAAGACAAAAATAAGATTAGGACTCAAGTGGAAGAAAAAAGAAGTGGAAGAGAAAGAAAAAGCCGTCATAGCGCCAATGCAACCCTGGCTCAAGCCTCAGCATACACCTTCACAGTTCAAAATATTTGAGAAAATTTGAAACTTCTAGGTTTCACTCGGGGATGAAACCTTTTCGGTTTCAAATTAAATGCAAACGACTTTCAAATGATACTTTCCTGAAACTATTCACACAAAAAGTTTCAATTTGAAGTCAAAAAGTTTCAATTTTGAAACTTTTTTGACTTCAAATTGAAACTTTTAGGCTGAAACTCTTTTTTTTTCCTCGAATGAGAATATTATTTTGAACTGTGTTGACGCCTGGATTGGCTCAGTCCTGTTGTGTAATTTGACCTAATAGTTGTCTTCTTTCTTAGTCCAATAGTTCTTTTGTCAACAGTAATTGGTTGGAACGACTGGTCACGTGGTACGTGCTGCTGCCAATAATTAGGGGAGGCCAACAAATCTATGTTTTCTAGGTCGGTCGGCCTTGGCAATTCTGAAAGGATTATGTGAAAAAATTCAGCTCTTCAGAATCTTGAAGTTTAGAATTCAGGATCTTCAGGAATTCAGCTTTTAAACAAACCTTGCCCTTTTCTTGTATGAGAAGCTAGTGCCCTTCTAACTCCTCTTTTTGAAATTTTTCGGCGTGCTACTACCTGCAAGTTATCGGTCTCTGAACTTCAATAAACTTAAGTGCGCACTTTATACATTCCTCAAAGCAGAACTAAATGCACGTTAATAATATTATTTTAGCAAAACCACATATAAATTACCTTCTACACTGACATATTCTCATATTAAAATTGCCAAAATTATAATACAACCGTGTTCGCAATATTCTTGAATATAATAATCATATTTGCGGCAAGTTTAAATAAATACCGGTCAGGTTCTGTAGAATTAAAACATATTTATTCTAAAACCTGCTTGGAATTACAATCCTTTGAATATCTGACTCATCCGCATTTTTTGATATTCTTTTAGTTCGGAAAGAATACCTTGCAACAAGATTCAAATTCTGAGTTTTGAGCTTTATTTTTAAGGTGCGGTGTTCTAAGCCTGAAGGTGCAGCACCTTTGTTATTTCTAACGTAAATCAAGTTCCTATATCTACAAAGAGTTTCATAATAGCCCCCGATAAAGCTTTATGCCTGTTTCGGGTTACGAAAGCATATCCATTGGAATTTCATGCTCATGGTGTAGCTATCAGGATGTTGTTGTTTATGTTTTTATCTAAACATTGTGAAACGGCGCTTACGGAAATCTTTTATTTCCATGCAAACGTTTTTGTTACATTACACGCACTGTAATTAATAAGACATGAATTGGTTTTATATTTGGATGCAATAATGATTTAATTTGGTGAGAAGAAACCGCGGGAATCGGTTTATAAATTTTTTCCATACTTGTCAAAAAAATTCTTTTGGGTTGGTTTTTCCTGAAGAAGCTTCGTGGTTTTGATTTTTTTTTTTTGAAGAGTGCACGAATATAGCTGTATAAAAATGCTTGTAGAGACAAATCGAGGTGAGATACGTGACCGCAAATTAGAAAAAAAACCTGTATCGCGATGTGACCATTTGACCGAGTAATACACTCGATCACCGTTACGTGCCGTGATGAGACCTACAGTATATATCTCCCCTCTTTATTCTGAATACCTCTTATTTTTGTATCGGATTGGTTGCGGCGAAAAATGAATGTCCTATGATTTTTCAGGGCGTTAGGTTGATCTGGATTGTTTAGATAAATTGTTTCCAAGTGATTAGGCGAGATGGTAATTTTTATAACATTGCGGCACTTGATGTTTATGATCGATTGTCTAACATGAACTTAGAAATTCTGATATATCGGGTGGTCCATGTTTTGTGGTATTTTTACATGTAATGTTTATCTTACGGGTAGCCATGGTAACGCCAACAACACATTTAAAATAATCTTTATGGATGTACAAAGTTCGGCAATTTGGAGCACTGCATCACATGTACAAAGTCTATTCTGAGTATGGGGATCCGCTTGCTGTCAGCAAACCAAGCTACGTCTCTTAACATAAGAAGTCTTAAAGATAATTACGAATGTCATTTCTTAAGATCGAATGTTTTAGTCAGTGTGTGCCGGAAGGAAGACGTGAATGTTGGGCTCAGCTTGGACGAGTTGATTTTGCCAGAAGCGGTAGGGTCAACACCCGGATGGAGCAGGGACCAAATAAATGTTAAAGAAGCTTCGATCCATTCGATGTCAATGGACTCAATGGAAATGGCGATGATGGGGAATTGGTAATGGATTGATTTACAGCGTGAACCTTCAAAAGCTGAAGACTAGGAATTTTTGCGGACACGTGATGCACAAAAATCAAAACAGCTTAAAATAACTAGCAGAGTTGATGGGGATGTGATTCAGCCTTTTGTTTGTTCACCAGCTTCAAAATTGCGAGTCAAGAAGCTGACAGCCACATCTATGTTATGGAGGTAGAGGAGGAGAAAGGTGTTATGCAGTTTTTAATATTGAACAATGTAGAAAACGATGAAGAGAAGCTCGTTAGGATCGTTCGATTGGCAAGTTTTGCAAGATTCCTAATTTTTAGCACTTGAGTAACTGCAGTTTTATTAGTAAATACACAAACATTTGGGAATTTGGGAAAATTAAAAGGGTTAAAAGTTTTGTTGTAGTGAAATAAAAATCAAAAAAATTGAGGTTATAAAAACATGGCCGCGTGCTTATTATAATTTACAAGTTTTTCTTAGCTTTGAATAATAATACGCCGTTTTTGCCTACCTTGCGAAATATACTCCAACAAAAATCCCAGCCACAAACCCACCCTGGAGTAAAAATAAAATTAAAATTAACATTAGTTAAAATCAATTAAAATTTCTTATAGTAATTTAAAATAGGTACGTAGCTTACCAAGGCCTGAAAATTTCTAGGGATACGCGCCTTAAATTGGTTGGGTATTACAATTTTTAATTCTCTTTGTTTTTGTTGTCTTTTCCTTCGATCCTCGTCCATTTTTACCATAGTGTAAGAAGGAATAAAAATAGCTTCAAAAATATGCATTTTAAAAAAAATGCAAAAAATATGTTTTTATGGCACACTAGAAAGGACGGAATAATTTTTTTTCTTCTTCACATGGCCGCGTGCTTTTTATAATTTACTTTTGCATAATCGTAATAGCTTATATGTATAGCGCGGCCATGTTTTTATAACCTCTATTTTATTAGTAACTGCAGTTTTATTAGTAAGAAGCGACTTCTGTTGTAATCCTTTTTCTTCTTCTTGTAGGCTGAAATTAGAGGTCAGCAAGGAGATTTTCATCTTGGCTGGGACTGCGATGCAAACCAGCTCCTTAAATTCTTAGGCCACGAGATTGTCCTACTGCTCGATTGCTTCTTATGTCGCATAAGTTAAGCGCAAAGGGTGGTTTTTCTTATTTCCTAACATCATATGACCGGAAAGTTGGAGCTTCCGCCGCTTGACCTCGTTGACAACTTCTATCTTCCCCAAACAAATTGGCACTTCAGTATTCGCCTAAATTACATTCTGTGTCGGATTCACTTTTGCTCTCCAATATCGAAAACAAACGTTGCAGAATTTCTTCTTTTTTTTGGCTCTAGTATCTTGTCTACTCGATTTTAGCTTGCATCATTAATAAATTAAAAGCAAATTTGCATATTTTATTCGATTTTGCGATGATTCAGCTGCGTAGTTAGAACTATATTTTAAAAGTGCCGGACTGTCTGACATGTTCAGTTATTAAAATAGATCTATGAATGTAGGGGAGGATAAAATGACTCAGCCCCTCTCGTGCCTCTTTTTAGTAAATCTAGATTTCATCATTGTGAACAATATTTTAAATGAATTACTCTACCATTCATATTTTCATGCTGCTTCATACAAATTCTACCGTTTTTCACTATTTTTCTACTAACGACCTTTCCTTCTTTTGTTAAATCTTAACGCAACTGAATTTCTTTTATGCTTGAGAATACATGAACACATACTTTAATTTTAATATCTCATTATTCCTTTCTTAGCGAATCCGAGACAAATACCAATTTATCAAAAGTATTCACTAAGGGAATTCTTTTATTTTCCCTTCAACTGAAAAGCGATCACCTTGCAAAAGCCTCGCATTCCTTTTTATAGTTTTTGCTTAACCAACCGTGGTTTTTAACAACGAACACATTAATACAGTGATTTTGCATGGTTGGAATCATTTATTTTCATTGGCAAGGCTTGTCGGATGAAATCAAAAGAAAACGGCATCGTCTGCTTTAACGCTGTAAAGATTCGCAGAAAAGAAAAACAATCATTCGGTCTGGAATCACTGGCAATTATCGGAATGCCCTAACAGTAAAATGACAGTGTTTTGATATCAAATAGCTCATTAGCCTAAAATAGATAGCATCCTTGCGAGATTTATCTTTTCGAGCCATAATTTCGAGATAATGAGAGAGCAGTAAACTTTTAACGTTGATAAAACCCGAAAAAAGTTTAGCGGCGGTTTATACGAAAAAGGTTTTTAATTGTGTAAAAAATTCGTGATTAAGAAAGACTATCGCGTATCGATTCAGACGTGACTATGATTTGAATCCTGGACGTGATTTTTTTATGAAAACATTTAATCTCTCTTCTTTTTACCATGAGCAGGAAATATAAACCCCCGTGACCGATTTGCCCTTTTTGGAATCGGATGGTATTATTATTCATTCTCACTTTTACTGATGAACTTTTATGGGAGTAGATACAGAGAACAGAGTGTGCGACACGATCAAGGCGGCAATGGGTAATTTTATACGGTATCAATGTCATCTTTCCGGAGTGAATGAGTTTCCAGAGGCAGAATAATTCGTTCCAGGTGCAATAAAATTAGAGAAAGGCGTAGCTGCGCTTTGATTTTTTTTGAAGTTCTTAATTTGGTTGTCAGATTTTATGAATGTGGTAACGTGGTACAGTTTGTTAAAATCGGTGGAGACTAAAAGTTTCAAAGCCAATGGACGGATACGTTGTTTTCTGGATTCCTTTTAAAAAAGTTTTGACCTTCGACTTCTAGATGTTTTTAGAATTGGATGAACAAAAGATTTATTTAGGTTCTCAAAGGACAGTGGCAGCGTCCGAAGGCCTGCAGGGTTGGTTGCACCGAGTGCAACAGTCACCAGAGGGAAAACAGAATGAGTCTGGATTACAATGTTTAGAACTTTTGAGCTCACGTATGAGGCACTAAGAAAATATACTACTCGTGGATCGAGTTCGACGGAGAAATTTGGTGGGTGGCGGCAGCGGAAGCTGTTTGCCTTGGAGGGCTAACAGTAAAACAGTAAGCAATGCTCACTTTCAAGTGCTCAGGCATTGGGTTCAGGAACCTCGCCGCTTTGCAGTCTTGGTTGCGGATGGAAAATTAACTTTGCAGAGCCAGCGGGCAAAAAAGCAACGTAGCTACATTGGCTAAGAACTCTGAACACTCGACTACTGAAATTTTCTATCCTCTTTTGAATGTTTAGTAAAATCACTGCGTATCATGACTGCTTCACTGAAAAAATCAAGGAATAGATAACTAGAAATGGCCAATAAGCCATGACGTAGAATAATTTTTTAAGAGAACTCTATAATTTTGAGATTGATTCATGTTCAGTATTTTGGTGCATTTCTTTTCCATTAATAAACAGAACGCACTTTGAATTTATCTTTAAAATTTTTATTTTAAATATTATATAGATGATGAAGATTAATTTTGAAGAAAAAGGAAACCCTCGAGCAATATAGTCTTGTAGCTTTGGGCCAACATGCCATCAACATTTCTAATTAATCTTTTCCGTTTATTTATAATTTACTTTTAGCCTGAAGAAATATCTTTATTATCATTATTAATGTCGGGAATAAAAGTATTGATTAAGGTTGGATTTATGATTAAATCCTGTTAAGCTTTTGAAGAAGTATAGTTATCAAAGCCCCTGGTCCAAAATTTAAAATAATATTTTTAAAAAAATAACATGCTAGTCTTATTAGAATATTTAGCAAATCAATTATCGCTTACTGTTTTCTTCGACAGCTATTTTTTTTTGGCCTACAATTTAATCTTTTAGGATATCTTGGGAAAAAATTAATATTGGATATGAATTTTTACCTTTTTATTGGCGGTGTTATCCTGCAAAACTTTTAGTAATCCTTTTTTTAAAATTCCTTGTTGTTGATTTTGGAACTTAAAGTAATAACTACGACATTGTAATCCGTCACTTTTACACTAAAAAAAAAAAAAAATGAAAATAAGTTTAATTAAACATTTTCACATTATTTTGAACAAAAAACACGTTTGAAAAAAAATCAGCACTGGGATAAAGTTCTAATCACTAATATCCATACATAAGATCCAGGAGAAAACACCGTACACTTACTTCTAGCACATGTGTGGCGGAATGTCGCGCTACAACTGAAGTCATGTAGGCTGTCTTAAGACTCCATAGTATTCTTGACTTCCATTTCTTTAAAACATTGCTAATTATATATGGAAAATATTCGTTTTTCGATGCAGTTTTTAAATCAAATTTTTTTTTTTTATATTTTTTGTACAGCAAAATTATGCCTCTTGGTTTTCCAAATTTTCCTGATTGAAAGTCGAATGGGAATTAAGGAAATGGTGGCAAAAATAAGCTACCACCACTTTAGGCCATGGCATCACGTGAAAGGAAGGTAGCTTAGTTTAAATCCCATCTTTTGAGTAAATCAAGCAAAGCTCTTATTAACTTTTTCCTGAGCACTAAAAAACTGAGACAAGACGAAAGATGACCGAAAGGAAAGATTGTCAGACAGACTTCTTGTAAAAATTTTTGGCTCTAAAGCTCTGCTTATGATTTTTCCTGGTCGGCCAGCCATAATTTAAAGGCAACACTGTATAAAAAAGCCCAAACCAAACTTATTTTTTATTTGTAGAAAAACTTAAAAACTTTAATTGTTATAAAATCATGAAATACTTGATTTGACAAAAAATTCAGAGGTACGCTCAGGTATAAATCTCAGGTGCTATGTTTACAAACTAGAAGTCTTTTACTACTTACAGAACAATCTTCTTCGTCTATTTTCATTTAATCCATTCTAAGGTCGAACATCTAAATGTTTTTTTTTCCTTTGCTTGAGGATTCTAAATAGACAAGTCGAATTTGTTGAATAACAAAGCGTTTATTTCAAAATTAATTCAAGGGTAATAATAAAATTTCTCATGGCAATTTTTGTGTTTTGTTTTTATTTTTCATTTTTTTGATATGGGAAAACAGTCTTGTTTTCGTTTATGTAATTATATCATGGTGACATTGAACCTCGTTCATTCAAGATGGTCGTTGAATTTTCACTAAGGTCAGTGATCACTGAGCAGATTTATCCCTCACCAGGATTGACGAAATTCAAAATTTCATCTCCAAAACGTTGTGTTTCCTTATTTGCGAGAACCATTTTTTGGTAAATTTTTCCCCATTGTTTGGGTATAATATATAAAACTTTTCCTTATAATGTTCAAATATTTTTAATGGATAGCAATTTCATTTGGGCATCATGCTATTATTTTTTGTGGTTAGTGATGGTGAGAAAAGAAAGCAATTGTAATTAGCGTTCGAATCGCGAAAAATGATTTTTTATTGTTGGCCAACTTTTTGAGGATCATGTACAGGTGTAGTAGGGGTAGAGGTGAATCGGTCAAAAATTTTAAAGAATTGATCTTGTGGTTGCAGTTGATAAGGAAAAATATCAGAGTTTGGCGTCATAGGATTTTTTCAACTTTTGAGGTTTATCTACATAGCTGCTTTTCGTAGATGGCAAAGTATTCTTACTGCAATTTTTTTGGCCACGTTAAAATTAAAAAAATGAATAAGTTCAAGCTGAGTCGTTAGTTATTGTAATTTAACAGTTTTGTTAATTTACATAATTCGGAAATAAAAAAAATTGGCTGAAAATTTTGACATTTAAAAAAAAATATAGGCTGCAGGTATTTGCTGCTAAAATAAATTTTGACCAAGAAGAAAAATTTACTGATTCAAAATAAATTTTAAGGCTCGACCCGCAATTAAATGATTGCCATGTTATTTCGTTAATTGTGGAATTTCACTTGCTTTTCTAAACCCTGAAATTAATTCAGAAATTAATCAATTAAAGAATTAATAAATTATAATTATTAATAACGTTCTTATTTCAAATTAAATAATAAATCATAGTTAATAAAATATTGAAAATCGCTTGAATTACTTTAAAAATAAAATAAAAATTTGAGATTTACACATACTGTGTAAAGAAAATGAGGGAAGCGAATGAAATTTGAACAATCTGCTTCTGCCTGTTTAAGACTTGAATCCTTTTAGAAAATTTTTAGTGAGTGCTGTGTTAACATTGAGATGATATCATTTCGGTTTTAACTGAAGGTTGTGCCGCACGGGTGGAAGTCATTCAATTTTGACTCATTTTACCGGTTGCCAGTAGTTAGACTTGCTATAGCCAAAATAGAGTGATAAAAAAACTAAGAGCTGACGGAAACAGCCAATCATGTGGAAACCCACAGGAACTTGCCCCTTCATCTTCTGCCTGAAAAATGTTGCGTAGTACCGAATTTACCAGACTAGGCAACGGCTCAAGGGCACGCGCGAAGAATGCGTTCATTTCAAAGAGTTTGTTTTACATTTTTATGAGAATGAGATATCTGAGGAAACATGAAACAAGAAATTAAAGGCATGAAACTGTTTGACTCTCAAGTGGGCTCTTGCCTAGGGGGCGCATGCTACTAAATCCGGCACTGATGTTGCAGCCCTCTCCCAAAATCAAGTAAGGTTGTCAAAAAGGTTTATTATACTTTTTGGCGAGAATAGTAAATCTTTAATATAGTTGCAGCGAATAACTTGCCTTAACATAATTGCTTAACATTTGCCTTAACAGCGAATAACATGCCTTGCGTCATACAGTATTGATGAAATTAAAGCACACCTTCCCAGTCTGAAGACTTCTCAATCATAATTTCTTTTACCTATGAATTTGTTTTGTCTCTGTACTTCGATTTTTTTGTATCCATTTTTTTCTTTAACTTTATTTGATCAAAATTGTTAACATTATTGTAACTTGTCAAATTGTTTTTTTTATAACGTCGTCTAATGACATTGTCCTTTTAGCAATGTTTTATGGCGAAATAAAAATAAAATAAAAATAAAACTTATCGCAACAGTGGCTGCTGCGACTATACAAAATTTATTTGGATCCTAAACATTTTTTAGCTAGAAATTTAGGATTCCAAAGCTCTTTACAAGTGGTGATTGATGTGATCGGTTCATATTAGGAGCCATCCTTGTTATTATCAGAACGACTTCCCTCTGTACGATTTCTACTTGCAGCAATGCGCTTTTCGACATAACCTCCTACACCTTTCCAAGGCTATAATAACCCAATACATTCATTATCTTTTAATCAATTTCCTTTCAAAGCCATAATTAACAGTATAAGGCTTGGTCGAAAAGTTGTATTAATTACCATTCCGTGTAGAAATGGAAATTGTGCTCTCGAATTAGTCACTTCATCCTAGAGAGCGTGACGTTTTATTAAGATGATCAGTGTTATTCATGACATTTGACAATGATACATATTTGCAACTTTGCCAAGTACAATACATGGTCATGAAAAGCAAAGAAAGCGTGAATTCAAATGATATCATAGAACTTGATTCCGTATCAACCTTCTTCAACTTAACCTTATCTACAAATAACAATCCGATCAATAAATCTACGAAAATCTCTAACAATTCATCTCTTGCCTATTCTTCATCTCGCATTGAACAATGCCCGCACAGGATTCTTGAGGTGAAAGATTTGCAATGTTAGTTCCTTTACTTTTTATGTACTTAGCAGAATCGAACGGTTACATAATTTCCGATCTTTTAATAAATTGAGTAACATGATAGGCTTTCAACTGATCTATTGCGGTCAAAAGTATGTATAAAGACAATAGAGTTTAAATGTAGGACGATGACCACTGGCCATGCGTTTCTAGTTTGATTACGCCAATATGTACATAGAGAAACTTGAAACATCAACGGGTTTCGTCTATGCGAAACAGTTGAATGCATAACAGCCATAAAGGATTTAAATAGAAAACATCAACTTCACGGACAGTGAACATCATTCTAAATTAAAGTGTTTATTTATGATTAGAACTTTTTTTTTTAGTTTTGAAACAATACTGCAAATAATGTATAGTGTTCTTTTAGGTTATTGTCCTCTCGTTTACCGGTCCATGTTCTTGATTTCAGTTTATGCCGATCCCATCATGTTTGATTTAATTTTTAACCTTGTAAAACAGTTCGATTTTTTTTCGCATTGGAGAAGGGCGCTGTAGATGCATCCGACAATAGAAAAGTCAATTTATTTTTATTTCCGTACAGAATTTTTTTTTAGCATGTCAACATGACAAGCGTTTTTCATTCTGAACTGTTCAAGCACATTATTGCATTCCTACTCGAGAAGAAGGAAAAAAAAAAAAATCGGCCGTGTCCTTAAATTCTGCGTTTTTACAATAAACGGATATGAGCTAGATAAAAGAAAAATATTGTTATAAAAATACGAGGCGTTGACACTGTCAAGACACCTACATTCGTACTCATCTTAACCGGTGAACGGGTTGTAGGTCAGATGAATCCAAAATTGGCACCTGACATTGTTTGAAGGTGTAAACACGTTTTAATAGGAGAAGGATTAGTTTTCTGAGAGAGGAAAGCATCGGATATTTTGAAAATGTTAGGAATCCCGTTTAAAGCAAATTAGGTAGTGCTTTACCAGAGATTGATGTAACGGTATTTTAAATATTGACCTGAGATGATAATGCGATAATGTCATGATTGCTGTTTTGTTTGAGGGGTATATTGTTTCAGTTTAGTTTGACAAAGCAGTTTTTAATCTGTCATCGTTGATTTGAATGAAGATGACAAAATGTTTTGGAAAAAAAACAATCCTATATACCCTACAGACCCCTGCACGGACCGGGCCCGCGGCCCGCGACTCTAGGCCCAGCCCGGCCCGCCTAGAGCCGGGCCGGGTCGTGCTGACTACAACACGGGCCCGGGCCGTTTCGGGCCTAGGCTTTTGTAAAGCCAGCCGGCCCGTTTCGGCCCGTTTTGGCCCGGGTCGCTCCGACATGTCTTTCCCGGTAATGCATTCGAAGAAAACTTTGGTCGAGAACTTTGTATTCGAAATGAAAAACATTTTGAAAAAACAAAACAGTAATATTTTCTGCATCCGAATAAAAAAAATAAACAAACAAACAAGAAAAAAATTCGGCTTGCAATTTTCAAAATTTGAAGTTTTTTATTTCAAAATCTAAGAAATTTAAAAAAGAAAGTAAAACTAAAAAGGGCGTGCAAAATGGAAGAAGGGTCGCAAGATTCATCCTCGCAATCCCTGCAACAAGCGCGAGCTCAGAAAGGGCGTTCAGTTCTGCGGGCTTCGTCCTTAATGTCAGAAGAACTGGCCTCGCCCCGGACACAGTCGACGCAATTTTATACTTGCACGCTCAAAAAAAAAAGTAGCTGTAAATTTTTTAATTAATAAAAAAATTTTTACCCAAAAATTTGTCTTCAAGCCCGACGGGCCGAACCGGGCAAAAACCGGGCCTAAACGGGCCGGGCCTAAAAAATTTGGGTTAGAGCCGGGCCGGGCCGGGCCTAGGCAATAGAAAACGAGCCCGGGTCGGGCCGGGCCGCCCAAAATTAGGCCCGTGCAGGGGCCTAATACCCTATATGCCCTAAATGAATAAAATAGACGTTTCCTTATTTGCCAGTAGCTTTGAGGGTGGTAGTCTTTAAATCACTCTTCTACAACTATCATATTTTTCACTATCCCAAGTGCCGCAGAGACTATTTCACGAAAAAACGCTAAACACGACACATGCATTTATCTTATAAAGCTTTCAAAATATTGAAAAGACAAACTGCGCGCAGTTAATTGGATAACTTTAATTTAAAAATATTTACTACTAGTTGCTGAATTCCGAGTCAAGACTCGTGTCAATTTTAATAACGCCAAAAGAACAAAAATTTTATAAAAAGAATACCAATAACTTTTCGTTTATTTTCACCAAATTTTACTTTACAAAATGAGGGTTATATGAATATTCTACTTTTGATTTATTTAAGATTCATTCGATTAGCTAGTAATGCTCATTAATCATGATTTTATTACTTAATGTGATGTACAAGTAACAATCCGTAATTATAATTGATTAACTAATGAATTTATTTCTGGAGAAAAAAGTGAAATTTTTTTTAATTGGCAAAATATTGCTACAATGACCTTCTTGTGGTGGTTTACGCGGGTTGGGCTAGTATGTTCATGATTCATTGAATAGATTTTGAAAGAATTCATTACCAAATCCCTTTTGGGAAAAATATTTTACGATATTTAGCATAGATTTTTAACTGAACCGAAACAAAATGATATTAACGTGTTTGATCAAGCATATTTCAAAGTGTAAGTTTTATTTTTTTTACGGATTCTTCTAAATTCAGAATGGTTCGATTGCCCCGAGCGGAGGTTAATGCTTTTCCGATTCACCTTGTGCAAATTTGGGTTGTGGTTTGGTGTTTTCTGCAACATGCGTTACTGTGTTCTCAGAAAGCTTTTCGGTCTTGAGAAAATTTGAAAGTATTGATAAGGGACAACGCGGCTATTAATCGTCTTTTACTTCGGTTACCGAAACTTCCTTTAGTCTCAGGCGTGGAAACCACCTCGTGAATTGCGGCGGAGAAATAGCTATTCTTAAAGAAATAGAAAAGGTGAAACTTAATGTACGTTTAATCTAATTTTGTCATCTTGAATAAGTTCTTCCCTAACGACATATTAAATTATTGCACAGTTCACGTACTATTGTAAGTGAAGTTCATTGACTTGCTTAGAAGCAGAAAAATGTCATTTTCATGAAAAATCAGCAAATTAACTTTTCTTTTCCTTCTTCTAACACAAAAATTTTGAAAAACATTATCTTTGTTCAATTTTTTCTAAAGAAAATTGCACACTTTACTCTTTCCCGTGCCCGAAAAAAAGTCACATTATCAAGGACGGTGATCATTTAAATTTTCACAAACGATTCATACCAGCAAACATAATTAAAATGCGACAAGTAAATGTTAAATCTGTAATGCCATCGTCCCAAGAACAATCGACTCTCAACTCTTAACAGATTACGTCATTTTCTTTTTTGTTCTGAAAACCATTGCTGCAGGCTAATGTTCCATGCAAGTTGTAGATTCGAAGATCCATTATTCGCTTTGCAACACTTTCAGGGTCAAATTCCGTAATTTTTTTATCCACTTGCTCGTTCTTTCAAAAAAATTTTAGCCGAAAAAGATTAATGTTCTTGTTCGAACGCAAAATGTTCAGCATTGTGAAATCGCGATCATTTTACCAGATCAAAATACCCAGAACACATTTTTCTAAAATCGATTTATCGCGTATCCGTAAAACCGCGGAATTCTACCGCATAATCCGAAACTTTCACAAATAAATCCTATTAATTTAAACAGTTGTTATAAGGCTACATAAATAGTTTGCATGTTTAATCCCTACACATTCAAACAGGGAAACAGTTTAATTCAATGTTATTTACCCCTACTGGATTAAGCGGGGAAGCTTTTAAACGCTTCGGTAATTATCATAGTGAATATTATGCTCTTCACGTTTAAAAATTAGGAATCCTCAAAAGAACAAGGAAGTCGTAAAACTTTACACGCCTTCTTTTAATAAAAGTTCGAAATGAAACTTACGGAATAATTATGCACCGTCAATGTGACATTACAATGAGCTATAAAAATGGGAAGAGGATTCCAATGATCGGACATGGCCAATAAGCAAAAACGATATGGTCTTTTAAGTAGTCCCAAAATATTATTATTAAGCATCTATGCTTAATAATGCGTGAAATAATGTGTGTATAATTTATTACGCATTTGACTTCTCTTTTCTTTTATTCGATCAATACTTTCACTTTGGCAAGAAAAATACTTTTTACTTATCGAAAAAAAAAAAACAGGGTTTTGTTTGAATATTTCCGGTTACATCTATCTGCACATCCAGAAAGTTGCAAAACAAACAGAAAAGTCTGTGCCTGGAAAATTCGGTTGAGAATAGAAAATCTTAAATGTTGCATTAAATATTAGATGCAAAAATAGATTTTAAAATTAAATCAAACATAAAAGTCAATACTCCTTTGAGCTTTCCTTAAAAGAAGAAGAAAATCGGATTCAGAATCACCCCGAGAAAGTATAAATACAATCTGTGCTACCAACAGGATCTTAATTACCACGCTATTAACAAAGTTTTAATTTCGCATGATGTTTAAGAATATTTTAATTTTTACCGTCTACTTTACTTTTTCATCTTCCTCCCAATGCTGAGCGTTTTTCTCGACGTTGATTTTATCAAAACGTTATGCTTTTCTTTTTCTTTCAAAAAAAAAAAAAATGACAATCAGAAATTTCAACGACGACACCATTTTCAATTTTCTGTTATTTTTTTCCCAGTTCGACAAATTAAATTAGAAAGTAATATCGTGACAATATTTGCTCGATCTCGTTGGTCATTAAACCGATTCAATATAAATCGAGCAGCAATTATAATGAATGATGCAGATCATGAAATAACCAAAACGAAATGAAGTTGATCTGATCTGACATTATCTAAGATTTTAGTAAATTATATAGAGAAAGAGATTTGAAATTTAAGGAAAAGCCAGTGGTGTAATTATCGATTATTTTGTTAATTTTAATTTGTAGGAAGCACAGAATAATTTTTTTTAATTTTTAAAGTGGATTTTAATGCGTAAGTTTTGATTTGGATGTTAAATCTTCAGTTGCAGAATTCGGTATTGGGTGATTCAATTGTTAGCCATTTATAAATGAGAGAACTAAAGATTATCTCGAGAACATGGCACCCCTTGTACAGCAAACGGCTCATTGACGTGTACACTTACTATTAGTCTCCCTAGGGAGAATATTCGCTAGGAGTATCTGTAAGGTGCTGTAGTCTGAATTGTTCTTCTCTCTTCTTCTTCTTTTTCCGCCTTTTTGCATCCACTCCCAAATTTCTCCATGTCTTACGGTTCTCCGCTCTCCGGAACCAATCCCTTCTTGCTGTTTAAATGATATCATCGAGCTTTTTGAGATCTTCCCTTACTTCTCGATGTTAAACGCGGCCTCCATTGGGTTAATGTTACTGCCCTCCGCTCCTGGTCCTGCCTGGCTACATGCCCTACCTACTGCCACTTCAGCTCTGCAGCCACTTCATCTTCCATCGCGTCTTCAAACGATTCTTCAAATCCAGCTTGAAATTCTCCAGCGCCAAGATCGTCAGCAGCATTAGGATTGCCAACATCAACATAATCTTCTAGATAGTCGACAAGATCTTCTTGTGCTGCTTATTCAAGCTAAAATAAAGTCATCAGTAGATGCAAAAAAACATTTATGAATAAAATATGTAAGGTAGTAGTTGCAGAGCTGTAGTGGCAGCAGGTAAGGCATGTGGCCAGGTAGGGCCAGGAGCGGTGGGCTCTGCAACACGCCTTACTACGTCAATCACCCGCTACTACCTGCGGATCGTTTCATTTCTGATCCGATCTAGCAGGCTTGTGCCTAAAATGGACTTCTCCATCGCTCGTTGCGCCACGCGGAGCTGGTTGGCACTTCTGGTAGTTAGGGTCACAGTCTCTAGGTCATAGGTTAGAACTGGAAGAACTTACGCATCGAAGACCTTCCTCTTTAGATTCAGGGAAATTCTCAGCTCTCTCAGTACATGTTTCAGATAAGCAAAGGCTCCCCAAGCAAGGCGCATCCTTCTATGAATTTCCGATGCCCAGCTTGACAGTGTGACCCTAGTAGATATACTCTTGCGCATTCTCAATAGCTACTCCATTAATGTGCACAGGATCTTGAGTTCCTGACATGACTTTCTGCATTGTTGTATCCCAGCAAAAGCTTTGCTTAATATTAACTTGACTGGATGATAACAATGTGACCCTAATAGCAGACAATATTCGCCAGCTATACCTGCTGGAGTTCTTCTTCAGTATTCCACATTTGGCAAGGACAAATAATTTTAATAGCAGCTTTTTCACTTGTTATCATCAATGCAAAAATTTTCAAAATACTTCTCAAAATAGATTTTACCTAAAAAAAAAAAAGATGTCACTAAACCACTTTTTTTCCTTCCGCTTTGCTTACACAAGTACAATTTGTCAGGTTCAAAAAACTGGTGCCGCATGGTGTAACAATAAACGGGACGCCCCTGTTGATTAATGTTCTTCCTGCTTTCGTCTATTTTAATTTACTCTCAACCGCAAGTCATTAATCCATTGCAAAACTTAAATTCATCTAAAGCAAATCCCCCATCAAATTATTCGCCAGTAAAAAAAATCTTCTTGATTCCTAAATAAAAGCAAAAAATCCCGTATTTAATTTTAAATTGCAAGTATCTCATTAAGCAGTCCATAACCTAATAATGATTTCCCATTTTTTAACCCAATAAGTGCTGCACACGCGGCAAACATGCGAACCACAAGGTGTGAAACTTTCACTGTAGATGTCACACCAATCCGCAAACGTATAATAAATTCATACTCTCGTAAGTTAGACATGGGCGTGTTGTTCTTTTGTTTATTATGAAGGAACAAAACGTGAGAAAAAATATAAGAAAGATGATGGGGTTACGAATGGAACGGGTTGAAAATATTTATGTAAGGAAATACTCACATACCAGTTTAAATTTTTAAGAAGATGGAGCTAACCATGCTGAATGTTGCACGAAATGGGATTTTATTTGAATTTGGGACGTATCATTAAGCGCCATGTTGGATAGTAAACAGACAAATGTACTGCTGAATGTTATCAGAAGTTCTTTTTACGTCATCAAAGGTAAATAAAAACATTATTTTTCGGTGTGAAATTCGTCGTGTATTTATTTTTGAACAAGTTAAATTTAGTTTATAAGTTCGGGATTTTATTTTTTCGTTAAGTTTTGTTAGTTTTCCACGGGAGTTTTTTTTTTCCTTCATTTCAATTATGTGATATCGAGATTTTAATTGTAATGTTCGTTCGGGCGGGGATCGATGGAATAGTTGAGGATTATATTCACATTGCATGAACCACATTATATTTCTCGTGCTTTTTTCTTTTTTTTAGTGGGTTAATTCCCGCGAACTCGAATTTCCGAACCTTTTTCGGAGTTTTCTCATGTGACATTTGACATTGTTAAACCGTTGATGATTAAGGATTAAAGGAGCTCGATGGTTTTCCGTGTGTGATCGCCATGTCGTGATTTTATCTTATTGGAAGTATTATTATGTGTAGTTTTGGACAAAGAGGTTTGAACTTCTTGAGACAGTTCTCACATATTGGTAAGTTTCTGAAATTTACATTTCCTCATGATATAGGGAAGATTGTTAAGGGTTTGATCCGTATAAAAATCAAGAAGAATGGAAAATAATAATTTGGGTTATTATTTAAATGTTACTTTTGACCAGTTGAGGTTAAAATGGTTTTCTTGACTACCTGTCAGTGGAGAGGAAATAAATTAAATCTTTGACTTAATCTAATTTTAAGCTTAGCTAATTTTAAAGCTTTCTTGATATCCGTACTTTATATCATGACTTTTTTTTTTGAAAATTCTATTCGACAAAATAATTAAAGTAAAATTCTAAGATTTTTAACTTATCGAAACAAATTTTGAAAAAAGATATTTAAATCGCTTACCTTAATAAGAATTTATTTAATTAAACAGTATAACTGTGACATGAAAAGAGATCCCGTGTATTAAGTGAGGATCGATTCAAATTATGCAACTTGCTGTTGAATGATGTGTTTTAATCATTAATAAACCATGTGAGGTTTACCACATGAGAATGGTTCATTTTAGTGGAATCAAAACCCTTTTGCTTTGTTTAAATTTAGCAAAGCTTTCAGCAGTTGTTGAATACTCTGATAAAGTGGTGCTTCATTTAAAAAAATTTAAAGGGCGATTCTTTTTTTGAAAAGAATTTACTTAAAAGAGAATTTAATGAGTGATGAAAAGGGGGCCTTTTTTTGGAATAAGGGAAAATCGCGATGCGTCGCGGCAATCTTTTGTCAGCGACTCGTCGCTGACACAGAAAGGATGTTTGCTTTGACGGCGAAAGATCCAATGTCTGTTTGTAAGTCGGCAGGGACGATTTATTAGTTGTCAATACCTTCTGTGGTCGTATATCAATGATAATAGGATGATTGTAGAAAGTTCAAAGAAATCTTTGAAGTTTCATTGTGTTCTGATTTTAGCGATTTGAAAATTTGTGAAATCTTTTTTTTATTTGGTTATGGGTTGATGTTTTGTAAAGACTTAAAAAAAATGGTATTTAGCTGGATTGAAGGGATATATATTAAATGAAGGTTGTTGCCAGTACTAACGTAAAATATTTTAATTTGAGATTTTGCCCAGGATTATAAAATCAGGAAAATCCAGATTCTTGGGGATTTTCTAGTTTTTGGGGAAATCTAGCCGGTTTTTGGGAAAAATTATGCAAAATCAAAAATGCAAAAACGAATAATTATTTGCAAATAAATATATTTTAAATATTTTTTGAATTGAAACAGAAGATTGAAACAAATATTAAAAAGCTAGACAAACATAAGAACGACAAAAGGGAAGACTAAGAGAGCAGCAGTGAGAACAATATTTTGGAAAGGAAGCATTAAGACTTGGACAGTCCCTTACCCAGATTAAGAAGATGACATCAGAAAGAAAAATGTATTTGAAATATGCTGGAAAACTTGACTTCTCGTGGGAGGATTTGAGAAATGGGGAAAAGAACTATTTTTTAAGTTAGATATTTTTAACAAACTACCTCATTGAAGCCTCTCATTTGTCAGCTAGCCCTTGTACAAAACTGAATTCTAGGAATCAATATTCAGATAAAAATAATGTATTATTTGAATATGAAAATTTCTATAGCCGAATAACAGCGAAGATAAGATAAGCTAAGTGGGAATCGCGGTTATTCATAAAATTAGGGAATAGTTCCCAGGTGGGCTTAGGAAGCAGTAAGAATACTGTCCGGCTCAAATAAAGTAATTTTTTTAGCTGTATTTTTTAAAATTTCGTGCATTTCCCTCATAAACTCTTGAAGACTATGGTGGACCCAGCCAGAGCTCCACACAGTTTTAATGGGATTTGGGTTTCAAATGGGTCCAGCAACAGACCAGGCAACAACAGGCTTTTAGTCTATAAGGGCTCCTAGATATTCAGTAGTCATTAATTGATAATTCCAGTCCTTTTCGAAAGTCCGGCTTTGACCTTTTAAGATTTGTTTCAGACGGCGCCTTCGTCTGAATTTCATTTTCGGTCAGAGACAGGGTTTGCCCTCGTTTTATTGATGTAGCCATAAGCCCAGCCCGCAATTTCCCAAATAACATTTTCTCTCCAGAAGAAAATCGAACTGGAAAACTCGTTTTAAAAAAATTTCAGGCTGCGTGTTTTAAGGCAGCTTGGCCCAGACAACGTTAAGTTTCTATTCGCTGCAAACTTTTTAAACTATTCTAAATGCTTTTGCCAAAGCTTTCAAGGGAAGAGGGTGTTTAAGGGAGAAAAATTATCTAAAACGAATATAGAATCATGAATATGCAATATGCAGGGACTTAAGGGCTGAATTTGCCCCTCTCGTGATTCATATCTTGTCTCCTATATAGCTGACGGATTGGAACGGCCCTGATTTTTGACACATGAGGTAAATCTTTCTATTCCTAGTAAATATCTTCAAGAGTAATAATATTGATCGAAAAATAGTTTTGCTAAAATTTTCAATGAATACAGGCTGCTGAACATGCCTCCAAAGCAGTAATAATAATAATGTTCAAAGAGTCACCGTTTCGGTTTGTTATGCTTTTTAAATAAAGATCATGCAACATCGCCCATAAATCTTTTAATCTCACATGAAAAGAATGTTAAGACTACGGAGGCTTGGAAGATGACAATGATGATGTTTAGGTTTTGCTCAATTGAATAAAACAATGGGTACCGTTATTGGAGTTCGTCACTCTTCAATGGTGGCTCTTCGGATACCGTTTTTCAGCTCATTCATTGTGACTTGAAAAAAAAAGTATAATTATTGCATCGAATAAAATATTTGAATATTCATAATTCTTTTTTCTTTTTTTTTTGTAATTAGTAAGGGAAAAGGTAGTTTGCTTTAGCTTTTCTAAAACGTTTAAAAGTGATTTATTAAATGAGTTCCGCGGTTTTTACTACATACTTGTCAAGCTGTATATTTCAACGGAATTGTCTTCTTTAATTTTCTCGGCGAGACGAGTTTTTGTTTAGGGGGGGGGGGGGGGGGGGGGGGAGGAAAAGGCGATGGGATCGAGTCGGTGATAGCGCCGTCCAGTCTGGCACGTTTGCTGTAAAAATCGTAAAGTATGATGACTGCTAGCTGGCATGGCTGGTTTTTTTCCGCTCTGGGTAAAAACTAAACGAGTGAACACCGTAAGATTGGCGCCGAGCGATTAGCAATGGGAAAACCGTATTTACATGGTGTAAATAACAGGAATCTTATGGGAATTTTAACGGAAGGGGGAGTTTTAAGCTTTCCAGTTTTATAACTTTTAAATTATAATTTCCGTATTCAGGCTAAGGCAAGATTTTAAATATTCAGGAAAGTCGAATCTAATTTTCGGGAATTAGTAGGATGAAGGTATTACATTGCGACGAGTTTTGCCACGAAATCAGGTTTGGTTATTTCTTTGGCGTATGGAGAAAAAATGAAATCAGCCCAGTAGACAGAATCGACATCATAGCAGGCACTTAAAAATTAAGAAGGGCACATTTTCCCCTAAAAACTATAAATTCCATTATTTTTAATTTGAGTAATCTATCGTCCTATCATTAATTTCAAGATTTAGCAATTTTATTTTTTTTGAAAAATTTCAAAAGGGGGCGTTGCCCTCTCTGCCTTCTTCGCTATAAGGTCCTGAACAAAATTGGGTGGGTGAAAAACTCACTAAAATTTTTTACATAGGTAAGGCTGAACACTCAAATGATCGTAATTGATTCCAAACGAAAAAATTTAATATTAGGCCAACTCATGTTAGCTAACTAATGTTAGGCGGGCTTAGGGAAGTGGCGATCCCACCGCCTAATGGCTGTGACTATGCCACTGCATGCAGCCAAGACCGTTAAAGGTCGTTAAATATTCCGGGTAGGGAGCAGCAAGCCTTACCAGTACTGGCTTAGGTTTGAAAATAATACTGTCGGTTAGACCATATCGCAAGAGGCAGAGTTGTAACAACGGTATGGTTCCTGTACCGCGATGCGGAAGGTGTTGGAAAGCCACCGCATTAATTTTCCTTGTATAGCCATCATGGCTAAAGGTTTGCTGCGCAAGACCCAATACAGTTGTTTCGGATCGGGTTTTTGCTTAACGCCATACGCTCTTTGGCCGTGATGGTCGCCGATCTCCGCTTCGGAGTGACATTGTAAGAAGGCTAACTCATTGACTAAAAATCTTTGCTTATTTATTTATGGAAATTTCCCCCCTGATATCAACCTTTGTCAACCCTATATTGTACTGCTTATAACTCGTGAAACTAATCCGGTAATTTTGATAATATTGAAAAGTGGGAAACTTAAAAGTTATTTAATAGGATTTTACAAGCTATCGATAAATTTCCCCAAAAGTTTTAGGTGGAAAAGCGAAAGCTGAGATTCCCTGCATATTACACTAGCTCGAGAAATATGATGCTCAATGCTAATAGATTTATCTGTTAAGTTAAGGAACCGTAAATTAATGGTAAAAGGGATATGAAAAGAGCCGAATTAGGTGGTCTCGCTCTTTTAATGTCAATCTCGTTTTAATTTTTACTATACAGTATGAAAAGATTTTTCCCGAGGTTTTGCAGTATAAAACCGGGCTCGAGGAAATGTACAGCGTATTTAAACTTCTTGAGTTCTCAATAAGGAAATTTTAAACTATAAACTTGGACACTGAAATATTTCCTGAATCAAATGTCGCATTTTCAAATCGTCTTGGAAAACCCGAACTATCCGGAGCTTTGAAGATGAAGAAAATAAATCTAAACTCGGATTCCAACTCAGTTTTAAGTGCGAACTTTTAGGCGAGTTGTGAAGTTTGCCGACTTTAGACTAGTCGTGATTTCTCCTATCTAAACTGATTGATCTAATTAAATAAAAGTGATTGAATTTTGCTGAAAGAGCTTGAGTTCTGTGATTTAGTTTAGTTGAATTGAAGAAAGTATTGAGATTTTTTTGCAAATATTATTGGGAATTTGATGGGAGGAGAAGGTTGGAAGTTTTAAAGAGCTAGCGCCCATCAAAGCAATAATAATTATTTTTGGTTATAAAGATCTTCACATTAAAACGATTATTGAGTTTGGGAAGCTAAAGGTCTAAAATGGGGAAAAAAATTAAGTTAAATTACATTTTTCGCAATACTCTACCTCAGCTCGAAACTAGCAAAGTGTACTTGTTTGTCAGTTTGTCACTGTCAGTGAGAACGTCAGAAACATCCTGAAAAATAAAGAGCTTTAATTGAATATCAAGTGAGGCGTTTGAAAGCTCTTTCAATAATAAAACAACGTGCTTCACGGAAAACCCCTGGTTCGTAGTAGCAAATGTACAGTGCAATATGTTTAAAATTTTTTTAGTATTCTCGTAAAACGAAAAAAAAAAAAAATTCACCAAACTTTTTAAAATATGACGACTCATTTGATAAAAGTTTCAGACATTTGAAGATTTCGAGTGGCGTAGAGATAAAGTCACAATATAAAAAGCTTCATTTGATTTTTAAAGAAAGTAAAGGCAAAAGAAAATTATCGAAATTCATCAGAAATGCCAGATATTTTTTTTAGTTGAAGCTGATAAAGAGAGTTTTCTAGTTTTATCAAGAAAAATCTAGTTTGAATAGGATTCCTTAAAATGCTGTGAGCGGAGCTGTGGAGATTCGGAAGCAGCTAAGTTGATTTTAAAAATTTGCTAGAACTTTTATTCATGTGTTCATTTTGTCAAGATTTTTTTCACTTCAAAATATTTATATTTAGTGCCTAAGGCCCAAGAACCTTCACCTTTTCTTCTTCTTTAACTTATAGTCATCCACTCCTGAATATAAACCTTTTGTATCTTAAAATTCTTCAATGTTGAACAAGGTTAAATTAAGCTGGCGTCTTTTTCGTCTGGAGTTCGTAGTCTGTATAGCGTCGAAAAATTTTTGTAGTCCAATTTGAACATAGCCTAAAAAGACAATCCCAAACGATGAATTTTGCTCTTAAGCATTCTGTTTATACGTAAATTCCTAAAAGCCCTTTAAATCGTATTCAGAAATAAATCCTGACGTTAAATCAATGCATCAAACCGATTACAATTATCGAGCCAATCGAATGGAAACACTTGATCGTCAAGCAGACGATACTGACAAGATTTATTAATGAGTGCTTTCTAACGGTTTTCCCCTTTTTGGATTTATTACAATGCGGCTGCTCTCATTTCATTGGGGGATGAAAATTTGAAGAAATCAAGGACATTAAACTTGTGTTGATCGAACAAAGCAAATGTAATGAAAATAATGAAAATAAAGAGATGAGCATTTTCGGTTTAATTCAAAAACTTTCCCTTAGCACATTCCACTCACTTGACAGTTAATTCTACCAACCAAAACCAACTTTTCCGTGGCTGTACAAAATTTGTCTCTTTCCCAGAATCATAATAACATTCCTTAATTCGTTTATTTCTCTTTCTTTGCTTTTTTTAAAAAAAAAAATCCTTCCAATTAGTTGTGTGTAAAGATTAGCTTTAGTTAATGAGTATAATATCTAACTTAACCTCTTTGTTACTATTCTCATTTAGCTTTTAACAGCATCAAAGTATTCTTTCTTAAAAAACTTCTTTTATCTTCTTTTCTTTTATAGGGGAAGAAAATAAGAATTTTCCTCGTTTAACCAACAGTCACGAATGAGATGGAGGAGGAGGAAATTCAGAATGTCAATAAACACAAAGTTTTATTAAAATGTACCAGAGTTCCGTTTTTCAGTAAACGATATTGATTAAGCGACGCTAATCCTCCATTCATAATCCAACTGAAAGATTTCCGATCATCCTCCCTCGATTTTTTCAATTCTTTTATTTTATGAAAAAAGGTTTTTAATAGGATTGCCGTCAACTAACAGCCAATTTTAAAGGGTTGATCTCCCATTGAATAGATTTTAATTTTTAGGGTTTAGAAGTTTTCGCCTTCAGAATTTTTTAGCAGCAAGCAATGTGTAATTAAATATACTACAATGGCAACTATTTAAGACAGAAGAGGAGTCCACTAGACGTTGGACTTGACCAGTTAGATAAGTCGAACAAGTTGTAACAAGTTCAGTAATGCTGAAACTAAACATTAAACCAGAGAGGCTTGTTAGAGCTATTAGGCAACTGTTCACTTGATGGCTTTTTAAAGCCGTAATCATTTGGCCGCATGAAAAAATCATGTTATGTTTGAAATTCGTTTTGCTTCGTGATTGGCCTTAGCGCTGTGATTTAAATGAAAAGATAAAAAGTGATTGGCGGAGAAATCTTGATCATGTGGTCTTTGACTCACTACGTTTTCTTTTTCCACTGCAATAGTCCGGCACGCTGCCACTTATTGAGTCACATGGCAAGCTTTTAAAAAAATTTTAGAATAAAATTTCTCTTTATTTGTTTTTGTGAGCTTCGAATTCGGAAAAAAACTTTTAAAATGTTGATTCCGGCAAAATGACCGAAAACCAAATAAAGATGTTGTATTGGACAAGTTGTAACTTGTTCCAACTTGCTGAAATGTTGTGCTGGGGAAGTTGTAACTTACAACAACTTGCTAGGAAATTGTTCTGGACAAGTTGTAACAAGTTACAACTTGTCCAGACTTTAACTTGCTACAACTTGCTAGGAAGTTGTTGTAACTTGTTACAACTTGCTAAAATGTTGTACTGGGCAAGTTGCAACTTGCTGCAACTTTCAACACAGGCCACTATTCCTCGAATGAAATTCTCATGACAACTCTGCTATTTTTTTTCTTATAATCTTTCAAAGAAAAAGTATTAAAAAAATAATATTCTCAGAGTTCAAAATACAAAGCTAAATTACGTCATTAATTTCTTAGTTTTTTGTTTCTCCTTATTTTTATTTGCATATTTAAAGAATAATAAAAAAAATTGTGATATCATGAAATGCTGACTGTAATTTTTTTTTTTTAACGACATACACTCTCTTTTAAATACGTTTTCAATTAAATTATTCGATATATTTCATCGCTCTAAGGTTTAAAATTTTGATCAAGGGGTTTTCACAAAAGCTTTTGCGATCTTCCTTTCGAGCGAATCGTATTTTGATTAAAACGTCTTTCTTTTCACGTGATTGATGTTTGTCTACTTTGTTAGTGATCAGATATTTGCCTTTTTTATTTTTCACGGAGGAAGATTCCATTTTCTTTTCTTTTTTTTTTCTTTCTTCATTTTTCTCTCACTTTAATACTTTTATTAAAGGAGACAATGACGTAATAAACTTTTGCTCTCAATTTTTTTTCCTTCGGTTCAATAAGGAAATCTAAAAAGAAATATAAAAAAAGCTCTTGAAAAGGAAAATCAATTTTATAAAATAGCCATATTCGAAAGTTTTTTTTTATATTTTTTGGCTAAAATAATAATCTTATTAGAATGAAAATAATAATAAAAAAAAAAATCTCGTTTTTTTACAAAAAAAAAAAAAAAAAAAAAATAATCCAATTCTATCAAGGTTAACTGGAGATAATCTGAAAAAGGTTGTCAAGGTTGACAATTAAAAGGAATGGAAGCGGAAGAAGGCTGTTATCAATTTCAACGATATGATTCAATATTGGAGCAAGCAAATAAAACTGAATGAATGAGATTGCTATAGAGAGATGATGGTAATTGCGTTATCGCGATTCTAATTGTGTTACTTCTGTCACAAAACTAAACTGTCAAAAGAGGAAACGCAGGGAAAGTTTTTAGGGATGGTAAAAAGGGGAGTTGTTATTAAGAGATAAAAGGATTCGGTTTATATATTTTGGTAAAGGCTGAAAACGCAGAAAATCCTCTCCGGCTTGAATTGTTTCAATCCAATTTTCTTTAGACATTTTTTATATGTATTTATCGTGCCATTTCTTTTTACCTCGTTTTTCTTCCTTGGCTCTGTTTTATAAAAACCAATTCAAATTTTTTTGTGGCGAATTAATTTTTTTCGAAGGCGGATATATTGTTTAATTATTTTTTCATTTTTGTTTCAGATGCTGTCTAAAGAAAGCTACTTCCATCCTTTGTTTATTATCTCATGATGGAAGTGGGGTCGTAAAACAAGTGCGGAAGGAATTAAATTATCATAGGTGAGATATATAGGGTGAAGTTGTTTATTTTGGCTGTAGGGTAAATTGATAATACGGGGGTTTTTTTTTTTCGAAATTTATTACGTTGGGGTAACACGAAATGGTTGCGGATATTTTCCTGCAAAATTTTGAATAAGAGTCTTGTTCGTCAAGGATATCTGTTTTCTATATCGTGTCATTCGTGTCCGCCCAAAAAATGTAATAAATGAATTTTTAATAGAAAATTTCATGGTATGATTGCTTCTGAAAAGGTTTGTCATTTTTTAAGCTTATTTTAATGATAGTAGGATCAGGCTGATAATGTTTTAGCTCTCTGAGTTATTATAAAAAACTTTAGCCCAAACCTGTTGAACGTAGAACTAAGGGGGATATTCGATGGCAGAGTCATTCGAAGTAATTTCGCTAGTCTGTTATTCACGTTACGATGTAAAAATATTTCTTAATTTTACTATATGCATGTTGAAATCAATAAACGAATAGTTAAAGGGCTGATCGTTCGGCCTGTGGGTGTAGATATGTTAAAGAAACTTGCTATTGATGAGTTGATGAGGCAATTATTACCGAAGTAATTTTTTAGAAAGAAAAATAATTATTTAAACTTAGATTAGGCCTCTTGTTTACGTTTTTGTTTTATATGCGGCAAGATATGGAAAATTCATTCATACTTAAAGCTTAGCAAAGGAAAAGACTGATGAAAAATTTAGGTATGAGAAGGCAAGACGTCTAGATTTTTTTTTTTAAAGAGACTGATACAAGGGGGCATATTTTTTTAAAGAGGAGGAAGTTGATTGTGATTAAAATAAGTTGGAGCATTTTCTCCAAATATTGGGAACATAACCGCGGCAAACAATATGAAAAGAACAACCTAAATATTTTATCGGTGTGCAGTAAAAAGCATAAGCGGTTTAGTGTTAAAGTAAATAGTAATTTTATGGTTAAATATTTTAAGCGTAGCAAATTTTAGTTTTTTTTTTTTTCATAGAACTTAGCTGCAACCTTGTACATGAATGCAATATCATAAAAATCAATGATCAAATTTACAATTACACATTATAAGTAAACCTATTTCATAAAAAAAGTTAATTATTCATTACGTCTCGTTAAAAGTAGCAAGTTTAATATTAATATGTCTTTTTCTCTTTTTTAAGATATTTGCTTTAAAAATATTTCATGTATAAAAATTAATTGAATAAGAATTAGGAAGTGGCGTTCCATGCCTTTTTGCCGAGCCGACTTATTTAGCACTGATTTTTACTTAGAATTCATAATCGACAAAAACGTTGATTAAACGTGCCGATAAATGGCAATAAGTCTTGATAAGAACTGATAATAGCCACAATAAGCTATCAAACAAGTCGTTTAAAATTGTTTTGTCTGTCTGTACCTTTCATTTGTCGGATTAACTGTTAAACTTAGCCATAAAAAAAAGTTTGCTTTGATCCACCTTGAATTTGAGCACTGAAAGTTTTCTTTTCTGTTCTCACCAAATAATTTCCTACGATTTTGTTTTTAAAAAAAGAATATAATAATATTAAACGTATTAATTATCTTACGAATTTATTACTCCACACATACCTTTGAATAATAATTCCGTAATTAATTTCAATGTTATAATTAACTTATTAAAGCTGCATGCTTAGTCCATCGCGCCATATTATTATTAATCATTTAATTTTAAATGCCTGGTAAAATGTCAATCAGTACAAGAAAAACATCATTTTTATGTATAAATTAACTTTCGTCAAATTATAAATTTTCTTTCTGGGTTAAAAAGATAAGAGCGAGATGCTCTCATAAACAAGTTGATACTTCATGTAATTCGATCCGACATTAATATCATTTTTTTCTTGTTTTTTTTTGCAGTTGCCGCTTCAGTTTGCTGTAGTGTGGATAATGGTAATAATGACGTCACATCCCCGGTGTAATATATCGGCGTCGGAAGTCGTCGATTACTTGACGATTTTTTCGATGGCGGAATAAAGGGAATTTCATTTTTAAAAAAACCATGCGTTACTCTCAACCGAAAGGAGGGAGCAAAAGCAATGTTGGTTCGAGTAGTGTAAAACAGTCGAGCGTTAATCAGAAGTCGGTCGCGTCATCTAAGAGGAAACCCGCTTCCGTCGGAGCCGCTAGCAGTAGAAAACGTAAAGTTTCTAACGATAGCGCGAATGGGAAACCGGTTACTCAAAGAAACCAAAAAGAGACCGATACTGAAAAAACTCAAAAGAAGTATAATCCAGGAGTTGTTAAAAAATCAAGCGTAAACGTTAAGAGAATCAAAAAGCCGAATGAGAAATTTAAAAAGGTGCCGGTTAAAATTGATAAAAAAGTCAGCGTAGCTAGGAAGGCGACGAAAAAACCGAAATCATTGGATAAGAGAGACGATGATGACGGGCCGCCGACTTTATGCGAGACGTTTTCGAGGATAACTACGATGGTTGCTGAGACGGTGATTAATGAAAAGGAGAATCAAAAACTGACGGAAGGGATGCTTGGAAAGGGAAAGAAAGAAGATAAAGCGAAGAAAGAAACGGATTCATCACCGGGGAAAGGATCAACAACGGAGGCTAAAGGGAAGAAAGATGCAGTAGCGTCTGATAAATCCCAAAAATCGAAGAAGGAACCGCCGCCGAAAAAGGAACCGGCTAAGAAATCAAAACCAGCCCCGGCGAAAAGCAAACCTGTTGTTAAACCAAAAGTGAAAGCTAAGAAATTATCTCCTGCGAAAACAACTGCCATTAAAAAGACTCTCGAGAAAGCTACGTTGGATAAATCTGAGAATTTGGTGAAGGTTTTGAAGGATGAAGAGATCCCGCTTGCTTTTAGTAAGGGGATCGGTACTAGAAGAAAGTCGGTGCCTTGTTCCTCGGGTGAGAACGAAAAAGATGGGGATAAGCAGAAAGACGGGGATGGGGACAAACAAAAATCAAGCCCCGTTGTAAATATAGCCAACAGTAATTTAGGGAAATCTTCGAATGTTACCAAAAGTCCTAAAGAGAATAGTAAAGCAGGAAAACCAACGCAGAAGAATGTGAAAAGCAAAGTTGTTGAGAAGAAAGAAAAAAGTCCTGCGAAAGTTGAAAGTAAAGAAAAGAAACCAAAGAACAATGAAAGTCAAATTCAAATAAAACAACTAGTTGAAGAAATGCGAAAGAGTTTAGATAAAGATGAGGAAGCGACCGCGAAAGAATCTTCGAAGAAATCGAATAAGAACGAGAAGCCCAAAGCGAAAGTGATAGAAAAGAAATCGAAAATAACGCCTTCGTTAAGTGCTGAAGTTAAAAATAAGAAAAAACCGGTGAAAAAAGTTGATAGTAAGACTCCGAAATCGCCGAAACCGAAAGTTGGCTCCGAAACTGACGGCTCTAATTCCGACGAAGTAACTTTAAATATTATTCAAAGAAAATCTAAAAAATCGAAAGATTTAGATTCTAAAGCAAGCGAGAAAGTGAAGGTTGAAAATGTGGAAAAGGAAGACGAAGTAAAAGTTAAAGTCGAGGAAAAGTTAGATGATAATGAGAAACCTCAAGTTGAGAAAAACGTAAGAACGAAAAAGGTGAAAATTGAAAAAGAAGAGAAGGAAGTCGCCTTAGAGAAGAAAATCCTTGTGGAAATCGCAAAGGAGAAGAAGAAATCGAAAGAAACAGAATCGGACACGGATGAAGATTTAGAATTAAGAAGACTTTTGGCGAAGAAGTTAGCCCGAAACATGAACGTTAGAAATTTAAAAAGGAAAAGATTAGATTCCGGTAAAAGCGGACAAAGTGATACTGAACAGAGAGCCAGAAGATTACGATTGTTCGGTTTTTGGAGTGGCCCGAAACGGCACAGAGTGGCAAGTCTAAACGCTTTAGCCAAAGTGCATTGTTTGTACGAAAACGAAAGCAAAGGAGTAATGGCCGAAATTGAAAAAATGGGTCAAATACTAAAGTCAGAAAATAAAAGCGATGAAAAACCCGATAAGAAAGTTGAGAAAAAATCTTCTAAAAACGAAAGAAAGAACATAACAACTAAAAAAGCTGGGAAGGAATTAGATTTTGAAAAATTAGATAGCGTTGTCATAAACAAACGTACGTTGAGAGGTGCTCCTGGTACACGTGGTGCCGGTAAGCACTGGGACATGTTTGCGGCTGATTCCACCACGTCTACATCGTGCATATCCTCAGACGAAAGTCACAGCGATACGGATGTAGCGAAAGAACGTCGTTTACCGCTTCAACCGAGTTACCGTCAAAAAATGCAGAAGAAAGAGGAATCAGATAAAGAAGCAAACGCGAAAGCTCCGAAACGCCGAAGGAATAACGAGATCGGTTTGACTATGGATTTGAAAGATATGGTCGTGCGTAAGCGTATGGCTAGCTTGAATGCTTCTGCTATTCTTGCTGCTAGTTATTCCTCCGAGAAAAGATCTAATCGGAAGGATAGTTCCGGCACTTCAACCGAGGATGGTTTGTCTTCGCCGGATGAAAGAAGTGATGATCACTTAAGCACGGACGAAGGTGAAACCGTTAGCGGGAAGGAAAAGAAGAAGAACGCGGAAACGTCGGATAGTTCGAAGGATGAAAAGAGTTCAGAAAAGGACAAAGATGACGAGGAGAAGAATACCGATGGGGATAAGTCTAAAAGACGGAAGAATTTTTGGAAAACGAAAGTTGAAAATTTAAAGAAAGCTTCAAAGGAAAAGAGGAACAGCCCTAGTCCTATTTTAGCTGAATTCGGAGTTGAAAGAGGTTTGTCTGATACAGTATTAGAAAAAGAACGTAACGACGAGCTGAACGATGATAAGGAAAAAGAGAAGAAAGGCAGTGGCAAAGTAGGTTATTCAACTAAAAAACATTTAATCGAAAGTAAGTCAAAAAGCAAAGGTAAAGAAAGCGATGAAAAGTTGAAAAAACGCCTTAAAGGGAGTCTTAAAGAGACTGACTCAAAAGGAAAGTATAAGGATAAACCTCGAAAGGATAAAGAAGAGAATATTGAAAAGAAATACAGCAAGCGGAAAATTGGAGATGAGGAAGTGAAAAACATAAATATCGAAAAAATGAGTAGATCGGGTAAGTCGGACGAATACGAGTATAAAAGTGATTCGGATAACGGTCAACGGAAGCTTATCGAATTAAGGAATGCGGGCGGTTCGAATAAGAAAGTCGCGGTTATCGTGAATCAGGATACGGATGTTACCATCACCGGGGTGTATGTGAACAGCACACGAAGCACGCATCACGAAGGATTTTGTAGCATCGCAGGAATGCAATACCGGATTTCTAGTACGAGTCACACTCAAACGGAAGCTACGGCTGTGCTGAAAACTAGTACAGCTTCTGAGCAGGTGAGTGTCATAATGGATTGTCTTTATGTGTGCGATGTTAGTGGGAGTTATGGGTAGATGGAAGCAGGCGTTGAAGATATTCGACCCTGATCTAAAATATAAATTACCTTGCTAAGAGTTAACAAGGATTGCTGTTATCTCGGATGGGGGATATTTATCGAGCTGACAGTTTTTAATGTCTTTAGAAAGAAAATATATTAGTAATTAAATTGATGGTGTGAAATGGTAATTTCAATGAAGGTTTCGAGTGAGTTTATTCGTTTTTGGTTGAGGTTGGAGGTAGAACATTGCAAAATAAAATATTCCGAATGAAAAATTTTCTGCATATGCGGAAAGTATGCTTGACATTGCGGAGAATAGTGCACGCTTTTGATTTTCCTCTAACCAGACTCTTTTTCAGCATTGAAGCTTTTTGCTGCGGGCACAAAATCACGACTTTTACTTGTATTGGACTGTTAAAAGGCCCAGGCTAAGCTTAACGGAGAGCCCGGGACAGGCCAGGCCGGCTTAACTCGGGTAGCGCCCCCCAGGGGCCACTTGCTGAACTTCAGTAAACTCAATGAATCCCTTTGTCTACTTGAGTTGACTAAAACGTGCTGAGTAACTCAGAAATTAAATACTGTTTGCAATTTTCAATCTCTGTAATAAATATCAATCATTAAAATGAGGATTGTAGAAAGGTTAATCAAATAAAACGTTCAAAGCGTTCAAAAATTTTGTTAGCTAATGTTTTTACGAACCCTAAAACTTATTTTACAGGCTGTACGCGACCTAAGGTCATATTGCCACGCTTATCGTAGCCTTTTATCGCCTTCTATCGGGATCAACCCCACCGACACCTTCTGTTTCTCCCTTGTGCATTAGCTTTGGTTTTCCTTTTTAACGTTGTTCGGACATCATTTCGGTTTCCTTATCGGTAGGAAGGTATTGACTCTTATATTCAGAACTCTTTTCATAGCCCTTTTAATGGCAAAAATATATACAGAGGATCAACTGCAGCCGTGTAGCAAATTGAAGTTTTACGTTTTAAAAAAATGATACGAGAGGTGGATAAAATTTGAAAAGCGTGAAAATTTCGTCTGCCAACGGTTTTTTGGCAATGTTTTGAGTTATTACATAAGATCTGATTTACTGGATCTTGTGCGTGTTTTCATATTTGCTAGAATCTTTTTTGAAATATCGAAATGAATAATTTAATGCGACTGAGAAATAAGCAAAGATTCTTTTGAGGAAAAAAAAATTTAGAGAATAATAAATAAAATATGTACACCGACCTTAACCAAAATCGGAAAGCTCACTAGATATATCTTCGTTCGCATTGACAAGGAATATTTTACGTCATTTAAAAAAAAATATAGCTCCGACTCCCACTAAAGTACTTGAACGAGGACAAATTTATTTTCATATTTTTTTTTTCCAGACTCCACCACCTACAGAGCCTACTAATTGTACATCGCCGAGAAATCACAAAGCTTATACACCCTTATCAGCTCTCTCCAGTATGCAACCTCCTGCAGGAGCGCAACCTCATCCTCATCTTCCCCCTCCGCCTCCTCCTCCACCTCATCATCACCACCATCATTGCGGAATGGGTTCGCATCGACCGCCACCTGAGCATTATATGAGCCATGGACCTCCTCAGGGTCCTATATCACCGCTAGGTCGCCGACATGGATGTACGAGCGCTTTTTCAGCACCGCATTGTTCATCACAACCGTCGACGAGTGATCCTGGTATAAGGGAGGACGCTTTCCCGCCGCCATTAGCACCTCACGGTAAGTTTCTTTATAATTTTTTTTTTTTTTGTAAATTCAATGAAGACTTTTTATGTTATAAACATCGTATATTGGGGAAGTAATCAATCGGTAAGAATTTCCTGTCCAACCCTCAGTTTTTGAATGGAGAGGCTTCAGGTCTTGAGGTTAGGTTCTTCGCGGCAGATGGTACTGATGATATTTTATTTTATATAACATCTGCTTGTATACTATTCACTTCGATCTTAACCATTGTTAAAAATTTCTTAATCCGTTTTTCTTTACTTTTTATAACGGCTCATGTTGCATATATTGTAAATTAATATTTAGCCCCTATTTTTTGAAGGGTATTTCCTTAAAAATATATCTTGCATCACATTGTCGTTGTAAACGTTTTTCCCCCGGAGTCGCAAATCTTAAATTAAACTTTTTCAATTAAAAGCAGGTGAAATGATCGAATCAAAGAATCTTCTTTTATCAAATAAGACGTCTCGAAGGTTTTTCAAAAAGCGATAAAGAAGAAAGGGTGATTTTTTAATAGTTAAACCAGTTTCAACTCGCGGGCTGCGTGGGTTATTTTTTTTTTTTTTTAAAAAGGGCAGGACATCTGCTTATTGTTTTTATGAGTTCGGCGGTGGCGCTGAAAAATATTGAAAAAATTGCAGGTATTAGATGAGGGAGCCTCCCGAAAACGGAGCTTCTAGAGGTTACTCTTTTTGTAAATCTTTTCTTGCGTTTGGGTTTAGAAAATGGCACGAATAATATTCGCCATCTAATTGAGTGGCACTAAAAAATGCGGCTTCTTGTACATGACGCTTGTAGTATCCCTGATTTTACCGCAGAGCACTTTAACTGGCATCTGGTTGCTTGGCACCCACAACAGTTGCCATCGGGTTAAGTAGAACCAAAAAATTTGGGCGGAGTGCACAGCAGCCATTTTTGCCTCTGGGTATTTTGTGCCGAATCTTTTTTCCTCCCGCGTCGCAAATCTTACTTCAAACTTTTTTTAATTAAAAGCAGGTGAAATGATGGCATCTTCTTTTATCTAAAAAAAAAACTTCTCAAAGGCTCATTCAAAGGGGATAAAGAAGAAAGGGTGAAATGTTAATAATGGTAAACCAACCTTAACTCGTAGGCTGCGTGGATTATTTTTTTTTTAATGTGCAGTCCACCTGCTTATTACTTATTTTAGCGGAAGCTTTTATAGTCCTTTAAGTCGTTTGATCGGAAAAAAAAAAGCCTTAACTCGAAACCGGAAGTGAAAGAATATTATTTATGCGTAGGATTGTTTAATGCTTTTGAATGAAGTTCAAATAAGTTAGCAAGTTTTTAAAATAATCGAGTTTATTCAGCATTGAAAATGTGGAAATTACTTTCGCCTTGGAAACATTCCGACTTATTTTCTTAAATTTATTCTCAATCAATAGGAATGTTTCTCTTTTTCTTTTTTTTTGGAAAAAATGATGGATATTATGACAATAAAAGAAAATTTATTGCCATTCCTGCAAATTTTCAGTCTGAAGATGTTGTTCCTCCCCATATTCTGTTCATGCAGTTATTTTCTTCTCGTTTTTTATCTCTTAAAAACTTCTGTTACCGACCAAGCTCTTTACTCAAACTTTCTTAATTCATACGTGACTTTAAAGTCAAAGTGACAGTTGACATTGACGTTGACTACAATATGTAAAAGCCTTTTCTTCCTTCGAGGCAAACTTTTTTCATTACGACAAAAAAAAATTCTTCTTTATCGAAATTTGCGAGACTCGATGTTGGCAAAGATCACTCCTTTTTAAATTGAGATCATTGTTTGATAAGAGGTGCGTTTCGGTTCATTCAATATTTTTTTTATTTTTAGTATTTTAGAAAATTTAGTTTTTAAGGTTGGAAAGGTAATTTTGGAAATACTTAGGCACTCCCACACGTTAATTCATTCGACACCATTTACATCTTATTAGTTTGAGTCTTTCTTCGGAGTGGTAAGGTTCGGAGTGCAGGCTTGATTCGTAAATTTGGATTTTCGGTGCGCCGATTTGTGACTTTCACTATGATTTTTGAATTTTTGTGTTATTTTCGGAAGAAAATTAATTTTTGGGCAACAACTGGGAAGGATCGGAAAAGTGGAAACGAGGCAGTTTTGTTGAGTAAGTTATTTTAATATTCATAATGTTTGTGTCGGAACAGACTGAAAATATATCTGCTTTAAAAAGGTTTTGAAAAAAGCTTTCTTTTATTGTTAATTGTTTTTTGAATCTGGGAAAATGATTCATTGTGCATTAAATTCAACTTACATTTGTCATTTTAATGAATTCGTGTTGATTGTGCTTAATCTTACGTTAATTATGTTTTTTCTTTTAGTGAATTGCAATGAAATGAATTCATAATTAAGGCAATTACATAGTAGTTTTAAGTAAATGATACAAGACAAGATGAGATAGCTTTGCTTTAATGTTCTAGCCTACCCTATACCCGTACAGCACACAACGTCTCAAAACGTTTCTGAAACTTCTCTGAAACGAAGTGTGCTGTAAAGGAAACGATTGAACTTAACTTCAACCATCTAGGTTCATGTTATCAATATGGCGTCTCAAGTGAGCTTAGCTTTTTATTTAAATATACAGTTGACGTCACAGGATTAAAGCTAATCAAAAAGCAGACTTGATTACATGCCAGGCGGATGACGTATTTGTCACGTGATCTCTTTGTGAGCACACCCTGGTCTAGCATGAGCTTTCTGGCCTCTAAAGGTAATCTCTATTAGCTAGTGCTTTGAATTGATCTATTGCTTCCGCTCAGCTCCTATGAAGGGCTCCTCTCTTCTTCGGTTTCACTTTCTATTAAAAAATAAAATGAAAAAACTGATAGTCCCTAAAAAAAGTCTCTCGACTACACTGTTATCCGTTCTTCTCTGTCAAAAAAAAAATCCTGGATCCGCCAATGTCGTTAACTACATTCGCTTGAACTATACAATTTCAAAAACTCTACCACCGCCATTTTGAATTTTAACTTTGAGAATTGCTCTTTGAATAATTCAGTACAATGCTAAAAAGCTCTTTTTCTATCAAACTCTTACGGATTCTTACGCTATTTTCATCAGGGTTTTCCAACTCGAATTCGCATGTATGATTCTTCCCACCGAAAACTAATCAAGCTTGTTTTTTAAAAAAGAAAAAAAATCTCCCCTCTGAACTTCCGATTAAAAGCACCACTTACCCAAACTATTACGTGTTTTTCTGTAATTTTTGTAAAAAAAAAAATAATGTGCGAAATAAAATGATGGCGAATCACGTGCTCAATCAAACTACGCCGCTTATCCTTGTAACAGATCGATGACACCGAAAAATCATTGCATCAACAAAGACATAATATCCATTTCTGTAAAGAAATCCGAACGGAAATATTTTCAATTTTGTTTGAATCGAAGAAGAAATGGCGTAACGTGACGAAAGAGAAAAGAAGGATAAAAAAAAAACGAAAAAAAAAAAAAAAAGAAGAGAGACAATTCAAGGAATATAATAGGTTAAAAATGTCCTACTCGAAGCAGATGACTTCCCCTTGCGTCGCCGGCAGATGTTTAGCGCTAGTGCTGCCCTCCCCTCGGCCCTCTCTCCATCTTTCAGTACACGTTGAAAAGCGGCAATCTTCGGGTTTACATGAAAACGGAATCGTATTTTTATATTATTTTCGCCTTGTTGTGTTTATCAATGGTTTATTTATTACATTTTTAAGGTTATTGTGCATTTTGTTTTTATATAGAAATTGACAGTTTCGTTTTTTTAACGTTCATACACGGCTTGAAAATAATTACGTTGTTACCCTGTATTATTGCGTGTTGTGTTGCGAGTCTGCGAGAGTGTGTTGTGTGTTATTTTCCGTGTTTTTTTCCCAACCGTCTTCTCTTTCTTTTTTTTTTTTCGCGTGATCCGCAGTTTTTGTTTTTTTTTTCGTTCTGAAATAAAAACGTGCAAAAGCATTTCTAGCGGAAAAATGGTGTTGACATTTCGGATGAGGCTCTTTCTAGGGAGGAAACCGATCTAGAAATTTCCATCGCGTTAACAATAAGGAACCGTTTACCTTTTTTCTTTTTTTCAAAAAAAAAAATTGTTTACTTGTTTTTCTTTATTGCGCAATGTTAACCGCTTGGATTCACGTGCCTGGACGGATCGTTGCATAACGTTGCATCTAAAAATAATAAAGTTTGATAAAGGCACTTGTCATGATTTATAACGTGAAACGGATATTACCCCGAAATGGATTGCACGTTCTTTGGCGTTCGGGTAAGAATCCTTTTTTTTTGGTGTGAATAATTCATACTTACAAAAAAAATATTAGGATTATATCCTGTTGATTATGTGCACGTGGGTTGATGGGGGGTGGAGAAGAAAAAAACTGGAATATTGCAAGAACGGGTTGAAAAAATGCTGGGGAAAAAGAAAGGAAATAAGAATTTGTGAAAATGAGAAAAAGGTTAAATCTCTTTCGAAAAAAAGTTGAGCTTTCTCTGGGTAATTTTAGGTTTTTGACGCTCTGTTATCGAGCATTCCAGAACAACGGGGATGGAGAACTGGAGAATAATAAACCGACTCCACAGATGTAAGCGTGTTCGCTTCAGTGTTTACAAAACGTAACGATTTATGGTGTTTTTCCAAAAACCTTTTTCGGGATAATATGCGTGTATAATCTTGTAAATTCGGGTTCATTTGGTTACAAAAAAAATCTGTGAGTGACTTTTGGTTAATCGTTTTATTTTTCTCTCAATTTTTTTTAATCGTTTGAAATTCTGTCGAGGAATTTTTTCAGTCGTTTATTTTTTACACACCCTTGTTATGATTGCGTTGATAACTGCAATTCCACGTGACAGATTGCTTCCTTTTTCAGCGAAACAGGTGGTCATAACTTTGGAATTAATAGGCGTGAAAGATATGCAAATGTTTGTTACAAATTAGAATGTGATTTCTTTTAAGCTGGAAATACAGGCCAAATTTTTGGTTGTTTTTGAGCTGGTTTTTTTTTGAGTTTAAAGGTCTTTCAAATATTGCGTAAGAATTTTTATAAATCCCCTCCATTGAGTTGAAGGATTTCAAGGGGATCCCCTCCCCATTTCCTTCTGGATATTGCGTAAAATTTTGCAAAGCTTTTGAACTTTTTACTTATGAGTTTAGTCGTAGTTTACAACGACCGTGAGTTATTGGATTTGAACAATGAAAGGTAGGCTATAAAAAATTTAGCTATTAAGGGAGATTGGTTTGGATTTTTGACATTGAAACAATGAAGTTTAGACTGGTATCTAATCGCTGTGATTTTTCTTTGAGTTAATTAGCCACAGTAGTGGGTAGTTCCGAAATTAGACAACTCAGGGCTCAAACAGCTCCAACAGGTTACCTGAACCCAAGAAAAATTTAATGGTCTTAATCTAATTTTAGCTCGAGCTAATATTTTGTATCTTAACTGTTATGAACAGCCTCAATTAAGCTTTTACTAGCTTTCTATTCTTAGTTGAGTTTTAAATTGACGTAAGGCCTCTCATTGCCAGGTTGGAAAGCACGCATTCTCCTCAGAATTTTAATTTAAATTTTTAGATTAACGTGGTTTTTTCAGGGATCCTTTTCCGGCTTCCAAATTGTCACTATGAAGGCTCCCAGATATGCGATCAAGGAGGAAAAGGAAAAGGGGCTTTTTTTTGCCTCTTTTTTTTAAAGATCCTTGTTTTCGGCCCTGAAATTTTTTTCATCCTGCCTTTTATTTTCACCCACTTACTATTTTCATTAAATTCTAACCTCATATTGGGGAAATTCCTCACTAATTTCCCATTGCATCAAAAATCCGAAGCAATGTCAGTTTACGCCCTTGACTCTTGTTTGTCACGATGACTGAGAATGAGAAATTACAACGCAAAACTGTGAACGCTTGTTCTAATTGAGATGATATGCTTCATAACGTAATTACTTGAATATTGAATAATTAACAGCTTGAAATCGGTCTTCGGTATTAAAGAATATATCTTCACCAATGGCAGGAAAGATGCTTTTCATATCGGCATTTGCGATTATTCCTTTAGTTATCAAACAACATCACGATTTTGAGAATCTGAAGATACATTCTAATCCTTTTCCAACCCAACCCAGAAATTAAAGGCTTAATAATGCTGCCAATGAATTTAATTAGCAGGAATAGAAAAGGAGACAGCTCTGATAATGTGTTAATACAGTTCTATATTGATTAAATTCATCGAGATAATGACATATCGATCTTGCCAAAATAATAAAATGAAAGATTTTAGTTATTTAGCAATTAGAGGAAGAATTTTTATTGCTGTTATGAAAAGTCAAAGTCTTCAAGTGGTAACTTGCATGGATTAGCTCGCTACTAACTCAAATATAATCTGATGAAATACAACTTAATTCTCAAAGTAAAAAGTTTTCATTTTGATAGAAGCAATCAACAGCTCTAACCGTTTCTTAATTAATTCCGTATATTAACGAACCGTGCCCAAGATATATCCCATTCTTTTAAAATTATTAAACCCGCTTAAAAATATATAGTCGTGCGGTACTAATCGGATACGATTGATTATAAATTTAAATAAATTCTGAACTTAGATTCAATAGCGATCTCATGGTCTCATCTTAACTGAATATAGTAAAATAGATAAAAAAAATTTTATTAGGCCCAAAAAAAACTACTAGTTTCTGAAAATCAAGGGATTGATTTCCTTTGGCAAAGGAAACAAAATATCACAATGAAAATTGTTCTGGCTGTTGAATTTTAAGGAAATCCGTACGCAGTACGCTCCAATTTGGAATCCTTATCTTTCTATTTCATGTCTTCGTCAACAGCACATAACAATGTGTCATTCAAGTCATGGAACAGTATTCGATAGAGCTATTTGCAGTTCATAGTCTGTGGCAATGGTTAATTGTATTTCTATTTATGAAAGTTAGCTTTGCGTGTCTGTCACTTGAATAAATGTGGCTCTTGCTCGGTGAATTTTTATTTCCATTAAAAGGCTTGAAAGGTAATTAATAGGCCTACATCATTTTTGGTAAATTAGGCCGCAGCAATTTAGTAGTGAATGTGGGGAAAAATCATAGGGAGATATATAAAGATGGGTTAAAAATTTTCAAATGGCGCTAAAGGTTCGTTTTACTATTTCTGCATGCTGGGGCTGGTGAATATTGTTGTTTCCTAAAATGATAAAACGCAGGATGAGGGGACAGTTGTGTCAGAAGTCAATAGTTAAATCTTCAAAAGAAATTGTTCAGGCTCATAAGTGCCCAAAGCTAAATACTTATCCATCATTTTGTGGCTCAACTGTCCCCACTCCTATGACTTTTTTAGCCGAAATATGGCTAAAAATTTCCCCCAAAACTTGGTTAATACACTTGGATTTTAGATTTGGATCCGAAAGGCGCCGATGATAAATTTCACATTTTTAAAAACAAAAATTAGGGAATTCCCACTTTCAGTAAATGAGGTTGGAGCTAAGATGCAGCCAATTTTTTTTTAAATTTAAGTAAAATCAGGTGTAAAGGTGTTCCTAATTTGCATTAGACCAGTGAATATTGCTGGCGGATTGAAACACTCATCGAGTATTATTTAAATGTCCTTGAAAAATTTTAAGTCGTCGAGCTTACTGGAGACTCATTTCTAGTTGAAAATTTTTACGAGGATTTTAGCTATCTAAAGCCGACCTCAACCGCAAAATGTATTGACGAACGCAAATTAAGATTGCCGTTCCTAATTTTTCGCTGTCGCTTTAAAATTTTAACCCAAGTTATTCGTTACGGGGAAAAAAGTAATTCCGCATTTATACGACTCCAATCGCATTTTGCGTCGTTTTGTAATTTAATTATATTCCATAACTCAAACGAATACTTACGTAAAACTTTGTCGAGTTTACTGTTGTCCAATCTTGCGCAATATTGCTCTTTAAGCCATTATAACACTATTTGCATCATAGTGTCACATCTTGTGATTGTGAGTCATAAACCCTTGTATTACCATTTATAATGGGAATAGTTCTTAATCAACATTATATGGCTCGAAAGTTTGTAACTTAGCTGTCGAGGATTCATTATGATTCAAGAGCAACTATAGAATGATTTATTAAATATAAAGCAGTCAAGTCACCGTTTTGAATTTTGAGTTTTCTCAATAACCTTCCCCTAACCTCGTTAAATTATTTCCAAATTAACGCCGATCTTTTTCTCTTGATTTATAAATTTTAATAAAATTTAATCCGTTGAAAGTAGGTGAAGGGGAAATTTTTTGCCAAACAGAAGTTTCAAATAACTTAGCTTTTTTCTTGGATAAAATTTTAACACTGAACATCTGCAGAAAGGTTTTCGGGAAAACCAATAAAACCGGGAAGGATATAAAAATCTCACGCGTCCGTGTGAAAGCAACTATTTCATTAAATAGATGCTGGAGGCGACTGAAAGGCAAAAGCATGAGGAATTGCGGGGAATGTCTCTGAGACGATTTTAGGTTTTCCTTGCCACGTGGAAAATTTGCCGCGTTTACAACGTAGCTAACTGACGAATTGTTCGAATACGATCTTAAATCTTCAATCAAACCATTGATTTTGATTACTAAGCAAACCTTTTTACTTTTATTCCTTTGAGGTTTCAATCTTTTTTTTCCTTTCCCCGATTCCCCCTATTCGATTCCTTTTTACCTTTTTTTCTTATCGTTTCTTTGAAAATAAGGTCGACTGCATTACCCTAATTCTTTTATTAATTCCGATTCGACTTCTCTCCCGTCAAACTGATTTGCATTTATGGCAAATCGGTTCGAAAATTTTTATTTTTTTTTTGAGATGGTTTTCGCTTATGCTTATTATCTTGATCCCGGGTGTTTTTTTTAAAGTAAGAAAACAGACGGGAATGTTATTTATAAACAAGGTTAAAATGTCATTAGAATTGTACTGTACATTTATTTTGGATCTGACGAACTTGTACCAATTTTGGATCTGTCTTGATTCCTTTTAACGCCGAATATTTTCTCTAAAGTTATCATGTGAGTAGGCTAGTTAAAGAGGAGGCTACCAGAGAGGGCCCACCTAGCCTTTTTTTTTAACTAGCCCCCTCTTAGCGCCTTAGTTAAATAGGAGGCCCCACCTAGCCCCCTCTTTAACCCCCACCTAGCCTTCCATTTACCTTTCTTTTTCAGTCTTAACCCATCCGTGTTTAAAATCAGTGGAAGATCAAATGGGTTTTTTTGTCTTACTGAATACATTCTCTTGACTTCCTCGCCATCCAACACAGAGGAAAAAATCTGGCCTCACCTTGGCCCCCCTATTTGGGAAGAACGACAATATTGCTGTAATGTAACACTCTTAGACTTTAGCCCCACATGAAAATTTGTGGCCATCCCTTGACCCCATCGAGAATTTTTTTCTGGCGCCATCACGGAAAATAATTACCAATATCGAATCTTCACCTTAACTGCAAACGCTGGGCAGAACTGAGCTAAAACCACCTTTTTCGGTAGGCAAAGAATTAAATTGAAAGAATAAAAATTTTTTCTCCAAAAAATCAAGTGATGAGTGAACTCTAAGATCATAATCGTTCTCGTTCATAGAACGTCAATTTTCTCCCGGTTGTGGATTTATCTCGAAACAATCAGTATAGCTCAAAATCAAAGTCTGTCAACGTGAACGTTAATTCCTTTCGAAAATTAGCGTTCGGTATTTTGTTCAAATAACAACCCGAGCTCGAAAGATGTCATTTCTAAAGACAGATTTATAACGCAGAGCTGAGAACCACGCATAAACACGATTGACATTGTTATCATAAACAAAAAGTGGATAAAACAAGGCAGATAATATGATTACCCGGAAAAAATTCTTACGCCATCATTCACTTAATACTATTCTTTTTAAAAATCCCTTGAATCCAAAACAAAAGATTTCGGGGGGCATATCACTTTCGAGCCAGATTTCAGTGATTAATAACCTGGAAATCTCATCATTCCCATTGAAGCGATTAACCCAAAGTGTTGAATTTACAATAGCTCCGACATTAATGACGAATTACATCTGACTAAATTAGACTAATGGATTTTGAATTTATCTGCTTGACGTGAAATACTTTTTTGTTGGAAAATTGCTGACATTAATACCGAAAGTTTTTTTTTTTTTTACATAATGCAGCAGCTAAAGGAAACACACTGTCGTTTCGTATTTGTTCTAATTAACATACCCCAAGCATAAAAAGCTAAATTTTTAGGTCAGATTCTGAATTTCAAATCATAAAAATCCTCTCAAACTGTCAGCGATTTTCAACTTGAAAAATTCAAAACCTCCGAAATTTACGAGTTTAAGTAGTTTGCCAAGACATTCATCGAGTTATATTCTCAACGAATATGCTTTTCTTGAGTAAACCTTTCTTTCCGTAAATGTTTTGATGTATTTTTATGGGACGTATAGCATAAATGCGAAAGCGTTTTTTTTTTTAAACGCTTAAATCCTTAACACTCCCGCTGCTTATTCAACATGATGAAATATTGTTAAATGTGAACTAAGTATAAAGCGATAAATTTTCAGTGCATTCCTTCACTATTAATCCAGTGTAGTACAACCTTTGCTTTTAAGATAGATTTAGTAGTCTTCCGCGACAGTCATAATAGTAGATATCTTGCCTGAAGAGAAATAAAATGTTAAGTTTTTGCTTACAGCATCTTTCTTAAAGAAAAAAATGTTATAAAGGAAACTTTGTCATAATTGAGTTATTGATTATTGTTAAAGGACTTATTTTTTAAAAATAGTTAGTTTAACTTGAACTATGTGATATTGAGTCACTTGAAATATTTTGCGTCTCGCAATACGGTGATTCATCGAGATCTGCAAAACGCATTTGAAAGACTTTGCCATGCCCGGATGATTGCTTTGTTTGTGGATGAGTTTTAAACGACAAATTTCGTCATAGAGGCACGATGTCTGTCCTTCGAGGTAATCGGTTGGTGTCCAGTAAGCTAGGAGTCTTGAAACTGTCTTCAGTCTGAAGATCTAGCATGGGTGCGAAACGTTGGTGAACATTACGGTGCAGGACCAGAAGTACTTCGTATACAAATATCATTTCCTGTGCTGTGTAAGGGATGCCTTGTTACATCGATTGCGGAAAAATAATAGCGATGATATCCGAAGTCTACTGATGGCTTGGTATTGTATGTGTCGTGAATTCTAACTGCTGCAGAAAGTGGCACGTGTGGTTCAAACACCAGCCGAGCAGATGAATATCAAGGCGAGAGCGATTGCTGTGAGTTCGTTGGAAGACTCAAAGAATTTTTTGCGGGCAACATGAGAAGGGTGTCAGTCCAGAGTCTTAGAGTACGAGACCGGCGGTTGGCGATCCTCAGTCAAAAGATGACGGAGTAGGAGGCTGGTGGATGACGGTCTTCACAATTTTGAGAGGAAGGCAGCTGTAACTGCGGCAGTAAAACTTGAAGTCCTGCAAAACCATTCTTCTTCTTCTTTAAATGACCGCTCCTCGTCGGAGATTGGCGATCATCATGGCGATCCTATCTTTGGAGGCTGCCGAACGAAAAAGGGATACTGAAATTTGGCCGTACCAGTCTCTTAGATTCTTGAGCCAGGATGTTTTCCTCCGACCCGGTCTACGCCTGCCTTCAATCTGCCCGCCTGCAAAACCATTAGAGTAAGAAAAAGCTTAGATTTGAAATCAGCGATAAACCTCAGAGCAAATCATACCAATATAAAAATTATGTGCAGTCCTGTACCACATTGCCGTGCCCGGATGATTGCTTTGTTTGTGGATGAGTTTTAGGCGACAAATTTCGTCATACAGGCACGATATCTGTCCTTCGCATAGTCGGTTGGTGTCTATTAAACTAAGAGTCTTGAAAGCGTCTTTAGTCTGACGATCTTGTATGGTTGCGAAACGTTGGTGTAAATTACGGTGCAGAACCAGAAGTACTTCGTATGCAACAATCATTTCCTGTACTGTGTAAGGGATGCCATGCTACATCGATTGCGATGATGTCCGAAGTCTACTGAACGGCTTAGTAATGTATGTGTCGTCAATTCTAACCGCTACAGAGAACGTGTGGTTCAGGCACCAGCAGAGCAGAGCAGAACATTATAATGGCGAGAGTGATCACTGTGAGTTCATTAGAAAACTTAAAGAATTTTTTGCGGGCAACTTGAGAAGAGTGTCAGTCCAGCGTCTTGGAGTAGGAGACCGACGATTGGCGGTCCTCAGTCTTTTATAAAAGATGGCGGAGTAGGAGGCTGGTGAAAGGCGGTCTTGTGAAGAAGGCAGCGGTAACTTTTGAAGTAAAACTTAAAAACCTGCAAAGCCATTAGAGTACGAATAAAAAAGAGCTTAGATTTGAAATCAGCGATCAATAGGCAAATTATATGCAGTCATGTACCACATGTTGCATAACCATGATTATATTGTCTCAATATTTCCATGAAATTTACTGCGTTTAACACTTCACTATAAGGCTGTTTATCTTTCAAACTAAAATTAATCAAATTCGAGCTTATTAAAAGCTGCTAAATTTAGTATTAAAAGAGTTAATATTTCAGTTTTAAAAATCAGCATTTCCACATGAGCTCGCAGTGATTTAGAACTGTTTTTTTCATTACTTAGGCCTTCGTAACATAATTATCCTGTTGATGTGAAGCCAAGAGTGATATGTGTTGAGTTTCACAATGTAAACTAAAACTTCATTCTATTCCCATGAGGAAAATACGATTTCGACGACAAATGTTAAATATGTGCTACATTTATTCGTACCGTTTTTTCCTGGTTTGTATATCGAAACTTCGACGGTGTTTTATTTCTTTTTTTTATTTTATTTATCGAGTTGAATTGACCGGATTTCGGTTTCGGGATCTCTAAACCTCTCGTGAATTATTTCCCATCCGGTGTCTACAATCAGAACGAGTCAATACGAATATTCATTAATTACCCTCACATCGTGACATTATCATAACGAAGTTATGCGAATTTAATATTAATTACGATACTCTCCCAGATTGTTACACCGAGAGAAAATTGCTTTCGGAGGTGTTCCCTTCTTTGTTAGGCGCGGCTCCTTAATCGATTGAGATTCTTTTAAAGTTTTTTTTTTTGTGAGGGAAGTGATTATTTGAGGCATTGAGGAAAACCGTGTTTGACACGTTTTTCTTGTGAATTGAAATATTGTGTTTGCTTTTTATAAAATAAATGAAAAGGCTAATTACTATTATACGAGCATGAAAAGCGATTGGGAAATGGAGGTAAAAGATAATCTCTTAAACAAAAATTAATTCGACAGAACTTTTATTCAAAATATTGGATGAATGAGTTTTTAATGAGAGGGAGTTTTTATGAAATTTCATTTTTCGTTTTGTCGCATTACTTTAAAAGCTAAACCATTAAGAATTTTATGGGCGTTTTAGATGGAAGTGTAAAAAATCAGTAGTGATCGTTTTTCTGAAAAGATGTAGATGATTAGCGTTCAAAAAAGTTTTGGCTTCTGAGTTGTATATGATGGAATAAATGAAAGTGACGATTAGGAAGAAGTTGAACTTTGTTGATAGTTCGCTTACATGATTTTAATCGTAAATTTTCTTGGAATTCGGATTTAATGAGGGATACGTTTCAAATCTCACGTTTTTACATTTTCTAAGAATCGAATTACATCACACAGGATTAAGGAGAGCTTTTTTTTGATAATGAAACTTTGAGTATTGATTTAAAATCGGTTTTCGTGTGCATTGATTATTGCGCTTGACACCGCAACTTGATAGGTGAGCTTGTCTAATAATAAGGCGTATCTATATTTTTAAAGAAATTAGTCTTCTCTCTTATTATAGCTGCACTAGGACTTCTTAATAATTAACTATGGCCTATAGAGGGCTTAAAGCCCTACTGCCACATCGCATGCAGTACGCCAGGCGGTATTGTCCTGACATTCCTCCCTCCAGTGAGAAACTCCAAGCCGACCTACATCCTCACCATCATTTTCAAAAGATTTCTTCTTCCTCCTTCAGGCACCACGTCACATCTAAAGACAGTCACACACCGCAAGGTCGAATTTCGAAAGATTTGACCGAATCACCTTCTTTTATACCGGCAAATATTGCAACCTTTCATCTCCACAAAGAAATTGCACCTTTCAACAAATATTATTTATAGCAAAGCAAGAAACACCGTTTGAAATAACGTGTTCCACTAAGATAAAGAAACTTAATTAATCCAGATTCTTAAGTTTAGATGCAAAAAAAAAAAAACTCATTTACTTTTATAAAAATATCATCTTTATAATCATCAAGGTTTTGCTATGAGCGACATTCCTAGAATCATCTAAAACATTAAGAGCATATTCACGCTTAGGTCGATGCTTGTTTTAATTTCTTAACCTTTCTTCAAGGCAGTTTTTTGAAGTAAAGAACTAATTGGAGATTTTTTTTCTTTTGTAAAAAGAGGCAATGCTTTATATAATTTTCTTTGTATTTTGGTTATGTTATGAGGTAAGAGCTTTAGGCTATTTTTTTATTCAGGGTCGTTTCCGGTGTTGTCTACGCTGCTCCCATTTTTTGAAACTTGACCGATGACCCAAGTGTGTTCACTAATTTCGTCTTAAAGAGAGGCGTGTGCGTGTAACCACGCTAAGATTTTAAATTGTTTATTGGTTGGTTAAAAGGAGAAATAATAGAGGGTCGGATGTGATTAAGATGCAGTTACATGTCTTTTTTTTTTTAAAGTTTTAATTTGGTAATTAATCGGGATGTTCGCAGTGTCCTTACATTGTGGTGGTAAGGACACTGCGAACATCCCGATAGGTGGACAGCATGATGGAGACCTCGAGCCTCCAAAAGAAGCGTCGGTAGGCCACAAAAGAGATGGTACGACGACATTAAGAGGGTGGCGGGACTAAAATGGTTGCAAAGAGCCCAAGACAAGGAAGTGTGGCAAAGCTTGAGAGAGACCTTCGTTCAGGAGTAGACGGATATAGGTTGAAAAATCGGGAAGAAGTTTGTTTTCTATGCGATGCGATTTTGGTTGAATATTGAAGATTTGGACTTGAGCTTGATAAGGGGAAATGGAGATATGTGCATGTGATGAAAGTAAAATAGAATGTCCTCCTCGCTAGTTTCTTGAGAAACCTGCAGAAATGCGCTGTAGGCAAAGAAGAATTCTGGACCTCCGAAGTAAAGGGTTCTTATCTATCGTTTGTTTCAATGTTTTTCTTATGTTACGCCCTGTCGCGAAATTCTGTCCGCTTCCGGCGCAATAACTTGAGCAGAAGACCTCAATGCGCGGGGGATGTTCGCGCCAATGCTCCAAAAGGGGTCGAGGGTTTTAGAAACCTAATCAAAGGACTATTTTTTCTTGTACTTGAATAACCTTATGATCAGTGGAGATAGAACAAAATAATTTTAGATGCGCGAGCTTCTGAGTCCTGAATAACGAAAATACGTTTTGTCCCTCGTCAGGGAAGTTGCTGCACGGATTCAGAGTGGAGGCTGGTGTCTGCAAGCTTTGGCCTGATTCTCAAGAGCAAAGCCTATCTATTTGTGCCATAGCTTGCCGCTTACAGTGAAACCTGTAATGTCGGACACCTCGATAAGCGGGACACTCGCTTGAGTCTTACATTTTTCCGTCGAACGAAAATGGGGGTTTGTTAATAAAAGCCCCTTGAAAAGCAGTACAAGTCGGACAATTTTTGTGGAACCAGAGGTGTCCGACTTAAACAGGTTTCACTGTTCTGATACGCCAAACGGTTGATTACGCTTACGAAACATGGAATTTGATCGTCTACGTTAAGAGATGTTCTCGGTTTTTCAAAAACTGGAACCGAATTGAGATTTATTGACTCAGCATTTATGCATGAGCTTCGATGAAGGTATTTGAAAGCTTTCTGGGCGGCCTCTGATGCACTTGTGAGATCAAGGCAAGCCGATCATAGTAAGCTGGGCATGAAAGTCTTGCGCCATAGTCGAGGATGATAAGGCATGTCCTGGATAAATACCACAACTGGCAAAATTGGGAAGAGAATGTACATAAGACTGTGGGTCGGTTATTACTCTTAAACTTGTCGGTCGCATGCTAGAATTTAATCGTCTTTAAGGGAATCTGGAAATTTCTGTGAGAGCATTCTGAATCAAACGAATCTTACCAGCATTTTTTCATCCCGAAACTTCAATACTTAGTAAATTTTTGTAACGAAATACAATTGCTACAGCTTAAGCCCCTCGGGCTTTATTTGTTTTATTTTCATAGCTAAAAGATCCAGTTAAAACCTATAGCCATCGATTATAGATTATCAATAGTATCACACACGTTTATGCAACAGGGGGGAAATTACAAAGATATTCAATTAAATGAATTATCATTCCAAAAGCGGTTCTCATTAACCTGGATATATATGTCGGGATTATCGAGTCTATCAATGCGCAAGTCCACGTCCTTCCCTAATACATAACTGACCTTCGAATGTTGCTTCCCCCGTTTGCTTACTCTTACTTAACTAATAGGTCTGGCCCGGCCGCCCACAATTTTACCTCCCGCCTCTAGTGGAAAATGACAAGGGAAATTAGAACTATTCGATGGAAAATATCGCTTTGCATTTTCTTTGTGACACTGAAACAATGATAACCTTCATTGAATTGACGTGTTTATGTCAAAAGGAAGCAACGCGGAGATCGAAACAAGTTCGCTGGCGTGCTACAACTCATTTTTCAGCTAAAATGCTTTTTTTTTTTTTTCTTTACACCTTTTATAGATATGAATGAGATTGTTATGTCTTTTTTTCCTTATTCTAATAAAGGAAGAAATAAAGAGCGGAAACCCTCGAATTCAACGATAAAATCTTGTTATTCTAAACCCACTCATTTCTGGTTTCTGATTCGTAAACTTAAAAGTCAGTTAACCCAGTTTAAGGAGGGAAAGGGATTTTCTTTTAAGCTTCAACAATTCATATAACCTATTTTGATCTTGAAAAGTTTAAAACTACGAAATTAAATCTTATTATTTCGTTGTGGATTAGTTCTAACAACAAAACGACTCAAATATTTAAGTTAAAATCATTATAGTTGGACTGGGTTAATCCTGGCAAGGAGCCTAAAATATTTTTGAAATGCCGTACATGAATGTTAAGGGAACCTTTAGGTTTGATATTTTACGGATTTTTTTTTATTTGTTTTACATTTATGATAGGTAAACTTAGTGTCTTTCAGTTTGGCCTAAAAAAAAAGAACACACTTTTAAAAGGATTATTTTTAATATGAAAGTTATAATTGTTGCTCAGCTGGAATTAACCGAGCAAAGTGCTATGTGTTTGATAAATAAATTGTAAAATCCTTTTTTTTTATTTTTGTAATTAAGTGGTTCTTAAATAATTAGTTCGCGAACTGTGATGCTAACTGTGATAATTATGGAGTGTGATACAAGTGATTGTGATTTTGATATTACTTCATGTTGACAGGATATTCGATATGCTGCTTAGCACTTGCCTCGGTATGTTTTTTTTTTCAGATTTTTTTTGTTTTATTATTTGGTCAGCTTTGCTTTAATTAATTGCTCGCCCCAATTGATTTTATTTTATCTCCACTGCAGACAGAGGTTTTGGGTCCAGAGTGTCAATATTTTTCGTAAAAGTTCCTTTTCTTGGTTTATGTCACGATTTTTACTAAAAGTCCGTAAATGTCCTGATTCCACAAGCCGTGAAAATTTTATACAGATTATTTTCTGGGGTAGGAAAATTTATTTCAAATTTAAAATGTTTTCTAAGGTTTTCTTTTCATAAATTCTTTCAAAACTCGTTCGTCCTTATAGAGTTTTTTTCTGGAATATTTTCCCCTTGAAAAATTCACGTGACAAAAAAGTCATTAAAAGGAAATATTGGCAAACAAGATTTTAAAAAGTTTTGCTCAAAAGAAAAATTTTTAGAAATTTAAAATTATGCCAAAAAATTTTTTTGGTTTTACTAAGCTTCTGAAAAATCCTTATATTCTTTCCTCAAAAAGATCCGAAAGTCCCTAAAAGTTAGAAAGAAATTTACTTCGATCACTGTAGGGCCTTGAAGAATGGATTTAAAAAATTTTTTCTTTGTAGAAATATCGGTCAACATATTCTCATTTCAATTCAATCCTAAAAAAAAAAAACAAAAAGTTATTAAAAAATTTTAGCACTAGACCGCCATATTGGATCTTCCTTTGGAATTTTGGAATTATGAACTTGGGTTTGAATTTACCACCTCTAAAAACCAATTTTAATAATTCTGTACCTCAGAGCTAGAACGTCGAAACTGAAAACCTCAAGTTGGCCGATTTTCATAAGGTAAACACGAAAAATTGCCATTTTGAGATTTTCAAATTCGACTTTCTAGCCCTGAGGTACAGAATTGGGCTCAAGACTTCATTATAAAAGTTGCTGGTCATTTAAAATTAAATCTGGGCAATATGTTGTTTTGAAGAAAGGGAAAATTAAAAATGAAAGCGAAGCTGACAATCGCAAATCCCAAAAATGCAGAAAGATTCAAGAAATTAAATCCTTAACTTCGAATAAATTACTTATTATCATAAATGGACATAAAACAACCAATCTCAAAAATATTTCCTTCCTCGCTTTTAAAACCGAACTTAAAGGAGAAAAAAGAAAAAAAATCCCATTCAAAAAAAAAACATCGAAACCCACAAACCCTAAGTGTCATGTTCGAACAAAATCAAAACGTGACAAATACATTTCCCGGCTTTTGAAAATCGGAAAGAAAACAAAAATCAGCCTTTAGCATTGATAAAATACCGGAAAAGGGAGTTAAATAAATACCGTGCCTCAAAGTAATCCCAAGATTCAGTTTGCCGAACGGTTTTAGTTTGATGCAGGCTAGTTTATTTATCAGCGATCTGTGTGCTACATTGAGACGCCCTGAGACGCATGCTCCAGGCTGCGTCATTTAAAAACAAACAAGCTTCTAACGATCGCGTATAAATGACTGTAAACATTTCAGAACACTCAGACCTATAAGTATATTATACGGTTGCTGGAAGTGCCCCAAGGCTCCTAATAAGCATTCTCTTTTATCCCTTCCAACAAAAGGCAGCCGTCGGAACGGAATTCATACTCCCCGTTCAGGTGAAAAAGGTTAGAAACGCATATGGGACGCGCTCGCTTCAAAAACCCATTCGGAAAGCGTAAAAGCGTAAATATATGGGTGACTTTTGGCAATTGTTACGAAAATGGAGAAAATCATAAAATGGTTTTAAAATTTCGTTTTAATTTTTTTCTTTTTAATGAATTGCTGAAATTTTTCGACCCTTATAAACATTAAGGTAAAATCATACGAATTAAAAGGATAGATAGCGCTCGGGTTCATTATTGAATTTTAAATTTTTACCTTCCAATAAAGTTCCTGAATATCATTACAATGTGGACAAAAGCTGCCGGAAGGGGTAGTTAACATTCATGTATATAAACATGCTTTGTCAGTATGCTCGATCGGTGCCTTGCAGATCATTTTATTTGCATATAATGAGGATCGTTTCATCAAACCTTGCGTTAATGACCCATCCTAATATACTATATATTCAATTTCGAGACTGTTATATACGATATTATGTATTCCATAGTTTAAATTTCAAACGATCGATATTTTATGGAGTGAGAACAGGTCTGCGCAATTTGAGGTTTGGTCAGTTTTGCAGGGTACGTTATAATTTAGCCATATCGATGAAAAATAAAAGGATTTTCAATTTTGTGTTGTAGTGCTGGGGATAGATGAAATTAGGGCCTTGCGCTGAGCAAATTTTAGCGGCGGTAGCCAAATGTAAAAAATTTTTATATGAGAAGATGTAAGTTTCCAGTGCATGTAATGTATGGGTTGACAACCCACCTTGATTTTCTTGAAAAAAGACACTGAAGTGGACCAAGTCCCTGATAGTCTTTATTTTTACTGAAAAGTCTGTTGAAGTCCTTATTTTTATTATTCAATAAAATGTTTATTTTAGGCTTAAAATTAGATTTTCTTTTGGGACCAATTTTGTTTTTTCAAGAAAAAAACTTTTGTCGGCAAAAACTTATTCAAAATTTTTATCATCAAATCATTTTTTAGAATGATTTTGTCGGTTACTAAAAATTTTACAAAATTTTCCAAAATCTCAAAATGACGATTTTTAGTGTTTACCTTATGAAAATCAACCGTTTTGGGGTTTTCAAATTCGACGTTCTAGCTCTTCTTCTTCTTCTTTAAATGCCCGCTCCTCGTCGGAGATTGGCGATCATCATGGCGATCCTAACTTTGGAGGCTGCCGAACGAAAAAGGGATACTGAACTTTGGCCATACCAGTCTCTTAGATTCTTGAGCCAGGATGTTTTCCTCCGACCCGGTCTACGCTTGCCCTCAATCTTACCCTCCATCACCAGCTGCAGAAGGCGATACTTTCCGTTACGAATAATATGGCCGAAATATTCAAGCCTTCGCCTCTTGATCTCGAAGAGCACCTCCATCTCCTTGCCCATACGATTCAAGACTTCGACATTGCTTACTCGTGCGGTCCACGGAATTCGTAACATGCGGCGATATATCCACATTTCAAAAGCCGCCAACTTCTTTTCCAGCACTTTTGTTAACGTCCACCCTTCATGCCCATATAAAAGAACAGGGAAGACGTAACAACGGACGATACGGATTCTTGTATTGAGACTAAGTTCACGCTTACACAACAGGTTTCGCATTTTCATGAAAGCATTCCTGGCTTGCTCTATTCGAGCCTTGACTTCCTGGCTGTAATCCCACTTCTCATTCAGTAAACACCCCAGATATTTGTAAGAAGCAACACGCTCTACGGCTTCGCCAGCGACACTTAGTTGAGCATTAACATCTCGCTTGCTAACGACCATGAATTTCGTTTTACGGATATTCATGTTTAGGCCATAATTGCTGCTGACCGCGTGCACGCGATCCAACAGTGCTTGCAGGTCGTTTTGACTCCCTGCAACCAAGGCCGTGTCATCTGCGTACCGCAGATTGTTAATGACTTCGCCGTTGACGACGATCCCTCTGTCAAATCCATCAAGCGCCTCGGAAAGGATTGCCTCCGAATAATTATTGAAAAGCATCGGAGACAATACACAGCCTTGACGTACCCCACGCTTTATAAGGACCTCCTCCGATAACGCATCTCCGACCCGAACATTTGCTCGCTGGTTCCAGTAAAGATTGGCAATAATGCGAATATCTCGATTATCAAGCCCTATCCTTTGAAGGAGATCAAGCATTGGCTGGTGCTGAACACGATCAAAGGCCTTCTCATAATCGATAAAACACATAAATACGTCATTGTCCACATCTTGGCACCTTTGCACAAGAACCTGAGTTGTGAACAAAGCGTCTCTGGTGCCGAATCCACCGCGAAACCCGAATTGCGTATCGGTCATTAGCTCCTCGCACCTACGAAAGACTCTTCCATGAATTACCTTTAGGAAGAGCTTTAAAACATGAGACATCAAGCTGATTGTTCGATGATCCTCGCAACGCCTGGCGTTCGGCTTTTTCGGGAGGGGAATGAACGTAGATCTCAACCAGTCCTCGGGGATTACGCCGGTCCTATACACTTTATTGAAAAGGGATGTAAGAACATTAAGGTCTTCGTCGGTTAAAACCTTTAGCAACTCCGCATGAACTTCGTCGGGTCCCGCGGCCTTACCAGGCTTTAACTCCCGTATAACCTTCATCACCTCCTCCTTTAAAATATAAGGGCCCAAATCTGCTTCTCCAATGCCATGATCCGCAGGCCGAACGTCGTCGAAGAGTCTGTCCACGTATCTCTCCCAGAGCCTAAGCTTATCGGAGATGTCAGCGATTAGTTGGTCATTTTCGTCTGACAGAACCCCACATGCTGGCCTGGACCGTCTCCCTGTAAACTCCTTTATTTTCTTATGCAGGTGAAACGTATCGTGCTTTCTCTGCAGCTCCTCGATTTCCCGACATTTCTTGGCCATCCACTCCTCTTTTGCTATGCGGTTCTTGGATTGAATCTGCCTGTGAAGCGCGTTATACCTCCTTTGGTCCTTCCCCTTACATTCCCGCCTCTTTTCCATAAGATCGAAAACCTCCTCTGTAATCCAGGCCTTATGCTTCTCCTTTCTTTCAGCCTTCAGGTGTTTCTTGCCTACTGACGTGAGCACCTTTTTTACCTCAACCCAATGCGCGTTAACATCATCGTCTTCCCTTAAGATACTAAACCCTGCAACCAAATCCTGCTGGACATTCTTTCGCACTTCTGCACAATTAAGTTTGGTAACGTCTATCCTGGGTTTAATAATCCCTTTATTCATAGAACGCAACCTAACTCTCAGCTTTCCGACTACTGGGTTATGGTCCGACGCAATGTCCGCACCCGGATAGGTTTTGACCGACGGTATGCTGTTTCTAAATCGCTTGTTCACAAGAATATAGTCAATCTGGTTCCGAACTATATTCCGTGGACTATCTTGCGGCGACTTCCAGGTATACAGCTTCCTAGGGTGCAAATTGAAAAAGGTATTCGTAACTACCAGACCCTCTTCTTGACAGAATTGAACCAACCTATCACCCCTCTCATTCCGGACTCCTAGGCCATACATTCCAACGAGCCCATCCACCTTTCCACGCCCGATTTTAGCGTTGAAGTCCCCCATGACTATGTTGACTTCATGTGCTTTGGTCAACTTTAGCGCGGCACTAACTTCCTCATAGAACGCCTCAATAACATCGTCATCTGCGTCAGCAGTTGGCGCATATACCTGGATGACATTCATGTTCACAGGCTTGGACGTGAACTGGAGCAGTATGACTCTATCCGAAAAAGGGATGAAATTCCTGACGGTGTAGCTTACAGACTTAGACACGATCACGGCGACTCCATTGCGGTGGTTGACATCGTCATTTCCGGAGTAAAAGATGGTATGCCGGTCGGTTATTTGCTGCCCACTTCCTGGCCAACGCACCTCACTAATTCCAAGGATATCTATCTTCATCCTCTCCATCTCACGAGTGGCATTGCTCAACTTGCCACCCTCGAACAAACTTCGCACATTCCAAGTTGCCATCTGAATGGTTGACCGGGGGATTCTTACCACCCTCTGGCCATTTAAGGCCTGCCCGGGACTGAGGGCGTGCGCTTTTTTGTTTTCAACCATTGATGATTTTACTAGGAATATAAATAATGTGGTGACTTTCCACATCTAGCTCTGAAACGTTCTAGCTCTGAAATACAGAAATTTTTTAAATATGAGATTTATTAAAAACTTATTTTTCTTTTTTAAAAGAAGTTTTAAAAATTTTCCCTGTCAAAAAAAGGCATTAAATGAACTATGAAATTTTTTTATCTCAAGAAATTTGCTGAAAAGACTTAATTTTTTCCATAAGTTCCTAAAATTTTGTAAAAAGCAGCTTGATCCCTAATGCTCTGTCTCCACTAAAGGCTTAATTCACCATGTGGGTTAATTTTCCTTGTGGATTAACTTTTTTACCATCGAATTCCTTTCATTTTTTCAGTTAACTAACATTTAGAAACACGAAAAATATTTTGACAAGCAACGCCATAGACAATTTCCGGTTGGAAGGTTAATCCACGAGAAATGTTAGCCCACATCGTGCACTCGTTACAACCCTCTTTAATTGATCCAGTCTAAAGTGCCTCCAATTGAATGACACTACTGTCTTCATACTGGCATTTACCAGTCCTTTTGCAACAGATAAGTTTTTCCTACTTTTTCGCCCACGGCTAGAAGTAAAACTAAAATAACTCCTCCTGTAAGTTGATCGTCTTGTAGGATTAACCAACTTCGTGTACACATTACAACCCTCCACTAACTCCACTGGGTTAATCGTCTAGTGGAGACAGGGCATGAGAGATGTCCTCGTAAAGAAAATATTTATCTTAGGATTTTTTAGTATAAAATGAAAAGATTTTTTCTAGACTTTCAGGTCTACCACCGACTTGACTTAAAAACTAATTTTCTAAAAACATGAGTTTTTTGTTCTAACTCATATTTTTCTGATGCAGTCCCTAATCTAATTTTATTGCTTAATGGCTTGGAAAGAAATTTCCCCAGATTTTATGAATTCTAACTATGCAACGAAATCCCATTATTTCTCAGAATTCCCGACTAACAATCCCACCTGCTCGATGGCGTTTTCATGAGTCAATTATCCATCTTTCCAGATCACAATCCTAATGGATTAAACTTTCCTTTGATTTCTGAGATACGTATTTTGAAATCGACGGGGTCTAGACATCGAACAAACCGAAGATATTGACGTGACGCCGATGAGCTTCAGGAAATGAATAATGGCGTTTTCCACCAACGTGCGTCATAACTCCCGTTTTTGAAAATTTCTAAGAAAAACCTCCTTCAAATTAAACTAAACACAGTTAGTTTTACCTAAAAGCTTAATCGATAAATCTAAATAGGCAATAAATCTCAGTCACGTATTTTTGGAGGAGAAAAAAAAATCTTTTTATAGTATGGCCCCAACATACAGCTTTTATCAAGTTTCATTCAGTCTCGCTTTGACGAAATGATAAATTCATCAAAAAGCATTCTTATATGAATTCTCCCCCCTCTCAAGAAAAAAAGAGCATTATCGATTATAATCGATATTTATGATGTCACTCCCGGATGTTAAATTCGCTCCAGGATCAAAATAATGCTTTTGACCGCGAGGAAATGGTAACCATGGCGGGTTTCCAACAATATTCAATACTGACAAGTGAAGCGATATTAGAAAGAAAAAAAAAGCGAATTAAGATTTATGTTGCTTTTAAAAAGACACCACTGACGTCACATAATGCGGTATCTGCTGTATACGGACTTTGGTCAGATTGTAGAACTGTATAAAAATAACAATAAAGTTTGATTCATAATTATGGTCTGTATGGTCTCATCTGACGTTTTAATACTTGAAGGAATAGAGGATTTGTAAAAATAAATTTTTAATGTTGTTTCTTCTCTTCTTTTTCTCCCCTGTTATTTTTTTTTCTTGTAAAAAAAATTTAGGAGATTGATTTATCGAAAAATCGAACTAGAAGCCAAAAGAAAGGACAGTCAGAAACGCTCAAATTGAAATATTTTTGAAACGATTAGAAAAGAAAAAACAAGTCCGACTTTTTTTTTTGTTTCGCATGAAGGAACAGTTCAGGGTTGCTATTATTTAGTCATTTTTAAATACAACGGCTGTCGTCGCTCTCGTCGGCTACGACAAGCTCAAGAACTCACAGCTCATTAATTTCGAAGAGAAAACTTGAATTTTTACTCGATTTAAGTTAAGCAAGACCAAAGTGAAACGTAGCACTAACCTTAAGGAAATCTTATCGAATTTTATCTGATCCCAAATTATTTTTAAACGAAAAAATTCATTGGAAAAAAAAAATTCTCGGGATTTTGTAAAAATAAACGTTATATTTGTTCGAAAAACTTCATTATGTCCTTTTTATTTTACATTTCTACGTAGGAGTTTTCATTCAAGAAAATTATATGATTTTTTTTATATCATTTATACAATGTTTCATTTAAGAAAAACAAAAATAAACTTTCTTTTCATTCATTTTTTATTTAATTCAAAATTTTTTTTGAATCTTTTAAAATCCAGGGAAATCTAGTAGATATCTAAGTGGGTCCTCTGACCTTTCCCAATTCAAAAACAACACCCTGGAAACGACCCTCCCGATATGAGACGTAAGGGCCACATGAATCCCCGGAAGCGGTATGTAGAGGAGACCAAAAATAGAACGAATAATCTCTTTTGACAAGCACGGAAAATCTAGTCCTCGAATATCATTTTATTACTATGATCATTATTGAATCCTCCCGTGTTTCCCACTGTTCTTAATTCCGATTCATCGCTTTCAACCCGTGCGCTAGTAGCTCATTCATCAATATTTAATTTTGTGTAATTAATTAAAAAGCGCTCATCATTAAATTAGAGGATTCTATGTTACGCTGTCACCTTTTACAAAATGGACATAAAAGTAGAGGAAATTTGCGAGGTTTTTTGTTGGTTCCACTTTGAAGATTTCAAAATTTATAAAAATGTTTATTGCTGCAAGGCCTCGGTTACTCGGCCCTTTTCTTTTTTCGACCCTTTCCCTTTTTCGACCCTTTTCTTGTTTCGGCCCTTTTCTTTTTTTGGCCCTTTTATTTTTTCGGCCCTTTCCCTTTTTCGACCCTTCTCTTGTTTCGGCCCTTTTCTTTTTTTGGCCCTTTTATTTTTTCGGCCCTTTTCTTTTTTCGACCCTTTCCATTTCCCTTTTCTTTTTCCGGCCCTTTTCTTTTTTCGACCCTTTCCCTTTTTCGACCCTTTTCTTGTTTCGGCCCTTTTCTTTTTTTGACCCTTTTATTTTTTCGGCCCTTTTCTTTTTTCGACCCTTTTATTTTTTCGGCCCTTTTATGTTTTCGGCCCTTTCCCTTTTTCGACCCTTTTCTTTTTTCGACCCTTTTATTTTTTCGGCCCTTTTATTTTTTCGGCCCTTTTATTTTTTCGGCCCTTTTATTTTTTCGGCCCTTTTATTTTTTCGATTCTTTCCCTTTTTCGACCCTTTTCTTGTATCGGCCCTTTTCTTTTTTCGGCCCTTTTCTTTTACCTAATACCTGATATACCTCATACCTTTACCTTTTTCCGATACCTGATAGAATATTCCGATACTCGAAGTCAAAAAAAAATAAAAATAAAAATAAAAATCGGTACCAAAAAATCAAAATCCCAAAATCTTTTTTCCAAAAAAATGAAAATCATACCCATCACTTGAAAAATAAAGCCATATTCTAAAGAAATTCAATTACCCATCGAAACAAATCATGACTAACTTGAACGAAGCAATAAAGAAAAAAAAGCTTTGACTGATCGATTTCAATTCAGATTGTGCACATTTTAAAAGTCCAAACAGACACGGACGATGGGAGACGAGTCTATAGTCCGAAAATAATTGTCCGAGTACTTTGTACTTGGTTGAACCTAGATGCTTGTTGTCTCACTCTAACCCGACGTAAAAAAGATTCTTCTCTATCTTTGTCGATCGCATTCGTGTCGTTAAACTCTGAGCACTTATTCATTTGCCAAATTTCCGTTCGATGCTTATTATCATCGCGACCACCATTGCGATCGCGTCAAATATGAGAAAGCAAAAAAAAAGCTTACGTCTCTATTATGCAAATGTTAAATGACGCAAAAGAGTCGAAATTTTTCTAAAAAAGGAATCGAGATAAAAAAAGAAACAAAAGAAAGATTGATGTCCGAAGAATTGTTTTTTTTTATTGTAAGAAGGGAGAAATTAAAAAATTTAGGCCACTTTCAATCATAATATTTTGACTCGACAATAATGAAACCATAAATTACTTAATGTGCTTAAAGAAATGACTCGTGCCCTTCTCATTCTCTAAGATCCGATCATGATTACAATGTATCAATATGTTTGAACGCTTGGATGAATTTTCCCCGAATTATTTCAGTCGATTGAGCTGCAATATAGCTAAATACGTTTTCGAAAAATTTTTCGAATAGATCTCATAGTATTTTCCTTTGAATAATTAAATCTTTGATGGGGGATATCTATCACTGCCGCTGAATTGAGAAGGTTAATAGTGAAGTTGGAGGTTACTATTTTGTCGATTTATCATTTAATTAAATTGAATTTGAAGATTTTAAAGAATTCGCGGGTTTTTAATTTTGAGCGAAAGCAGGAATGAGTGTTGTGCGATGGAATGATGATGAATCAAAATTTAAACAGACCCGTGGAGCTTCTAGACATTTAGAGGTCAGTCAAAGCCGACATTTATCGGACAGTCTGGATGTCTGCTTGGAGTATACTTCCTCAGATCTTGCCGTCAACATTGATTATACTACTTTTCCTTTTAAGGCAGAGCCAAAAGAAGGGTACATAACATCTTGCCATACATCTTGCCAAAAAGCTGCTGGAACAATGTTATCCTGGTTACCTTCCAACATCTCCTAACATACCTTCGAAATGCTTCGGGAGTCTTCGGAAACTTTCGATGAAAGCACTGATCGGCTCAGAAATTCTTCCTACACTTGAGAATTACTCTTGTGACGTCATAAAGTGTCTCAAAAGACCGTGGGAACACCGTCAAATAACTTCGAAAGCCTTCGAAACAATTTCGGACCAATGTAACCAGTTTTTCGGACCGAAATACAGTCGAACTCGGTTATAACGACCTCGGATATAACGAAAACCCGGTTGTAACGAAAAATTTTTTAGAATTTGGTTGGCCCGCTATCTTTTCCATGTTAAAATTTCCCGCTTATAACGAATCCGGTTATAACGAAAACCCGGCTGTAGCGAAACAAAACTACCTAAATCCGACCCTGATATAACGAAAAAATGTCATTTTTATACCTATTTAATGAATTTTTTCAAGTGACCGAAGTTTGAACTTGCTTTTTTTCTTAAAAATAAATACAGTCGAACTCGGTTATAACGAATTTCAAGGGACCGGAAAAATTGTTTCGTTATAACAGGGTTTCGTCAAACCCGCGGAGCTACCATAGTAAGGTAAGCCCAAAAATTCAAAAATTTGAAAAAAAATTGCAGGTCCGGATTTAACGAAACCCTGTTATAACGAAACAATTTTTCCGGTCCCTTGAAATTCGTTATAACCGAGTTCGACTGTATTTCGAAGCGTTTCGGTCCGAAATTTCGGAGCAATTAAACCGCGGCCTTAGACTTTAAGCAAAAAAGCTTGTGGTATTTCGTAGCCATAAGTGTCCACTTTTTATACGATAAAAATGTTTCAGTATCGAATACCATTATCACGAACCTTTCGTAATTTAAGCGAAATCCTCACTGCTTAACGTATCGACTAAATAATTTCACATTTCACCAGTTTTAAAGATAAATGTGTTAGATTTACATCCGTATGGATGAAGGCATAGAAACAAGATTGCCTTTCCCCCCAGTTTCGTCTCTCTTTTTAGAAAGTTGCATTCCGTTTTCGGTTATTGCTTTCGTTCTTGAGACATAAATCTCAAGCCTCTTTCGTTCTTTACTATTCATTTATACATTTCGATGGCCAGACATAAAATTTAAGCTTTTCAGCCAAGGAAAAAAGTATAACACGATTTTGATCCTACGACTTTTATACGACTTTTTCGAATTCTAAAATAACATTACCCCGTTGATTACCTCAAAAGGAAACTTCTCGCTAAATGACTGTGAAAGAATCGTAAGGATTTGTTATAAAGCTGAAAGTTTTAAGCTGAAAATTAGAAGGAGGGTTGAAGAAGAAAGAAGAAGGAGGAGGAGAAAAAAAATCTTGAATTGGAAGCAATCGATATGATCAATGGCCGCAATGACAGCCAAATTTATTTCTCTTATATTCTTTTCCCTTTTATTTTGATATTTTTTCATTATTTCTTTCATTTCATCAAAAAATGTGTCAAGCTTTAATGTTTCCCCTTTTTTCCAACAGGATTTTACAGGAAAAATCTGGATTTTCTCATTTTTGAATAATTTCTCTAGAGTAATGAAATAAAATAAAATCTAATTTTCATTGTTTTATGAAAATTTTGAAGATCGACGTTGATTTCTTTTGTGTAAATGGAAATAATCAAAAAGACTTACCCACTTAGTTGTTTGCGGGGATTTGGGCTTTTAGTGATGAGTGCACGGAGCTGTAGCTGTAGAATTGGCAAAGTAGGCCTGGTGCAGAGTTCTGCTCGGGCCGAAATTTTCAGGCCGCGGCCCGTCAAAATCAAACAAGCTAGGCGTAACCTTTTAAAAATCCGGTTGCGAGTAATTTCTTGAACTTAAATAAACACTTTTCAATTATTAACTTTAGAATGTGTAAATAAATATAACAAAATAAAAGAAAGTAAAATAAAACAAGAAAATTTTAAAAAATTAAAACATTTTTCAAAATTTTTTAAAGGACGAGGAATTAAACCCGCCTAGAAATAATAACCGGGCCTGAGCGGGCCGACCCGACCTTAAAAAGTGAAGCCTAAGCCCGCCCGTGGCCTGCGGGCTGACCGGGCCCTTTTGCAGGACTCTAGCCTGGTGGTAAATACATTTTTGAGAATAGTTTGGCTTTTTAGGGCTAGAGCCTTGCTCAGATGAAGTTTTCACCCAGTTTGGTTTAGATCGGGTCCTAGTATTGCTCTAGAGCTATGCCGTCAGCCATCAGGATCAGCTGCTGGGCCCCAGCTCAATCCCGAAAAATAGATCCAACGATCCATTGAAAAATGATAGTTAGATTCCCTTACAACGACCCTGTAAACACACCAAAGATTGAAATCATAAGTCAAATAATAATAAGCTAGATAACTCGATTGTCCTCTTGCAAGGAACACAATTTTGAACTTGGAAACTGAGTCATGGTAGAATAAACCCTTCGTAATTGTTGAAAAATGTAAAACCAATCCGTTTCTTTTAGTTTTACGTGCGTTTTTATACCCTTGTTCTATTGATTTATAAACTCGTATTTTTTGAATTGGGGTTATCCCTTTTAATTCACTCTTCCGGTGTTAGTGCGAGTTCGTCAAAACATCAAGGTTACAGACTATAAGAATGGGATATGACGGGGGAAAAGCATGGGGATCTGGTAACCCAGTAAACTTGCCTCGTTTACACCTTGCTCAAACATTTAATTTAATATTCATTAAACTCAGTCAAGGACAGTATTCTCTTGTCCTTTATTCGGGGGGGAAGGGGGGGAATAACTTGACGTAAAAATTAGTATACGAAATTGGAAAGCTTCGAAGTCGCCTTTTTTGAGGGAGTTTATATAGGTCACTTGATCGATGACTGAAGTGATTGATTGGTAGTAAGTTATGAAGAATGATAATAGGCGTTTTGTTTTTGTTTTATTTAATTATTTATTGAGCTGAATGGGATTGAGAAAGTTTATGCAGTCTTTTTGATATTATGGTGGTAGGTCTGTCAAACCAAAATTGTAGGATACGGTTTTAGTGTATATAGCCTGGGGTAGGCGTGTTGACAAAGATCTTTATTTCATATGTAGTAATAGTGACGTGTGTAATACATTATTGAAACTGTTAGGCATTCAAAGTTTTGTGACCCAGCTAGTTCAGTATTGGGACCGACTCAAAGGAATACTCGTCATGTTGTCTCTTATCCAGAACTTTTAATAGTTCTCCACAAGGAGAACTCTCGGCCTTGTCGCATTTGCGTGATACATCCTGTAAAATAGAGATGGGACTTTGCACCATGAGGGGGTTAATTCTGACCGTGCGCAGAAGAGGCCATTAATGTTTGAAAATAAAATTCTGGAAGAAGGATTCGTTGACTAGGCGTCTAGGAATGAGCTCTAGCGAGGAGACTCGAAGGCTCATTAAACGGCCGCTGATTATGAGTGTGACCAAGGCGCGCAGACTGCAGTGAACGGGACATGTAGCTAGGGTTGGGGGGTTCGCGGGGGATTCAGCAGGTTCTGGATGGACGTCTCTCAGTAGCCCTAGACCTCTTGAAAGAGCGCAGTTTTGTTGGGAATACGAAGTGGTGAGAGTTGTTGCAAGACTATTAGGCCATGCCAGGACTGATGGATGATGACTGACTGATGGGCCACCTACCACGATAGAGAATAAAGATACTTTATGAGAGATAGATGAGAGATGATGCGGTAATAGGGCTTCGTACCCTGTAGTAAGTGCGTATTAGTAAGTGATGTATCAGTAAGTGGGTGAGAGAGATCACTTTGTCTCCGTTTTTTCAACGAATTTCGCTTTAAAATTTAAAAAAGAGGTGGCAGAAACTTACCCCACTTTGCAGTGTCCCATGTCTACGTCTGTAGATCACTGCAGTCTGCAGTGTCCCATGTCTACGTCTGTAGATCTAGTGATCTACAGACGTAGACATGGGACACTAGAGACATGGGACACTAGAGACATGGGACACTAGAGACATGGGACACTAGAGACATGGGACACTAGAGACATGGGACACCAGAGACATGGAATTCTAGGAGCAAAATTTTTAATCTGAGGAACATTACCATAAAACCAAATTTTCTGGATCACACTGCAAATTAGCCCCGAAATACTGGATCTCTTTTCATTCCTCAAATTTTTCCCATAACCCTGAATCATCACTGAAATCAAATGTTCCTTCTAACTTCATTTTGAAGTTTGAATTTTACGATGAAATCATGAAAAAAAAAGAGAAGTTCATTAAAATAATCAAATTGTTTTAAATAAACAATTTTTTCTTCTTCATTCTTTATCAACCTTAATTCTCATGACTCGGGGAAACGATTTTCATTTCTCGCAACACCTCCTCGTTCATTCAACATTTCAATCTTTTCAGAATTCTGATCCGCGTGACAAAGCAAAAGGCTTTTCTCGTTATTTTTTTTATCCGCGAGAACTTTTTCGTTCGAGATCAGCTCGGGAAAAAGAGATAACAACGGGGAAACGAAGGGAAAGAATTAATAAGTATACAAAATAAAGTCTCCCCATCAAATAAAGTCAAAGTGCAAATATTTGACTCACTCGCGAAGCTGTTAGAATAATGAGGTTGGAAAGGTTTAAAGACAAGGCAAAAAGCAAAGGTGGACAAGGGAAAATGAATCGATGCTGACGTCATTACCTTTCTACGCTACGAAATTCGCATTGTTAAGACTTTTAAAAAAAATTTTAGGTGGAATAAAAACAAGGAAAAATTAACTGTTGGGGGGAAAAAATCGCGTGGCTAGCCGATTGCTTCCTCTTTCGTATTAGTGAGCAACGAGAATGTCGACTGTATTTAATTTTACACTTTTGCGGTTCGTTGAAAATGCGTCGGGTGGTTTCTAACAGGCTAGATGTTACGACAAAATTGGTTTTCTACGCTACATAGAGCACAAGTAAAATTCTTGGCCTCCGTGGAAAGCTTTGATTCAATTGAAAAATCACATCAACAAGAGAGACTCAAACGGCATTCGTTTCACAAAACGTCTTTTTTATCTTTTATTTTTTAAATTTGATTTTTTCTTTATTTGCGGAAGTTGATAATGTTGCATATTCGGATGGATTCAAAGAATAGAATATGGTTCTTGTAAATGGAAAGAAGTTCTAAGTCGAGCACGCGTTCAGGGAAATGTGGGAAAAAATCTTTTTTCTCAGGTCAGGATTTTGAATCTTAAAGATTCCTTTGGCTATTATTTATTGGGCTGATTTAATTTGGTCAATGTTGGCCCTGAGATGCCACAGTTCGTGGCCAACAGCAGCGGCGTCATTGCCATATTTTTTTGCAGTTGTTGCGTCATTGAAAACCGAATAATAAAAATTCTATGGAAACAATTGATATTCGTATTTCGAAACTGGGATAAAAAAAAATGAAGAATCGCATTGCTTATGAAATATAACGCTTCTAAAGTCGTTTTTTTTGGTTTATGAGCTCATTTTCACAGGAAAAAAAATCATAAATCAAAATTTTTTTACAATATTCAATCGAGCAGAAATCGATCAAAGACAGAAACAATATAGCAATGCTTTTTACTTTCTTTTAGTAAAAAAATTATTTTTACGAATTTTGAATTTTAAAAAAATTGAACCGCAAATACTTTATTATGTTTTTCTAATTAATTTTTAAGACTTAGTTTCAGTCATCAAAATGAATTGAGCAATCAAGCCGATTTAATATGAGGTTAATACATCCAGTCTAAACAGAGTTTTTTGTTTTAACAGATCATTTGATGGATTTATGAGTAATGACTTTATTAATGCGCCAAAATAAGGCCAGTGCAATTGGATTTTTTTTTAGTTGCTTCAGCCTAAGGTTTGCATTACTGGATTGAGTTAACAGAGGAAATACATTTCAAATTCTATTTGAAAATTTTATGAGTGAGATACGCACCTTAATCGCTTTTAAGGAAATGCTGAAATCATCGACTCAAGTTCACATGATGGGAGATTAAATTAGTCAGAAGTGAAGTACAGAGGGGGGGGGGGGGGGGGGGGGGGAGAGTTTGAACCATATAAAATAAAATCGACAATCGAAAGCGATAACTTGGGTACGTTTTCCACTGGGTTAGCCATGAGTTTAGCATTCAGACCTCTCCAGAGCAAGTAGAGAGACAGAGAGAGCAAGACTTCAGGAAGAGCAGGATAATTACAACAGTGGTCTCAGCTCCCTCCGCTGCAAATAGAGAGCCTTTAGGAAAAGAGGGCCTCCTGCCTCCTGCCTCCTTCCCTCTTTGCGAACAAACTGATTTCGCCATCTTGGACTGTAATTATCAAGCTGTGTGTCTTCAGATACACTTGATCAAACATTTATTAACCAAATTTTACCTTTCAGCACTTCTTGTTAACAAAATTACTTTACTAAGATTTTAAAAAGAAAAGAAAAGCACTTTTTTCCTATTTTCCAATATTTTTTTCTCTCGAAAAACACCCGATTTTCATTCACCTAATGTTTTTCGGGTTTTTGGTTTCTCTGCACCGATCTCTCCATTTAAAACCGTAAAATTCAGACGTGTCGTCAGGCAGACAGACAAGCAAACAAGAGTAATTGTAAAAAAGCTGTATTATAAGTTAATGTGCAACCCGAAATCGTATCATAAGCGTTATACACGTCATATCCAAGAACGCCCACAGCGCTTATCTCATAGGCGGTGTGGGCGATAAAATGTCAGAGCTTCGGCGCTTGTGTTTTTCAACAGCAGCTTTAAGGGGAAAAAAACCGTCATTCTTTTCTATTCAACTCTTCTTTTTTTTAAAAATAAAATTATCAATTTCTTTTAACAAATTTAATCTCCGAGATTTTATCAGCAGAAATCTTTTGTCTTCGGAACAAGTTATTAAAATTGCAGTAGTTCCGACGATATGCTATAAAATAAGAAGTAGGTTCCCATGAATGTATCAGCGTATAGATCGCAGGCATTGTTTTTTATTGAAGGAGTAAAACGTTAACCGGTAATGGTCATGACCGCGGATTGGAAGGGGTAAAGGGAATGGTAAAAAAAAAAAAGAGTGGGTACTGTAACTTGAAGTGGCAACTAGTCAGACCCGGTAGTCAGATACCATCTGCCATCGTGACCAGGTCCTTTATGATTTATTTTGGAATAATTAGAAAGCCTCCCCGCGGCCATGTTTTACAAATATTTACAATATTATCTTGTTAACTTTCCAGTTTGGTTTATATCATTCATTCGTTAGCTCCTTCGGATTTGTCTTCACATTTTAATATCATGCGGTTCTCCTAAGTAGGCCTACCTGATCTTTATTTTTATTGATATAATAGATTGTTTTCGTTAAATCGGCGCACTTTAGGATTTATTATACCGTATAGGGAATGTTTTCTCTTTTTAAATTAGGCGTAACTATATACTTTTTTTTTTTTTTTTGAAGAAGGGCTCGAGCTATTTGGGCGGTCCCTGATAAACATATAGTGGGCGTAGCTGCGAGAAAAGTTCCGATAGACGGTTTTTCTTTGAGGGCAACGTCGATTTCGTTTTTATTATTTTTCATTTTAACACTAAAGAATTATCGGATGAGGTAAAATAAATAGCAAACACTTTTTTCCCTTGTTGATTTTCAAATAACCCACAGAGATGAATTTTTCTTCTTTTTCCCCGAGATTTTTTTCTCCTTGTTCGTTGAGAAGTGATTATTCAAGCGTAGGAAATTGTTACTCTGCAAATGATTTATTTTCGAAAATAATCTTTGTTGCCGTATACGAAATCATAAAATATTTAAAAGCTTTTCCAATATATTTTTTTTTTTTACCAAGAAAAAATTTTGAGCCACAGAGTCCGGGAGGAAAGCTGTGAATTTTTTAACATATTCATTAGTTCTAATGAAAATATTTACCCTATAATAGATTCATTTCCCGCCTGTTAAAAACCTTTTGCGGTCGCGTAATATATTCGGTAATTCATCATTCGCGTGAGTTTAAAGACCGAATGTAAATAATTATAAAGTAAATAATAAATATAATAATTTTTATATAATTAAAATCGTTTTAAAGCTTTAACACTATTATTTTTATTAATACTAAATGCGGGGATGAATGAAACCGGCAGAGTAAAGGGCTTTATTAACGCCGCATGGAGAACAAAGTCACACTTTTAAAGAATGTTGTATGTTAATAAAGCCGTCATTAATGAGACCGATTTTAATCACGTAATTTCAGCTCGTTTTCTGTTGAATTTAAACTTCTTTGTCATTCGTACGTAGTCATTTATTTTTCTTCAGCTGCCCATAGCTGCTCTCTGTTATCAGCCATGACGATTATTAGTCAAAGCGGCTTTTATGGTATTGGTATTCTGAAAAGTTGAAATATTGAGCTGATTTCCCTTTCCTGGAAGAGAAATATAAAATCTCATAGCGTTCCAAATGGCCTGGAGCCGGTTTTCCAGGAAGATGAGATCAAAGCTTGCTTTCTACCGTCTTGTTACAGTCGCAATATTTAATTATCCCTATCATCCAGGCCGCGGCTTCAATATGCGAAAATCATCAAAAAAACCAACAAAAATAATAAAAAATATATTGTCTTAATATTAACGTTTTTTTTTTTATTTTTTCAGGTAAGTCTTGCAACCGATATCTACTTAGCTTGCTCCCAGCGCTCATGCGAAGCTTAATTTAAAAACAAGCCAGACTCAGCTGTAAGCTGCGCAGATTTTCTCCGCGGTGTTCTAAGAAAGGTTTTTTTAAAAAATTCAAATTAGAAAGCTTCAAAACTAAAACTCAGTTCAAACTTTTAATTTTGGAAAGGATGAAAACCTAACCGAGCTAATTCCAAACTTCAAATCTCGTGAGTATTCCTGAAGCTGGTTCCCAACCAAATTCGCAAACCGTGATTAGTCAGAGGACTCAAACATTCTTCTTCTTTAAATGCCCGCTCCTCGTCGGAGATTGGCGATCATCATGGCAATCCTAACTTTGGAGGCTGCCGAACGAAAAAGGGATACTGAATTTTGGCCGTACCAGTCTCTTAGATTCTTGAACCAGGATGTTTTCCTCCGACCCGGTCTACGCCTGCCTTCAATCTTCCCCTCCATCACCAGCTGCAGAAGGCGATATTTTCCGTTACGAATAATATGGCCGAAACATTCAAGCCTTCGCCGCTTGATCTCGAAGAGCACCTCCATCTCCTTGCTCTTACGATTCAAAACTTCGTCGTTGCACACTCGTGCGGTCCACGGAATTCGTAACATGCGGCGATATATCCACATTTCAAAAGTCGCCAGCCTCTTTTCCAGCACTTTAGTTAACGTCCACCTTTCATGCCCATATAAAAGAATACGATACGGGTTCTCGTATTGAGACTAAGTTCACGCTTAGACAACAGGTTTCGCATTTTCATGAAAACACTCCTGGCGAATGCTCTACACGAAGCATTACTTTCCACTAAACCCAAAACCAAGTAAGTTTCTTGCTTCGGTCTCTGACTGCGTTAAATAGCCAGTGGGCGACGGAGGCGCCATTTCCTAGCGCCACCATTATTTATTAACTATAGGCCTACGCCAATGAAAGCGTCACTTTGTCCTCAAAATAAACATACTTCAATTGCTTGTTTTGATTTCAAGAAATAATTATTAAATTTTTAAGATACGCTTCGCTGGAGATAGGTCGAAGAAAAGTTACAAAGTATAAAAAATTCTGGGTTGCACATTAATTATCGCAGAAATTTCATGACATGCGTAGGAAGAATCGCATGTAAAACTGCATTTTAAAATTAAGAAATAAATTCTAAGCGTTTTCCATCCTTTCGCCAAGAGGGATTTTTTATTAATAATATTCGCAGGCTTGCAAGTGACATAAACTAATTGTACAGTAAGCGTTATTTGATGCTATAAACATAATAGCATTATTGCATACACCTTGTTAGATCAGAAGAGTTGCTCTTAAAAAGATTTAATGCTATCAAAGATCAATTTAGAAAGTTAAGTTCTTTTTTCTTCTTTTGATATTTACAGTTACCTGGAAGTCAAGGTAATTATTATTTTTTTTTTTTTTAGACACCATGTTGTTATTTATCGATTAATAACTTGTGATCTTTTGGGTATGTCTCAATTTTTTGAAGGAAAAGAGCAATTGTTTGAATTTCATCCCGATTTTTAAAAAGATATTTTTCTTTATTAAAATGATGATTAAACATAAGTTTTGCTAGTAACCTATAAATTCGTTTAGGATTCATAACATGCAGAACTGAAATAGTTAATTGGAAGTCATAAATTATAACTTACTTCATTCTTTCAAAACGAATCTCGGCTATATATGTGTTGTACATCAAATAATAAAAAGTAACTCTTGTTTACCTTCTTGAGCTTAAGGTTTTGAATATTTGGGTGAAATTATGAATTTTAATTGTGCTTAACATTTATCATTGTCTGTTTCACTTTTTTTGGGTTCGTTTTTTCTCGTTTTGCATTGGGCGAAATTTCTTTTGTGTGATGATGTTATTGTTAGATTTCGGATTTTTACAGCCATTATTTCCTTGAGAATTAATCTGACGATTGTAAAATTGTTTGGAAGAGGGAAAGATTTTTGACCGGGAAATCGAAGGGAACGCCAAAAGTTTTTGTTACTGTCTCCGGGTTTCATCCTGGAGCTCTGGGGCAACTGATATGCGTTCTATGCAAGCCTTGAATGCAAGTGAGAGGAGAAATTCGTGGGGGGGGAGAAGTTAGTTGGGCCCCAAATAAATCATGGTGAGGTCTCTAACACTGGGAAAGAAGGTATAGACACGGCTTCCTTCCGAAGAATCTGCCCACCAAGGCTGCTATACCGCAACGACTTACCGGAGAAGACAAGTGTCCAGGCGCATAGTGTCGACAATTAAACCCGTCTGCAGCAGAAGAGAAACTCTGAGCAGCAGTGGCCAGAATTCAGCAGCAGCGTGTTGTGATGCAGATAGCTGATGTTTAGAACAAGAAACGCTATATTTGATTGGAGAGATTGAAACATTATTGGTCTCGATCCCACCAATTTTAGTCTGCAGAACGTGATGCAGTTGCTCCGGAGCGGCACGAAGAGCCACTTGGTGAATGGAAAGCCAAGACCGGGTCCCGGCTCCCAGCCCCAGTCTCAAAAACTCCAGTCATGATAGTCAGCTCGAAGACGTGAGTGAATACTCAAGCATTTAGACACTTGTTGAACCGCCTACGAGTGACATTGTCCCATCAGCGGTTTTTCTGTCTCATCCCTTCCCTCATTACTTAGACTTCTCTTTGACGTTTCGGGAAACAACTGATTACGTTGTAGTTCGTTTCCGGAGAACTTGGTAAGAGAGCGAACGGAGATCTTGTTTCTTCTTGTCAATAATGACGGCTGTGGTTTTTTGATGTTCATTCTGGTCTGTTGTTTGAGGTTAACTTAAATAGTTAGCGATGTAAAAAATCGTTAGTGATTTATATTCAGGAAAAACAGTAAAAAATCAGGGGCGCCATTTCACTAAAATCTGGGGGGTAAACACTTTGCCTTGGGACACAAAACGACCATGCAATGTTTAGCTTATACTGTAGTTATTGCTTCAACCGCCACCATGGCGAATGGTCAGAAGAACGTTTGACTGTTCATCTTCCTGCGTAAGTTGCTGCGTCCGCCCCAAGAAGAAGAATCAATTCGTTTTACTACCGCTTTATACTTTTGATTCATTTCACATACACTCTTCTTCTTCAGTTCCCTCCCCTATAGAGATCAGCGATCACCATTGCCATTTTTATTCTTTTTACTTTTCTCGCCAGGATAATTTACGAGGAAAAAAAGTACTGTGGTGGTTTTCCGTTGCTTTCCACAACGCAGTACTATACTCCCTGATCGTAAAGGACAGATGCGCTGAACCTGTAGTGGGACTGTCCTGATTCATAAAGGCGACAGGCTGCCTAGGAGAACAATGTGGTTATTTCTGCAATGTGAGCCAAACTTTACACACTCACCCAAGCATCCGTAAAATTCACATCTCTGGAAATGAAAGCTTTTAAACACGAGCAATAAAAATTCGACGGAAAAAAGACCAACTTACGTAACAAAAATTTATATAGCAAAGGGATGAATCGATACCAGTCGAACGAATTAACAATTTTGAAAAACAATTGGATTAAACGACCAATATCTTTCCATTGTGATTCTTATAAAAGCAAAACGGAAAAGCGGCACGCGTAAAAACAGTGAACTGTAAAAATACAATCATTTCCCCCTAATTTTCCTTATCGAGATCATCATTAAATCCAAACTTTTTTTTTAGTATTTTTTCCTCGTGAAGATTTTTTTACGGATAAAAAAAAATTTTAAGACAAAAGTAGCGTCTTGACAAAATTATACGATGAAAAATTAACCGCGGCACAAAGGGGCATTAAAAAAATTTAATATTTGGTCACACCCTTTTAAATACGGCTCACGTCTTTCAATTCAAATATGATCGATATACCTTTTTTCCATTAAATAAGATCATCGCGGTGATGTTCAGAATATAACAGTACAGACTAGAGATGTGATTTTTTTAAGCACTCGACCAAGCGTTTCAATGTGGTAGTTCGAACACATTTCTGCTTGGAATCTCATTAGTTTTTTCTTTTTTTTTTTTCTTTAAAAATTTTTTTCCTTCATTTTTTTCTATCAAAGTCGAGTACATTTCAGATCGTTTAACGCTATTTGTAATCATTTAAAACGTACAAGAATCTTTTTTTTCTTCCTTCTTTTCTCCTCCCGGTTCCATTTGCACGTATTCAAGGGGCTTAATTTTCTTTTCAAATTTTTTTTGTTGGGAAAAAAGGAATTACGAGATACCGATACGGAAGGGCAATCTGACACTTGAAAGGGGTCGATTTTTTTTTTTGCGGGGAATAAAATTTAAAATCGAGTGCAGGATTCAAAGTGGTAGCTGTTTACTTTTTTATCTGGGCCATAATTTCTGCAGTAAAGTCAGGAACGGCGCCAAAGGGTGGTCAAATTGGACCGTGGCCCCACCTTGGTCCCCCCATTTGGGATGACCAGTAATATTGCTGTAATTTAATCCTGTTTGACTTTGGTTCCACATGAAAATTTGTGGCCTACCCTTGGTCCCATTTAGAATTTTTTTCTGATGCCGTCACTGAGTAAAGTCATATTTAAGGAAGTTACACTCTTCATTTATAACTCAGTTATTTGTCCTGTGGACACTTCTTGTTTTTCTTTTTCTTTCAACCTATACCCGTCCATTCCTGAACGAAGGTCTCTCTCAAACTTTGCCACACTTCCTTGTCTTCGGCTCTTTGCAACCATTTCAGTCTGCCACCCTCTCTTTTGTGGCCTACCGACGCTTGTTTTCGACGCTCGAGGTCTCCATCTTACCATCCATGCTGTCCACCTATTCGGATCCTCCCTGGCGACATGACCTGCCCATTGCCACTTAGCTGTTGCAATTAGCCAACAGCTAAGTGTGGACACTTACTGCTGGAAAAACTGGAATCGGCTGTTGAGGAGATGATTTCTCACAGGGGCGCCATTTCACTGAAAACTTGGCGGAAGAAAGGCCCTTCTTGATATTTAGGAGGAGGGGGACAGAAATGTCACGCAATGCTCGCTCAGCTTTTAAGAACTAATTTTATTGGGAGGGGGGGCATTGCCCTAATTGCCTTTAATTGCCTCCATTGCTAAATTCAGATACTTGGACCTAGAGAGTCTGAAAATTTTTTTCAGCAAACAATAAACCTTCTCTTCAATGACCATGAAAATTTGTCTCCAGAACGCTTAAAACAAATAGTATAAAACCTATAAACTTGTTTCGGTTATCGTATTATTGAATTCTTTATCCTAATTAATTTACTTAAGCTTATTAACATCGGCTTCATAAAAAGATTTACTCATTTAAATACAGCAAAATTATAAAATTTCCTCTTTTTAAACCTCTCGAAACTTTTTTCGCATGCTAAAAAATTATAAATTTACTACAATAGCCTCATTTTTAAGTATATCATTGTCTGCGATATTGTTTTCCCTCAATTGAAAACCTCAGTAGGGTAAAATATAATTTTATTTCAAAAAAATCGATTGCCATCAACAAAACTGTAATTAAGGGCAATCGGCATATACCTTAAAACGCGTTTACATCGTGAAACATCTTCCATTCTTTAAATTAATATATAATGATTTCGGATGCATGACAACTCAACACGCTTTCACCATGCGATGAAAAACCCATAAGGTGCTTTGTCTTTCGTGAAGCGTTAGATCGTTCCGCGCGCTTTAAATAGTCCTAAAAATGTTTTTCTAAGCGAACGTTTCAACATGCATGTTCATCATTTCGCTCATTTCGAATGTATGAAAATATCGCCCATAAAAATTTTAAATCCGAAAAAAAATTTACACGATTACGCTGCTCTCTTATAAGAAAATAAAAACCAACATATTGCCCTCTTGGCATATTATCCGCTTTTCCATGGGAAATAAAGTACATTTCTCAGAGAAAAGATTAAGACTGACTGAGTGTTCCTAGGGGATTGAATGGAAAAATCTTAAATTTGGAATTTTTTCTCGTGCCTTTTCCCTTCCAGCAGATTTAAAGAGCATATATGTTGTTGCTCTTTTTAAATCCTTTCCTCGAGAACTGAGTTGAGGTAAAAAGGTGTGGAATTCGGATTTGAATTTTGATACGCCCGAACGTTCTTGATCAGAATATTTTTTTAAAAATTCGTTTTGATGATTTAATAAGGAAGAGTAATGATAGTGCAAATTTCTGACCTACGACTTTCAGTGTTTGGATTACGTGAGCGTTTTCCTGTTATTCTTGTATGATCAAAGAACTGTCATAGCTCCAGCTTGCCAAGTGCGGTCCTTCCAAGACTTGCTATTTCCAATCAGAAACTCCAAGTCAATCCACATCCTTGGGGAAGATATTATGTAATCGATGAGCTGAGTCCTGCTCGGAGGTTTGGGACCGCTATACAGGACCTAACATGTTTACCGCGCAGGTGGTGCCCCAGACGGTCCATCTAACGCAATTTGAAAAACCTGAAAATTTCTGCGATCTAAGGCCGCTTAGGTCCAAGTAAAAAGCCTGAAAGGAGAGAGTCGTCAGCTCTGTTTATCAAAATCCTAGCTTCTCACTGACCGTGACCGAAATCAATTTTAACTGACTTCCGTTGATTGGTGGTGACGTCATACGTCTTTTGCTGCTCGGTATTTAACTTATGTTTGGTCACAGCCAATCAAAAAGCAGCAATCTAGTTGGCGACTCTTCTTTTAACTTCAATAAGCCACCACTGTTCAACTTCTTCAGTTTACATTGATCTTCTTCAGCAATTTTGAAAATAAAATCTTCTTTATGGAACCGTTTGATTTTTGGTGATTTTTTTTAAAAAAGCCAAAGGGCTCGTCCCTCACCCTCCCATTGAAAATTTTTGTAGTTCCATGATTTTGTTTTTGCCAAAAAAAAAGGCGGGAAAAAATTTTGAATTTTATTTTCTCAGCCACTATTACTAAAATTTACAAAAGGTAATGAGAGACTTTCAGAGCGTTAGTTTTTAATTTTGTCAAAAGATGGCGACACAAAAGTTTTAAAGAAAATCTTTGAAAATCTGTGAAAAAAAAAGTTGATAGCTTTGTTAATCTATTTTAAGACAATTTTGACAAAATTTATCCCGATTTCGAGTCTTCTAAAATAAAGAAAGAATGTTCCAAGATTTTCCTTCAAAATATGGTATCGCTATCTCTAGGCAAAGTTCCGAACTAAAGCTTTGAAAGTCCCCCATTTTCGCCCTAAAATTTTCAAAAATCGTAAAACTTTGATGGGTCTGGTTTTCGTGGATTAATCATCGTTTTTACGTAATTTTGAGTTGAAAAAACCTTGTAAAAAAATTGTCAAAAAGCAAGTTCTAACATGACTGCTTACAGTCTGTTCAGACATGTCAAAACGAACCACTCCAAAGCCGCCCCTTTCCATCATTTGTTTTGATCTCACATTCGCTACAATATTTCAACCTAGGTTAATATACCATTGCCGCATAACCCCTTTTAACACTGAAAACTAAAGTGAGAGCACAGTTAGATTAATATTGAAGTGTGTCCAACTCCGATTCTCAGTTAGTACTTACCTTACTGTATAAACAAATAGAAGGAATGGCAGGCTCATGCCTAGCTCGTTACTCGACGTGTAACTTAAAGTTCCGCATCTGAAAGGTCGTTGATTTTTTTTTTCCTTTCATCTGTCATTTCGGGTTCTTCTGTTTTTCTTTTATCGATAATGCGCGAATGACTGTGTTTCTTTTTCATATATTTTTTTTTTTATAACAGTGTTGTTGTGATAGTGTTTTTATTGTTTTTCATCGTGTGTAATAATGCCGAACGGATACTTTTTCTAACGTGATCCGGCATACTTTTCACTCGAAAGAATCAAGAAGTATGCCTTTTTTTTCTCCCCCTCCTCATTTTCTTTCCGCCCAATCCTTTATAATGGATCAAGTGCGAGTAAACAGGTCATCTCAGTGTGAAAATTAGAAAGGTTTTGTTGGTTTAAATAATGGAGAGTTAGGACGACTTAATTACTGACAACTGACAACAGTGGGTTTTAGCTTGAGATGTTTCGCTCAGTAGTGTTGCTCTAATTCTGTTTGATGTTGTGGAATGGTCTTGAGGGATATTGTCAAGAGAAGCAAAATGCGTAATGGAATTTTTTTCCCCCCTTTTCTTGCGATATTTCATTCGTAGATTTCCGTGGAAAAATCATTCTTCCCCAACTACTTTTATAAAGATTTTTATAACGAACTTGTAATTAAACCCGCGGCGTTGCCTTTTTTTTTTATTTTCAATTAAGAATGTATACAAGTTTCGGGATTACATTTAAAAGCAAACGTTTTCTACGTGAACAATAACTCGTGGTTCTCTGTCAGTAAAGACAGATTTAAAACTCAATCAGTTAGCTAGCCCGGCCCGTTCACTTTATGTTACATTGGATATGTCCGCTTTTACCGTCGTTATCCTTATTTCCGTTAATTTAAGGGTTGGATGGGATTTTAAACGACATACAAAATCGTTGATTAAACTAACAAGGAAGGTTTTTAATCAAATAGGAATAATGCAGATTTCGATCGCGGGGAGGAAAAGAAAAAACGATGTAAAGCTGTTGTAACAAGGTTCGAACTTGATTTTTTTCGCTCTATGAACGCTCTGTTAAAATTTATAAGAAAACTTTTTTTTTTTTTAAAAAAAGATTTCTTTTTTAATGGTTTAATAATGAAGCGGATTTTATTTGCACATGAATAAGTGCAAACATTTTCTAATCCGTTTAAATTTTACGCACAGAGAACGCATTAAATTTTTAGCATTTATCTCCTCTGCAAAATATAACGTGACTGTTTTCACACGCTGATGATTCTTTTGGTTTTCATAGTGTCCGATCCCGAGCAGAATCTTATGTGAGAGGGGAAATTAAATTAAATATTTGTGATTGTTGCGGCGAGCACAGATTTTTTTGCGCAAAATAATGATGAAATAATTTTGAGAGGACTAGATAGATTTATTTTTAAAAATCAAAGTTGATTTTTGTTTGTATTGAAGTAATGGTTGAAAAAATTGACTAATCTGGGCTACTATACTCACTCTATACTGTAAGTCAGTTGTTTTCTTGCCAATTGTTCTTGATGAAATGTTTATGTTTGTAGTTTTGAGCAATAACGGAGAATATTTTTAAAAGATGGAGTAGCTTCGAAGATTTTAGAATTTTTTTATTTAAATTTAAAGTTTTTCAAGCTGAGACAAGTATGAATTTTGTGTCTTATGGATGTTTACAATTTTGAAAAGTTTTATTAACAAAGACATAATGGAATCCTAGTTCACACTAAAAGTGCCCTTATGAGAGTTGTAATTTCAGTTCAAGCTGAATCAAGGAATAGTTGGACGGACGGACTAGAAATAAACTGAAATTATTCTTTTCTGCCGATGAAGCATTATAAACTCAAGGTCTCCAAACGAGAAATTTGTTTAAAAATTCTTGTACATTTAAATTCTGAAAATTTCTCGTTGAGCATTTTTTTTTTTAAAATATCTGGCTATTTACTGTGAAGTCAGAAATTTCAAATTTCTTGACGATTTGGTCAAAGGTTAGAACATACCTGGCTAAAAATTTTCAGTTTGCCTTTCCAACAGAGATTTGTGATCTCTCTTTTGAAAAAAATCTGGCTGATTGATTTCGTGCAAAATTCCTAAATTCACGATTCAAAATTTTGAGGTGCCCTAAAATTTTCTTTTGTTAAGAGTTTTCTCTTTATTTATTAAAACTCCGCTAGTGTATAAGTGGCCATTTTGCTTATTTTTCTTCGTCAATATTTTCTTTCTTTGTGGATTAATTTCTCACGTCAACGATTTTGACTCAGGCCGTATCCTTCTCTTTGAGGGATGATCCTGGTTTTGCTTAAAAAACTTGACTTACTCTTACTTAGGATTGAAAACAAAATGTGCAGCGCTCATAGAGATGGCCGTTGGAAAAAGAGCAGGGTCGGAATTTAGAATGCGGGGAAAACACTACCAGTTTTCGCGACAGGATGGGATTATATTTTCCGAATTCGTATAATACAACACGGAGAAAAATACTTTGTGCTAGTTACTAAAATTGCTTTACTAAAAATTAGTAATTGTTACTAAAGTTTTGTTGTCATTACTAAACGTTTGGAAAGGCTCAGGGACTTTTAAACAGTTTTAGTAACCAGCGCCGAATTATTTTTCTCCGTGAACGGGGGAAAGAAAAAGCTCACATTCCGAAGGTCCCTGGTTCAAGTCTCACACCGACCGAACAAATCTTGCCTTGATGGCTATACACATCTGATCTTCTGGGTGAACACGTCGATCGTTAGAAAATTCTGTTTGACTAGATTTGAATTTTTATTTCAATCTCATTTCAAAAATATTAAACTAAATACTTGATCTGATCTTTTTTTGTTGCTTTTCAATCTCACTTTAACGCCCTTGGTATTGCCTCGAATGCCCTAATCGTAGAAACGCTCCTGATTTTGAGAATAGCTCAGATTACTTACTCTAATTGGCATCGAGGAAACACTGCCTTATTACCCACACTAAACAGTGAACATTCGTATACTTTTGTATGGGGTCTGTTCAGTCATTCATAAGATTCTCTAAATTTATCGTAAATTTTCAGCCCGATTTCCATTCATAGGCATATTGCACAAAATTAATCTGAGCTTTAAATTCCGTTTTATTTATACACGAAATCATTAAAAGGGAAGTTCCCTCTAAACCTAATTTTCATCACGGATCCCACGAAACCTTATGAACGTTCGAATGTCAACAATCCTGCAAAATACGATACATCGTTTATCCTAATACGGTTTATATTTAACTTATGACTGATAGCTCTCGTCATTAATCTTCCCAACGACCTCAACCGCAATTCGAAAAGCAACGTGGGCTGCAAATAACGCATTCAGTTTCCTTTGCTCTCAACAGTAAACATGAATAGACCGAATAAGATAAAAAGCTTTCGCCATTTTAGACAACATTAGGTCAAGTACGGAAAGTCTTTCTTTTGTAATGATGACGTCGTCGTCGTCGACGGGAGTTAAAAACTCCGACTCGGAGAAAAATTTTTGCAATATTTCCACATGTTAAATAAGCGAAAATCGCTCGAGTGAATATAGAATTGATATAAAACGAGAACAATCAAACCAAATGGGGAAAAAAAAACGGGGATAACATTCTTTGAAAACGGGGATATAAAAAAAAGTAAATCCTTAACATTTTTTCGTTTACGCGTCATCTAAACATCCGATTGTCCTTCCACGCGTGAAACTTGAGAAGTAAAAATGCTTTTTGAAAGCGGGGAGTATATCTTTGGACATGGAAGAGCTTTAAGCAAAGGAGAAATGTAAAATTAGATCAACGGATTTAAATCTTGAGAATTTTAAAAAAAAGAAAATCTCTTTTTAGGTTTAAATCGTAACCAAAATAGAATAGTTAGTTCTACAATCAATTTTTAGTTCCAACCATTCCGTTTTTCAAAATCAAACTCGAAAAAAAAAAAGTTCCTTACCTCAAAACCAACCCGGAAAATTCAAACTCGACAATAAACGACCCTTAAATAAGGAACATATAAACTTCACCTAATACCATTTTCCGTTTCCAACAACTTTAAATAACTTCCGGATTTTTTTTTCTCCTCACAAACTTCTTACATTTTTTTTTTATCTCGTTCGTCGTCTGATCCAGTGTTTGCGTAAAAGATAACATTTCGATTTCTAGTTCCCGATTTTGATATTTATGGACTAGGACTTGAATGGCTGACAGATGGAATAACCGGTATATAAAATTCTTAAACCGGGCTGTCATTCATTCCCACCCATGCAACTTAACTCGTCAGCGAGTCTTCTTGCTTTTCGATATGTCTTTCCAAAGTGCGTTCAAAGGAAATTGATGTAGAGTTATAAATACATGGTATAAACTTTCCCTTCCGCTTCTACGCCTTCTTCCCTGAAAGATTTAAATCAAGCGACAAAAAGGTGAATCTCTTTACCGAGTTTTGCGGGGAGGGGAACTTTTGCTTGGTAAGGGAGGGAAAGAAAAACGAAAAGGGGATCAATGTTTGAGGAGGGAAAAAAATAGAGCAATAGTACAAGCGAACGGGTTCAGAAAGAAATTATATACATTTTTCATCCGTAGTGTTTTTTTTTTTCCCTCGTCCCATAAAAATAAACCAGGTCTTTGTATATGAACACTGAGCTGGCGATACATTCTGATTCACGTCTGAAATCGTTGGGTTATAATAAAAAATATCGATACTAAGAGGTATTTTCTTTCTCTCTCGAGCGCGATTTTCCTGTTTGGGGGCGATTGATTTTTGGAAAATGAAATTATAGACACTTCAAGTATCGTGACTTATTTGTTTTGTGTTTTTTTTTCCCCGAATGGTGTGGCGGTCATTTTGTTTGTTTGATATTTTGAGATCACGGGTTCAATTGTTGAGTAAACAGGAATTTGTACGAATCGAAATAAATGCTGTAGATACGGGTAAAAGGAGTGTCTTTAGCTTATTTGGGGGAAGAATCTAAATTCGTGATAGTAAAAAGGCAAAAAATTGTCACTGTAGTTCAGCTATTTTCTAGCACTTGTTGTTTCTAGGCCCATAAAGCTATGCTAACAGTTTCTGACCAAGAATTTCAAGTTCATACAAGTCTCTCCAAAGTAAAACTAGCGGCACTTCCTTTAGCAGAAGTTAAAAAGTTGCTTTTCAAGAATAAATTGCGTTAAGTTTAGGAAATGAAAAATGGTTCATGTTTGCAAAATTTGAATTAACGGAAAGAACAAAAGAAAACGTAGCATTGTTTTTCAAGAATCTATAGATTAAGAATACAGGTTATCGCCTGCTGCATACGGGAATTCTATTTTCAAAAAGAGCCGCTATAATCGATCAATTGAAAAAATATGGCAAAACCTATTTTGAAAATAGTACAGCTCTCTGTTTGAAAATAGCTTTACCGCGTAGGTAGCAGAAGATTCATTAAAGCCCCCTTGCTCCATTAGGCTCCCGAAATTTTTCTTATCATCTTTATTAACTTGCTTTTTGTCTAATCAAAAAACTGAAAAGCAATCGAAGATTGACTCACACAAACGTTCATTCTAGAGCTATCCACAGGTGACAAATGTTTTAGGAATCGCAAACCTGTAAATCCAGGTTTTATTTTTGTTTCCGTTTTCACCATATAAGTCAGGCTCAACTCCATTTTCATTCGTATTTAATCAAAGTTGCCAAAATTTTGTTTCTAATTTCTTCATTTTCTAATCGTCCTTTAATCTAGGCACGGAGCTCGGACCTTAGCATGAAAGCGCCCTTTTACTTTTGCAATTATTATAGAATTAGGACAAATATTTGATTTAGGAGATAATTTTTTTTGCCCATTTTTGTAATTTTTTTTTAAAAATGAAAAAGAAGCGGGATTGGCCTATTTTTCAACAACTTTCTAAAATTTCTGTTTTTAAATAAAAAAAATTTTCATTGGAATTCTAAGAAGACAAGGCATTAATAGACTAGACAATAGTTAGCTCGATCTTCTTAGAGTGCGAACAAAAATTTTTTTTTCAATAACTCAATTCCAAATAATTGAGAATGATTGAAACTTTTTGGTTTCACGGGAGGATGAAACCTTTTGGGCTTCAAATTGAATCCGAAAGGGTTCCTCTTTTTTTTAGAAAAGAGGACTAGAAAGTTTTAAAAATTTTCAAATTGAATTAGAAATGTTTTATAGAAGTGAAACTTTTTTCTCAAATTGAGATAATTATTTTGAACTGTAAAAAACAGTTTCACTGAAATTCTGTAGTAACCTTTGAACGCGGCTTCTGATATCTTTACCTCCGGCTTACGGAAAAGCCAGTCCGTGCCTTCTTTAATCTCCTCCCGCATAAGTCAAATGAAGGATTTTTGCTCAACATTTTTGTATCTAGAAATTTCAAAAAAATTTTAAAAAATATTTTGTAAATGATTTTTTTTTATCTCAAAATTTAAAACTTTCAAATTTGAAATTCTCAAAGACATTTCTCAAGAAGTAGAAAACTTTACTTGAACGGGATTGAGATCTATACTTAAGCAGAAATATATATTGAAGTCAAAACGCCTTTCAAATTGTCGTTTTCTGTCTTGCAAATTTTTACCATGGATTATTCAAATAAAATAAAATTGCACTTTCATCTGCAAAAGTAAATGGGATTGTTTGTCGATTAGGCCTTTGAAAAAATAACACTTTAAAAAATTTTTTCGGTACCATTTGCACATTTGCAACCATTAAAAAAGTCTTAATAACTCTGAATTTTAATATTTCCTCATTGCTACTAAAATCCCTAATCGGAAGAACTCATCCATTAGCCTAAAATCAAACGACCTAAAGTTCAAGAATGTCCGAATCGAATCTTTCGAAATGCTTTATTGATTAGACGATATCCTGTAATTAAAAAAAAGTGATTCGCAATTAAATGCATATTAATGTTGCTAGATTTCCTGTTTTCACAGAACCAACCATAAAAAAAAAAAACTGTTCAAAATTTGCGCCTAATCGATTCCAGGTCTTAATAACCGTTTCATTATTTGTTCTTCAAAAACGTTAAACATCAATTAGCCTTATCGTTTGTTAACAGTCACGATGTTACCAACAACCAAATATACATGAGACCAGTCGCATTTTCAGGTATATGAATGAAACGATGATAAAGCTTTTAAAACTGCAGACTAGTATTTTATCCGGCTCGAGAATATTTATACGCTCCGTTTAAAATTCTTTTCCCATAGCAGTTTGTCGAATTCCGATAAGTGAAAGCAAACATGAGTTTATTCATATCTTTTAAATGTTTGAGGGTGTCGCTGAAGGCCTTACATATATCGTCTTTCAAAAAAGCTGCCTAAAGTCTAAGAAATCGATAGGAAAATATTAAAAATAGAAAACGTGGGATTTATAATTATCAAGTTCGGTTAAATCAAAAATTTATATTGGTCACTTAAATGTGAATTATCTTGAATTCTTGATATGTTGAGGGAAATAAAAAAAAAACTTACTATAACAAGGATGGGACGTACAGTAGTTTTTTTTTTCAAAAGCTAAAACAACTCAACCTGAATGTTTAGCTTGCGATGAGTGATACCTCTTGTTATTGTTGTTTTTTTAACCCAGTTATCCTTGTCCTGGGCCACACCAATATCTTGTTTCGCGAACCAAGGCCTGATCTTTAAGTTTCATTTCTTCATCGATTCTCTTTATCCATCTCCGACATTATTTTTTAATTAAGGCATCTTCCTCTGACGTTTTTTTTTTTTGTCTTTTTTTTCCAGTCTCGAATCCTGGCAGACAAATTGCCATGCTTTAAAAATAAATTTCGCGAGTAAAATCTAGTTAACTTTTAAATCTGTGATATCATGAAATATACAATGAAGTGTTGTAAACTCTGTGATAAACTCACTGACCATCAGGTCAGCAAATTAAATATGTCTCCGACAGCGGGAACGACCTCTATTTTTAATCCCTATTTTCCTATTTCCTTGGATAATGTCGCTGCTGCCGGCGCCTCCATCTTCGTTAATACCCCTCATTTGAGGGATATGATGATGGCTGCTTGTTTTCTTCGAGGTGAGATTTTTTTTTTTTTAATATTATTTTTTGTTTTACTAATCGAATTTAACATTAATTATATGGCTTGTAAAGAAAAATATTATCTGGGTTTGACAATGCAGACGTAGAAGTGATTGATGATGTGTGAGATGGTAAATCTTTTAGCAAATTAAGGGGAATCGTATAATCAGTAAGTGAAATAGGATCTATTAGATTACATAAATTTAGACACGGTAATCTGAATTATTTAGTTGAAATTGTAAGCGTCTGTTCTGCCTTTTCTCCCCTTTTTACAGTGGCGTCGACAAACTTTCAATTTTGGGAGGATCGGAGGCGTTCAAGGCAAAAATTTTTCATTTAAATTTTATCTGAACCGTTTTTAAGATTTTCTTTGGATTTAAAGTGAAAAAATAATTAAAATTAAGAGTTTCGATCAGAAAAAAAAAAACTAAAATTATCCAACTCAAAAAAGACTACTGAACAGGAATGAAGATCATAAAAGAGAAACGAATGGTTAGAAAATCTAAGGTGGCTGAACTGAAACTCCCGATTAAAAGATCGAATTTTACTGGAAAAAAACGAAGATTATTAAACAGAAACGAAGATTGTAGAACAGAAACGAAGATTATTGATCGGAATCAAAAATTCTGAAACAGACAAAGATTATCGATCAGAATCAAAAATTCTGAAACAGAAACGAAGATTATCGATCAGAATCAAAAATCCTGAGACAGAAACGAAGATTATTGATCAGAATCAAAAATCCTGAAACAGAAACGAAGATTATCGATCAAAATCAAAAATTCTGAAACAGAAACGAAGATTTCTGGATTATTTATTCTGGGGACCCAAGAATCGAAGAATATTGAATAAAAACGAAGATTATCGAACAGAAACTGACGTAATCGAACCAAAACAAAGATTGTAGAACAGAAAAGAAAAGTTCTGACTAAAGAATCGAAAATTCTGAAGCAGACACGAAGATAATTGAAAATTCGAAACAGAAACGAAGATTATCGAACAGAAAAAAAGATTATAGAACATAAAAGAAGAGTTCTGATTAAAGAATCGAAAATTCTGAGACAGAAACGAAGATTATTGAACAAAAACGAAGATTATTGAACAAAAACGAATATTATTGAGCAGAAACGAAAGTAATCGAACTAAAACAAAGATTATAGAGCAGAAAAGAAGAGTTCTGATTATAGAATGGATAATTTTGAAATAGAAAAGAAGATCATTGAACACAATCGGAAATTCTAAAACAGGAACGAACATTACTGAATAAGATCGAAAATTCTAAAACAAAAATGAAGATTATTGAACCAAATTGAAAATCTTAAAACTGAAACGAAGGTTATTGATCAGAATCAAAAATTGTACGATTGAACGAACTTACCTGTAAGTGAAGTTCGATCTTAATTGTATGAAGCGCCACTTCCGAAATGATAACTATATGTAGTACCCTACTTTCGCGCCAAATCACACAGATCATTCAACCCAAAAACAAACGGGGCAGCGAAGCCCCGCCTGAACTGCTCCACCTGCTAGCACAGGGATGAATACAACTTATTCCTTGATGTGGAGACGTAACTGCTTACTTAGATAGAGGGCCGGGAGGGAGGGGAGTTATCATTTCGGAAGTGGCGCTTCATACAATTAAGATCGAACTTCACTTACAGGTAAGTTCGTTCAATCGTACAATTGTATGACAGCGCCACTTCCTCATGATAACTATATGTAGATGTTTGTAGAAAGACAGTTACGACGAAAAGAGAGACGGTCAGGTTGGAAAAAATTTTTTTTTTTTTAAAAATATAAAAGCTATAATGACGCCCACCGATATAAGGTGAGCAACCGTCGAGATATTATGCTGAGCTTTAATACTAGAACAGAAGAGGCCTCTATCAAACAATATTAGGAATTGTTGCTTCAGATTTTCTATAAGGACGGCTCCGCGATGGAACCTTAGTTTTTGAGAACAGCAAAAAACTAACTTGAATCTGTCATCTTATAAATCACTGAAGAAACTCCGGATAAAAGGATTGGCTAATTTTTCTTAGGATTGTTGAAAAACAAGGGTAGAAACTACCGATTAATTTAACATCAGAAAAAACCAAGCCTCGAAGAGAGAACCAAAGAAGAATCTTTGGATTATTCCGCTATCATCAACATTCAAATGATTTTATGCAAACGGGATGATCGAGGCAAGACGGACTGGCCAGTATGATGTTATGCAGTGAGATCGCAACGAATCGATTTGCTAACCAAAAGGAGATCACCCATAAGGAGTGAAAGCGTTTTCGAGAGGATTATTCCATAGGATCCAGAATCGAAGCGAATCGAATCACTGCTGATATGGCTGGAAAGACAATCTGAATCAGAACAGAATTAGAGCGATAAAGCCGATGGCCTTAAATTGTTGTCCAAAGTTCTCGTTACAATAGCAACATGATCCGCGAATGGTCCGGCAGAGATCAAGATGCTTCGGGAATTCCAGGCGACTGGAACTTAAGAATTGTCAGAATGATCTCGAAAACTAAGAAACCCCGGATTAACATCTCGAGGATTCTCGCAGTAAGAGCAACGGCCAGTCGGCCGACAGCGACACGGACCACTTAACGAGGAGAATGTCAGCAGCCGGCGGATCCAAGAAGGATATCCGAAGCACTCGCAGTCGATTTTTAATTATAGAGATAATTCCTATAGATAATCCGGTCCGTATGGACTGAGGGGATCCTGATTCAATTCGGTATAGCCTAACAGGGGAAGGAAGACCTTCCATTGCTTTATCTTAATGGCTACAAGGACAAGGACTCCTGTCAATCGAGAGAACAAAAATAAGTCCCAAAAGGATCGGCTCAGAATGCAACGATGCGAGGAGAAAACGGTCTAAATAACTTGAAGGCCACAACAAGAAGGATGCCGAAGTGGAGACCACGGATCCCTTTCAAGAAGGCAGACAATTCTGAATTCTATCATAATATAAGAACAAACGATAGGCCTTAGGGAAAAAAGATTAGGGAATTAACCCTACCCATCGGACGACATCCGAGGATTTAAATGAGATTCCCGTACAGATGCGAGAAGAGAATCTGAACCATTCTGAATTCGAAAATTCATAGCCAAAGGAAGAAGGCTGAGAGAGTCTAGACAAGACGAAGCACAACGATTACGAAATCTTGAGCATTGTGATAGAATAAGAGATTTGAAATGTCCAAGGGAACATCATTCAACAAGACGTCAAACCTCTTAGAGTTTTTGAATACTGAAAAACATCGTTACGATCGAACCGTCTAATAAGATATGCTTAGGAATGCGAATTCTGCGACTGAATATTGGAATTGAGCAGAGAATCTTCTTTAAAAGGCTTCAAGGGCTAATTAACGACAAGACGCATCAGCCTTATCAACAGGTCGCTAAGAGAACGATATAGAGTAAACAGAGCGATCAAAACCCCGACAGCTTAATTTTTTAGCCATACTGGGGGACCTGGATTACAAAATCAAGGTCATTCCACTAACGAGCAAAAAATTTTCACGACAAAAAACCAGCCCAACGATCATGAGACATGGAAGAAATTTTCCACGTCATTGTGCAAGGCTAGACGACTAGGCTTGCGAGATGCGAGGAGAGAGATCACTTCACCGACGAGGTGAATCAGAGCAGAGGAAGATCGAAGAGCCCTGCTAGGAGCATAACTATTGCCACAATGGCAAGAATGTCGTGATCAGCACGATAACAACTCATCCACAATAAGAAAGCTCGTCAACGATATCGAAGGAATCCTCAAATTCTTGAATTCGAAGCTTCCGATCAGATGCACAGCAGGAGGCCTATCCCACTGAAGGATAGGATAAGACCTAAGAGGGATATTTCTAGGAGACTAGAGAGTCGGCCAAATAGGCTCCCCCCCCCCTCCTTGACATAACCTAAGATTCGGTTTTCAAAAAACCGAAGAAAGGGATGAACTACCAGGAAACGATCAATCTGAATAGAGAAAACCGAGTCTGATAAGACGGAAAAGGTCGGCTAAGGGCAATTGATATAACCAGGAGGTCACCATTCGACTGGACGACCAGGAGAACATGAAGCTGTGAATTAGTTATGCGAATGATAGCGCAATTGACAGTCAACGTGATAAGATTAAGTCGGAGCAGAACGCTGGGCTACCAGGAAGCAAGGCAACCGCAGAGCTAAGCTAGACGACGAGACTGACAAATCGAAGATTTCGAATAGACGGCCCTGAAGGACTTCGCATCTTCACATCGACAAGGCTAAACGACTAGACTTACAAGTCGGAAAATTTGAATGGATTTAAATGCCTAACGGAATATCGAAAAAATACATTACATTAGGCCCATGATTAACAATCTATTCATAAATCACAATATATTCATAAATTTTACCACCTCAACAGCAGCACTTCGACTAGGCTAGCTGACTAGACTTACAAGACGGAAGCAAAAGAAATCGTGAAACGACGAAAAAAGAGCTTATCGACTTTCCTAGAAGACTAGACTTACAAGTCGGAAGCGTTCGGATGGACGACCAAGGAAAAAAGAGGGGCATCAATTAGGCCGGATGACTTAAGATTTACGAGACGGAGAGCATTTCCTGGACGACCTGGAACAACCGAGCAACTCCACTAGGCTAGGTTAGACGACTAGACTTTCAATTCGGAAAGCAATCGGACGACCCTGAACAACGAAGAAACTCTAAGTTAGGTGGCGAGATTGACAAGTCGAAAGGCATAAGCCTGGAGCATATGGCAGGACGACCTTGAGGAAACATAGGACGGCACATAGACTAGGCTAAGCGACTAGGCTTATAAGTCGAAAACATTTGACTAGCCCACCAGAAGAACGAAGTGAAGGCACGTCGATTAGGCTTGACAACTAAACTTATAAATCGGGAGCATGCGACTGAAGGTTCAGAAGGAACCAAGCGAAGGCACATCGATTAGGCTAGGCAACTAGGCTTAAAAATCGGAAAACATTCCACTGAATGACCAGAAGGAGCGAAGCAAATGCACATCGGCTAGACTAGACGACTAGACTTACAAATCGGGAGGCTTAAGTCTGGACGAAGATGAAACGCATCTGAAGAAAAAGATTCGGGCAACCGATTACAATTTGAAGCATATCCGAGGAAAAAAGCGGAATCACATCTGGACGACCAGAAAAGAAAAATCGGACAACCGGAACAACCATATCCGCATTTAATCGAACGACCGATTAAAAGAACCCATTCGGAAATTAAGAACAGACCGCTGGGCGACCAGCGGAAAAAACGGGATGACCCATTCATCGACTAGGCTAGACGACTAGGCTCAAGTCGGAAAATATTAAAAAAAATCTGAACGATCAGAACGATTTAACGCCACGTTACGAAACTGTAGATAATCGATGTCGTTCACAGAAAAATTAAATTTATCGAACGACCGAAAAAAATAATAATGGAAATAATAATAATGCACACCTGGACGACCAGGAAGAATTTTAATTTCAAGGTCAGTCGGCTGGGCCGCCATCTTGGAATTAACGAAAACCGGAATAACCATATCCGTATTTAATCGGACGACCGATTAAAAAACGTATTCGGAAATTAAGAATAGATCGCTGGGCGACCAGCGGAAATAACGGGATGACCCATTCATCGACTAGGCTAGACGACTAGGCTCAAGTCGGAAAAAACATAGAGATTCTGGACGACCAGAACGTTTCAACGCCACACGTTACGAAACTGTAAATAATCGATGACGTTCACAGAAAATTTGAATTTATGGAACGACCGAAAAAAAAAAATAATAGAAATAATAATAATAATAATAATGCACACCTGGACGACCAGGAAGAATTTTAATTTCAAGGTCGTTTTTCTGGGCAGCCATCTTAGAATTAACGAAACCGAACGCTCCGATAAGGGATTTCAACAAACGATTGAAACTTTCAAGGTCGTTTGACCAGCGGCCATAATAAGGATAAAGAATAACGGACGAAAAAATTAGTTCACAAATTAGAAGGTAGTTATTCGGACGACCGATTAAAAAACCCCCTTTCGGAATTTAAGAACACACCGCTGGACGACCAGCGGAAAAAACGGGAAGACCCATTCATCGACTAGGCTAGACGACTAGGCTCAAGTCGGAAAACATTGAGAATCTGGACGACCAGAACAAAACAATAAAATGCTCTCGTTAAAAATAGAAACACCAAACTTACATGGAATAAATTCCGGAACTATCAATCAGGAGCCTTGAACAACGACGACGATTATCATCCTGAGAAGACGAAGCCACTGCCACTGGACAGGGAAATATGATAATAATTATCCGGAATATCCATAATACGAACACTGGCTACGCACTGAGAACTATGATTCCCTTTATGCGTAAAATCACATAACGAACGTGAAAAAGAAAAATACGAAAAAATTTCGAAAGCGATTAATTAAAAACCAAAATCTCGAACGAAAATAAGATTTTGAACAGACAATGGAAACATAATGTAACGACATTGTAATAACGCTCGTGAAAACAAAACGTAAAAATAATTGAAGCATTAACGTGAAAAAACACCGTTCTAAACGAAGGAATTTTCGAACGGACATCGTAAGAGATGACCTTTAAAATTCACAGGCAACCGTAAATAAAAAACAAACAGAATCCGTAAGGATATCAAACGCTAAATTAATAACGCACGTAAAAAAGATTCACGTAAAAACAACGTACGACGTAAGCGTATAAAATAATACGTTAACAATAACGTAACCGCGCACTGGAAACACGTAATCCAAAAAATTGGGGTTGACAACCGATGTGACCGGCACACAGAAAAGGAAATGAGTTGTATTCATCCCTGTGCTAGCAGGTGGAGCAGTTCAGGCGGGGCTTCGCTGCCCCGTTTGTTTTTGGGTTGAATGATCTGTGTGATTTGGCGCGAAAGTAGGGTACTACATATAGTTATCATGAGGAAGTGGCGCTGTCATACAATTCTGAAACAGAAACGAAGATTATCGAACAAAAACAAAGATTGTAGGTCAGAAAAGAGGAGTTTTGATCTAATAATCAAAAATTCTGAAACAATAACGAAGATCATTGAACAGGATCGAAAATTCTGAAACAGAAACGAAAAACCTAAATAGCAATGACGATTTTCTAATGAAAATCAATGAAAATCGTCGAGCACGTAAATGACAAATATTGACAATCAATTACAATGGTCGATCAAGAAGAGTTAGAAAAACAAAAACGAACAGCTTTGAACAGAGAAGTGACAAAGTATGGAAAGTTTAAAAAAGTCCCTTTTTTTAAGTAACGAAGATACACTAATTTTTTTTCTTCCTGGTGGGGAAAAATGGAGCAAAAAATACATTGCAGCTACGACGGTCTTCCACCCCAAAAACGTCTGGTGGCGCCACTGTCCCCTCACAATGTTTCCTCTCAAAACTTTCAAGAAGAAAATGTGTTGAAGCAAAGTTAGCGGGATTTATAAAATGAAATTTATATTCAGCATTAAAAAGGATTCTTCACCTTATTTGGCTAAAACCATTTTATGTTAATTTTTTTTCCTAAAAAAAAAAATCTTTTTATTTCCGTCAGGATATATCAAAAATCCAGAAATATGCTTTTATTATAGTCATAAAGACATTCTAATATTTTATCTTGACTTCTCAAATGTTCTCTTGAAAAAAAAAAAAATGATTCGCATGTCTTTATGCCATAAGTAAAGGATTTCGCCATTGTCCGTTAAAAGAACCGGTTCGATAATCTGCAAACACCTATCTTTGATATCAAAATTTATTTGTTGGTCATTTTTAGTATATTTTGTGGAGATTAAATTAAACGATTAACTTGACTGGTCATGACTAAGTTCTCCTCGTTTAGATTTTTTTCTTTATTCTTTCGTCGAATGAGCATACGCGACCTCCACATTCGTAAGTGTGACATTTTATCATGAAGGCAGGTCAGAAATTTAAACGTTGAATTTTTCGAATGCTTTGTTTTTTGTTGTTGTTCGTGTATTTGAGATTTTTGATAAATTACTCGTGGTGTTCACTGTTACACAATTATGTATTAAACTTCCTACCTGTATATTTCGTTACGGAAAAAAAAATAAAAAAATAAACCGTTGTATGTGTGGCCGCTATCTTGGTAATTGTTGTGAAAATAGTCGGAGCTAGAGTATTTGATTATGTTTGATTCGAGCGAGCAACTAAAACGAATAATACACTTGTAGCAAATGCAGTCGGTCACGGATAGTTAACTTTTTTTGCAGAGGTTTTTTTTCTTTGGCGAAAATTATTTCTTTGGAAAAAATTAAGAAAGAAAAAAAGGATTCACATTCATTAAGATTGTTTACGGATTTTAGGTTCTAATTTAAATTTTTTTGATCGTTACTTTAGTAAAAATTGTAACGGAGATTTGATTTTTTTTCGCTAATAAGAGCTGTCATGTCATTGTTTGAAGAATTTTTCTTTTTTGAAAATTTTGTGTTGCTCGATTCCCCAGAATTAGATGGTAATAAAGGTTTTAGCCATTATTAATTTTTCTTCTGGTGCTTCACTTTAGAAGCCAAGAAGTTGGCTTAAGCCCCCATAGGTCTGAATTTTTTCCAAAGCCGTGGAAAAATTTTTAACTTCACTTGCACATTTCGTTAAAAAATGTCTGTAACAAAGTGACAGTTTCACCTAAACAAAAATAAGTACTCGCAAAAAAAATGTCCGAGCTAATCATGTTTAAGGTATCAGAACAAAACTCGCTAAAAGGCTTTCCAAACATTTGCGAGTTGTAGCCATGCAAGTAACAACAATTATTACTCAGCGAAATATGATTTGGATCAGCTGACCGGCCTATTCGCGGTTAACTGTGATTTTTAAATCCCTCCTCCTTACAACCCAACGTAAGAAGGCTTCCAATGATTAATGTCGTTTATGCCCGAGGCACCGGAAACTGGTAAGCATATATCCATGCAACCGTAAGTCTGCCGACTTAACCGGCTCAAGATATCAATACAAGAGTTCCTTGTTCCTCGAGTAATTAAATATTCGGCTTTGTTTTGAGCATTTATGATTATTTGAGGCAAGCAAACAAGATTTAGATGTGCCAGATTTAATTGCCAACAGGGGCGCCGACTTCAAAAAATTCGGGGGAGGCAAGCCCGTTAGAGCCCTGCATCGGGTCGGGTTCGGGTTTTTAATCGGGTTCGGGCTCAGACTTTTCGGGTTCGGGTCGGGTTCGGGCCTGAAATCCTAAAAGTTTCCCTCTTCCTTTATTAAACCTTTCTTGTGATGCTACTTAAGTTCACCGACCTTTCTATCATGATAGTCTGATAATGAAACTTTTGAACTTCAAACTTTTATAACACCCTTTACCCAAATTTCGGGTTTTTTGAATCGGGTTTGAACCCGAACTTGGGCCCGATCCGTCGGGTTCGGGCCTACAGGTTTCGGGTTCGGGCCGGGATTTCGTCACTGGTTTCGGGTTCGGGTCAGAAATCTGAAATCGGGTCGGGTTCGGGTTGTAATTTTCGGCCCGATGCAGGACTCTAAAGCCCGTGTTAATTTTTTTATAGCCATATGTTTCCTATGCTTACCTTATGAGACTTTTTCAAGTGGGGGGGGGGGGCAAAGTGGTCCTTGCCCCCCCCCTTCAATTTCCAATATATTTTTGCTTGCCGAAAACCTTTTTGATAAATTTTTTCAGCCCAATGACTTTAAACTAAGAAGTTTTAAAAATGCACCTTCCGTGCAATCCAATCAACTTCAAGTTTATCAAAGCAAAAAAAAAAAAATTAAAATAAGAAAAACAAGCGATTTCTTTTTGTTAACAAATTTCCCAGCCAAAAATTTTTCTTATTAAAAATCATTTCTCATCCGCGCGATGTCAGACACTTTTTCAAACTTTCGAATCATTAACATTCACTGCGGGTGACTTCAACACGAGGCCTAATTAATATGTTTAACTAGGAAATCAAGTTTAATTATTAAAATATCAACAATCGAATAATGAGGCATTTTAATATTCTTTAAATGCTGATAAGGGATCAGAAAATGCGCGCAGATCAGTTTCTTTTTTCCACGTCCCGAAAGGAAGTCATCACATCGTAATTAAATTATTTTTATAGTCACATTCGACGCCTCCGACCGTTTAACAAAAAAAAAAAAAAAGGTGCGGCAAAAGGAATAAGCCGTTATAACGGGGGCAAAAAAAAAACAAAGCAAAACGATTCGATTTTATTTAGCCAATAAGGTGAACTTTCCTTTCGAATAACCGAATATTTTTTTATATATCTTTTTAAGTACGTTGAAAAATAAATTATGCATCATTAAATTTTGTTGATATTTCTATGAAATATATTCTTTTTTAAAACAAATCGGAAATAAAAACTGTTGTAGTAGGTTGGGTAAAAGGTTCGATTGTACGCGTGAGCGTGTGTGTGTGAATAATTTGATAATTCTATACAATCACGTTTGATAAAATAACTGCAAGCGATTTATAACTTGCGTAGAAATGATGGTTTTCTTTATGGAAAATCCTACTGAAGTTTTTTTTATTTTCGATACAAAATGATTTTTTAAAAAAAAAATGGGAGCTCTTAGTTATTTGTTAGCCTCTCCCTCCAGATTGAAATTGATTACGAAACAAATGCATTAACAGGCCGAATACTGACCTCTTGTAAAGGATACGCGGTCAATAAGATAATTTTCGATTTGATATCACATTATACTTTACATAATATTTTATCCAATCGCCCATATATCATTCTAGCACTATTACTCGAAAAACATAAAAGAAATAATTAAATATAAATAATAAATCACTTTAATTCGAAAATTATTCAGGATTAACTAATTAATCGGGTTTAATAATGATAACAATGATTAATAAGATTTTAATAATTAATCACTACTAGATAAAGTAGGACGATTTAAAAAATATATATTTTTGCGAAGGGAAATTAATAAACAAGGTATCTCTCGTTTTCCCGATGATTGCATCATGAACAAGCACATTATGTAGCCTGCATGCGTTTGTAAGAATTCGTTCAAACAATTTGGGGAGTCGAATCTTGGTGGAAAGAAAAAATCATTTTAAAAATTGGAATGCACGATTTAAAATGTAGCGAAATCGTATGTCGAGTTTTTCGATGATAGTCAAAATTTTAAAAAATAGGGGGAGGGGGAGAGAGAATAATTTTAAATTGAGTAACCGATCGAAGCTAAGAACCTTGATTCAGTAGAAATCGAGTGCCATAACGTCTATACCCATAAAACTTGAAATTTTAGATTTTCCCGGACTATCTTGGAAAAATGAATTTTCCCGAAAAAGTCGGAGAGGAAAAAGTTATAGGAAAGGAAAAGTTTTTGCCTACGAAAAATGAAAGAAATCGTTGGAGCCGTTTTATAGAAAATCCCGGAGAAGTGATTTTTTGTATAGAGTTTGCTCGAAACGAGCACTCGTAAGAATTTTCGAGAAGTCTCGACGACTTTTCGTCTCGAAAATTCTTGAAATCATAAATTTTCATTTCGCTAAAATTCTTTGGGACTTTTTCAAAATAATTTTCAGAATCTCGAAAATTTTTTATGACATTTTGTCGAGTTTTATAGTTTTTGGAAATTACCCGTAAAAACTTGAAATTTTATATTTTCTTGGATTATCTCAGAAAATTAAATTTTCTCAAAAAAGTCGAAGAGGAAAAATTTGTAGGAAAAAGTCTCGAGTTTTCAGCTAAGAAGTATTAAAAAAATCGTAGGAGCCGTTTTTCTGAAAATCCCGGAAAAGTTATTTTTCGTCTTTAAAATTCTCGAGATCCCGAATCATTTTTCTCAAAAAAAAATTGTCAATTTTTTTTTAAGATTACTTTGAAAACCTCTTTTCTCAAGTAGCAAATTTTTTATATTTTGCCGATCCTCAAAGTTTTTGGAAATCTCAAAAAATGTCTAGAAATTGAGAATTGTTGAGAAATTGCCAAAAAACAAACTTTTGAATCTTGAAGAATTCTTTTTCTTATTAAGTCGAGAGCTTTTGGTTTTAAGAATTTTTCCCCAAAAATAAAAAGCAAATAAATTTATTTGAAAATTGGCAACTTTCACATTTCGGTTTTTTTCCCAACCTCAAATTTCAAAAAAAATTTGTTTCTACGAACCTTGTGATTTAATCCACGCCGACTTTGGTTTTTTTCCCTCGTTTCAATGCACAAAAAAATCGAATCTGAGCTAACACAGAGGCGGACGTACGCTTTTCCCAAAACAATTTTTTTCGTGTTTTCTCGATGTCTAGGGACAAAATGGGCCAACGTTAAAATTTCGATTTTTCGAAGACCTCAAAACTTTCTCAGTCTTGTGCAATTTTCTAAAAGTAAAAAAAGTAAAAAAAAAAAACAGCAAGCAATGAATAAAAGAGAAATTATTATACTTTGTTGCCTGCCAATACATTACACATCATATATCCTTTTAAACACGATGTAGATCTATTTATTCAGTGAAGGCTAACCTGCCTACTCCGTCGTTTGAAAGCTTATGAATTGCTATCATGAATAAATAACGTTGAAGTTATAATTTTCTTTCAATTTTAATTAAGAGGAGGTTGGAGCAATCACTGTTTTTAGACACCCTTCAGTTAAACGTTTCTTATTAAAGGTGAATCCGTGCAAAATGAGAAAAAAAATTATGTGTGCAGCGTAGTTTTTTTTTAAAAAAAAATATTAACACAGAAAAATCCCGCTTAATAATGCATTTTATTAAATGCTTAGCGAAGCTTTAAAGATTAAAGTTGCTAAATTGCGCAGGAAAAAACAGCAATCATATAATAAACGATGATCGTAGTAAACAAAACGAAAAAAAAAAAAAAAACAATTGAAGGTGTATTTTTAAAGAACTATCGATATGTTTTTAGGTCGATGACTAGACCTATTAGAAATAAATCCCATGCATGAGCGGGATCGACAACGAGAACAAACGGATTCCGAATTGATACGGTGGTTACGTGACGACTTCATGTGAAAGTGGGGTATGCCACTCCGATGAGATTTTCACCATACCGCTTCTTTTTTGTGGGGGACTCGCGTTTTCGGTCTAAATGACGATACTAATTCGGACTGAAAACACCTTTCGAAAAAAATAAATCACGGCTTTCATATCTTATTTTATTAATTTTAAATGGGTTCTCCTTCTTTCGCTTCCTTTTTTTTTCCTTGCGCGATCTCCAGTTCCTCTTTTTTTTTTTTTATCCTTTCACCCCCCAGATCGAATGCCGAAGAGCTTATTTTTGACGTAAACAAGGAACATCAAAGAAATTCGAGCGATGATGTCTTCATCATCATCTTCAAAGTGTTACATAACATTTCTTTTCTTTTTTTCCCCTCTTTTATCGGAATCGTAATTTTTTTTATCCTTCAGTCAAAAGGGAAAAGAAACTTGGGATTTTTTTTTTTGGTTGTTTTTCTCTTTTTGTATAGGAAATCTCTGTCACTTTTTTTTACGGTCTATGTTTTTGCTGTTGTAAGATCGCGGAGAAGCGTTAATGGGATTCGTCGAAAAAGGCGATTTAATTCTGAATTTGATGTTTTTAAAAAAAAAACAGATACTTTTTTTTAATTTTGAAAAATCTGGCATTCGAGGAAGTTGAAAACTTCCGTGGAACAAGAAAAACAATCCACACAACTTGTTTTTGAGTAAATATATTTATAAGATATAAAAGAGTCTTATGTTGGCTCCGAACATTTGAATAAAAAAGCTATTTATAGAAGTTATTATTACAGAAAAGACTTATGAGTAATTTTTTGGGCAATGACGAGAAATTGGCTAGAAATGGAGTCGACTGTTCTAATAGATAAAATAAAAATTCATAAGACGTTTACGCGGGTTGAGAATGAAAACTACGGTCGCGCCTGGAAAACCTCATCGAGCCGTACCTTTTTTTTGCCTCTTTATAAAAAAAAATGCGATGTCTTCGCGATTGTCTTTGCCAACCCTTTGCGGTTTTCAAGGTTGGGCCCGCTCGAACAATGTGCATTTTTTTTTATTTTGTTTGATTTCTTCATTTTATTATATGTATTTACACATTAAGTTTATTCCCATTCAAGAAATTACTCACAACAGGATTTTTAAGGGATCGGCCGAACGGGTCCGTTGAATTTTGACGGGCTGGGCCGGGCCACGGGCCGGGAAATTTCGGCCCGTGCATGACTATGGCAAATGGCTAGCGACAATCTCATTGGTCGACCGATTTTTGTCGCCATATTAAAGATTGAAAGAAAACTTGGAGAAAATGATTTGTACCAACATGCAAATATTCCGTTTCCCTTCTCAAAATGCCCACAATAGTCTTGTCTTCTGCTAATAGTTGAAGCTAACTCTTCAAAAATGAGAACAGCAGACGAATTAATACCGTGTTCGATTTCTTAATTCCTGCCAGTTCATCAGTCTTTTTTACATATTCTAAACTATCTCAACTCCGAAAATATGACTCCCTAGACACACTCCAAACCGGGAAAACAGCCTATAATTTCATAACATAATTTTCTCCATAATATATGGAAATCGATTTCTTTGCAAAAAGTCTTTTCTATTACAGGTAACTCGCACCGTCACACTTGGCTTGGTAATCATTCCTATTTTTTTTAAAAGCAGTCAATAAGAAAACGATCTCAATATAAATGACCTCTGTTACTGAACCATCTTCTAATGTGCCGGATGTGCCTGTTGCACAACCTAACATTTCTAATGTTGCTGGAATAATCGAATAGAAGTCCTCCTTATCTTATGTATACCCTGTTATTTCAAGTCGTATTCGGTTGGTAGTCTTCCGTGTAGGATTTGATTAAAGTCAACTTGGTTTTATTATGTCTTTTTTTTTCTCTCCTTTTTTCGCAAAATGCAAAATGCAACATTTCCACGTTCCAGTGTAAATTTATTTGAGGACGACAGGTTTTTTTTGCCTTTTTCTTTTTCTTTGATTTTCACTATGCGATTTATTTTTAGAAGAGATCGGTAAAAGTATCCGAAAAAAAAAAGAATGAAAACTCCTTGTGATTCGGCCTTGATAGTGTATTAATCACCAATAGGATTTTGTTTATAACAATTGCACATATGCAATATCCTTCAGAAATTTTACCTGTAATGAGAAGAGAAAGAAGGTTTTGGCTAAAAAATAATGCAAAGCCATAGACGGATTTTTTAAAATAATTGGCGTATAATATTTCCTTTAAAAAAAAAATTGTCCTAAAATAGAGCCGCATTCAGCAAATGATTTTATATTCAGCAAGCCAGTTATCCTATAGATTTATATGCAAATCTTTATGTTATCCTTGGAAATTTTAACAAAAAATCTCTAAGGGAAAAAAATGGTATAAGATGTCTATTGTATCAAGTCATACCTGTACTGCATAAGTGATCCTGAAAACATCCGAAGGACATATTTAGATCTGAAGATAGCCACTAGAAACCATAGGCAAAAGTTCAATGGTATAACTATAACGGATACGGATATAACTCTCCAAATTGACTGAAGCTCGAAAAGTTAGGTTTGTCGGATTTGTATAGATTTTCATTTCTAACATCTAAGTCCCAGTGAATTTTCAGCGCAATAGAAAAGCAATAGAATAGCCTGTTCGAAAGCTTTGTCAGCAACTAGTAGCAGAAAGGTGTAGGGTAGTCGGTGGGAACATTAACAGTCCTGCTTTAGGTTTGGCGCACATGCCCTTGACGAGCTCCAGATTCCTTCTACCCGGGAGGTAGCAATCTGGTAAGGGTTCTGGTAGGGGGCAGCAGTCCTACCAGTACTGGCTTACGGCTAAAGACGGTAAAAGTTGTCTAGGCTTACATCCAGAAAGCAGGAGGCTGAGTCGAGGACTGACGGTATGGCTCCTGTGCTGCGATGCGGAAGGTGTAGGGAAGCCACCGCATTAAGCTCCTTAGTATAGCCATCATGGCCAAGGGTTTGCTGTGCAAGGCCCAAGACAGGCTAAGGGGCCACGGCAAGGGTCTCTTGCCCACCGCAATAAGCTCTGTAACCATGATGGTCGCCAATTCCCGTCGCGGGAAGGCACTGTAAGAAGAAGAAGAAGAAGAAGTAGCAGAAACAATCATCTATTATGTACTATTTTTTACAAATATTTCAACAAATAAAACTTAGTTTATTTAGTTTTTGTGAGTAGTGGCTGAAAAAGGAAGCCTAATTAAATTTTAAGAACCCCTCTTCCCTCCTTTTCTGAAAGAAGGTACTACCATTTTCTATCGGAAAACCCATTTCTCTTTTTTACGTTGTAGAATAACAGTGCCCCCTCAATATTTTTAAGATATTCCTTCCACAAGGACCTCTTCCCCTCTCCCTCTGACGCTGAAGCTGGAGCTTAAACTGACCTCCATTTTTTTTTATTTATTTCATTGTATGATGAAATGTTGACCAGTGTCTAATATTTTTGGCGAAATTCTGGAAATTGGTCAACATGCGGAAACTGGTCCGAAAAAAATTTGTCCAGTTTTCGTGTCCAGCACTTTCTATAGAGCCTTTTCTTGAGCTAAAGCCAGTACTAGTATTTCTGCTACCCCCTACCAGGAATTTTTAGCTACCTTCCAGTCTCGGCTGCATGCACTAGCAGAGCGGCATGGCCTACCCACTTGGGAGATACTTCCCTCCGCCTTCGAAGTGGTTGTTAATCTCTTGCAACTTTTTACATATTTCAAAAACCTCATTCCGCTTCTGTAGAAAACTCTTCCTATACAAGTCCATCACATCGGCTCAATTACATCAGGTCTTTTAAGATCGTAAAACATATTAAAACCAACATAATTTCCACTTAACAAGGATTATATTTTCAAGTGTAATATTTAGCAAAGACATAATTGTAAAATCATCATGCCGTGCACACTTTGAATAAACAAACTTGCGGCGTAGATTGCATATGTATTTCTTAAATGGGCTGGGCAACCGTAAACGTTGTTTCGCCATTTATAATACCGTATTTTTTTTTTTTTTTACTACTTTTTTTTTTCCTTTGAGGCAGATCGATACGAATACATAAAAGTCGGCAATAACATTTTCGCTGATAAATGTCATCGAATATTTTCTATATAACGTTTGAGGATGACAATACTAATCCCATGTGAAAGTACAGAACTCTGTTAAGATTTGACCTGAATCTGTCTTGATGTAAGGTCATTTGCGTGAGCCGGCCACTTTTCAACTTGAAGCCTATCGCATTACTGTCTTGTCTAAACTTAGGTTATCCGAGTTTTATTTTAACCAATCCCCTCGTGTTAACGGTTCTAATTTTTTTTTTTTTTTTTTTAAAGAAGAAAACTTAATTTTGCTTTAATTTTTTTTCGCGTGATTTCCGATATAAAAGAAAGAAATACGTGCAAGTGTAAGGATCATTTAACTCATTTTTTATAGAAACTTATCAAGGCGAGTGCGAAAGATAATGAGGTGGATGGGTTTCTAATATCAGAGAAAAAAAGATCGCATTGCATTTTGCAGTTTGAATATTATGATGCGTAATTATACTGCTTACGTCCTTTGATCAAGTGCGTCATTACAATTTACGGGGAACGGATATTTTACGCAAATTCGATGCAGCGGAGGGGAAAAAAAAGAATTTTTTAATTAACTTTCTAATCAAAGAGCGAAGACAAGACTTTAAAAATTTCATCGTAAGAATGATTTAGCTTTTCCAGGGTTCAGGATTTTTTCAGGATTATTAATTGGGATTCGGAAAAAGTTTAATTGAGATTGTGAAAAATTACTAGAAGTATTTTAAAGCTTTTTTTTACGCCTAAGATTCCCAATGCAAAAATCTTCATTGCTTTCTAGTAAAGACCTGCACGGGCCGAAAAATAACGGCCCGAACCCGACCCGAATTAAAATTTCAAAACCCGAACCCGACTCCAAATTTTTTCCTCAACCCGAACCCGACCCGAACCCGACCAAGCCAAACCCGAACCCGACCCGAACCCACGGTTCGGGTCGGCAATTCGGGTTGCAACCCGAACTGAAACCCGAAACTTTCTCTAGTTTAAAAAGTTGAAACTTACTGACTGATTAGTTATTAGAATGATTATATGACGTTCCCTATCTTCCGCTCAAAACTCTGGTACAGCAAAGTCGAGTGCGGAGGCCCTTGAGTTTGGAGGCCCGGAGGACTTTTTTTTAAAATTGCGACAGAAATTGAGTAGAAAAATCTAAAATAAGAAATTGAGAGAAAAATCTCCAACCCGAACCCGACTCCAAATTTTTTCCTCAACCCGAACCCGAACCCGACCCGAACCCGAACCCAACCCGACCCGAACCCGACTTCAAATTTTTTCCTCAACCCGAACCCGACCCGAGCCCGAAACCCGAACCCGAGCTCGGCCCGTGCAGACCTTTACTTTCTAGGGCTTAAAAAAAATGGGTATTTTCAGGTTTATTTCCTAGGTTTCTCTCGGACTCAATAAATCAATGCTATCGTTTTTTTGGAAGCGAAGATCTAAAGGATTGACCGCTAGTAGAGAAATTTAAAAAATCGTTTATAATTATTGAATCTGGCAAGTATCCAGGATCATGATTCGAAAAATTTGTTAGACATAAACCAAATAAAATTTGAAGTATCGTTTTTGGAGTCGTTGAATTTTTGGGGTTGCTCGTCTATGATCAAAATTTTCAGGATTCCATAATCACTTTGTTAATTCCGAGATCTCCCGGGTAGAAATTACTCTACGGTCGTAATCCTCATTTTCTGTAAATTTTGAAACAATCAAACGACAATAATCTGTCGCTGCTTGTTAGAGATAGCACTCATGCAAGGAATCTAGTAGCCAAGATGTTAGAGCAAGGTGTTATCATGATGTCATTTCCAGCTCACCACACGACGATTACAATCATTAGAAGTTATTTTATTTTAAACCATTAAAAAGATCCTCGGCGTTTTAATGAATTAGTTATGTTCAAGTAACAACTGTTAGTAACACTTCGATACCGATCAAAAATAATTAGCTATTTTAGATTGTCGTCTTAAAGATTTTTCGCCGCGGTCAAAAAAAATAAATCTGAGGTTTTTCATGCAAAATAACTTTAAGATCATCGGCTGGACTGAATTGGGCCAAGCTGAACACGACCTCTCCCCCTTTTGAATCTAGATCTGGAAATCTTTCTAGCTCAGTAATTTAAAAAGCTTCTGAAGTTGCTTTGTGGAGATAATCCAATTCTGGTCAAGTTTGCTTAAAATCGACTTTAATTTTTAACATCTATATCGCTGAGGATGGGCAAGACACAGTTAAGCCCGAAATAAGCTTATCCGATAATAAAAAAGGAATTAATTTAATTTTATGACCTAAATTGAATGGGATGTCCTTTCCTAAGAAAAATTCTTAAAAATTAAAATGAGCCATAAGGCCCTACTCTAGTCTTCCTTGGCTGCGACTTCTACCGTGCAGCATGCGAGAATCCCTTTTCCAATAAAATAAACACATAAATCGATACATTTTACGAAAGCCATTTTTTAAATTTCATACTAAGTTTATTAACTTTTTAAGTAACTAACAAAAATTAAATTATGATTAAAACAAGTGTCAAAATCTTCTTCATTTATATTCCATCATCCTAAATCCTTTGCTCTTGTTAACCTTTCTTCAACTATTTCAAGCGTCGATTTTCAACTCGGCAATATTCTTTTCCAATTTATCGATTAATCTTTTTATCTTTATTTTCAATCCTCGATTAAATACTTTCAAGGTGTTAATCTGTCATTTGAATTTTGTGTTTAACCTTCATTCGCTTTTTATATTTCCTCCAAGAGAGAATATTCGATATTCCGGACTTAAAGGGTCTGAATCCCTTTTCGAAAAAAAGAAAGTCTTCATTGCATATGATTACTTCTCATACAAAATTTATAAGTCTTCCTATCTCTTTCTTCACCAAACGATTTTTTTATTTTCATTTTCAGGGTACTTTCAACCTGCTGGGCCGCTAATACATCATCATAGTTCAAACCCACCCGGGAAAGGGCAGAATCTCAGTTCGATAGATTCGTCATCTACGACAGACCCGCCGCAACCTGCAGGAAGCAGCGAAGAAGCAGCAGAAACTACCAGGAGTGTGGAGAATCCGCCTCCGCCTCCACCCCCACCGCCACCTACGACCGGTCATCACATGGGGTACGCACGGGGCTATCCTCCGTATCAGGGTAGTTATTACCAGGGAAGCTATTATCCCCCGCCTCCGCAATCTTCACATTACCAAACACCTCCACCGAGTTTTCATCAGCATTACCATCATCATCAGGTGGGTGTTTACTGTTTATCAACAGTGTTTTATTTCCTATCTTTTTTTTTTTTTTTTTCAATTTTAATGAATCGAGGTTTTATTTCCCAGTCCGTGCCCACGCGTTTATAACTTCCAATTGGGAATTTGCGTTGAAATCTGACTGGAATTTCTCGAAGTGATTTTAATGAAATAAGGAATGGGTTTTTAATGAATCCGGGTTTGACATGTTTTGGATTATCAATGGCGTAGTGAATTTTTTATCGGGTTTTTGTGCTACGGCAAATGCGCATGTGTATATCGGGGTATCAAAGTAGGAAAATAAATTTTACTTCTGTTTCAAATATTCAAGTGGTTTCGAAGTTTCACGGGTTACTTTTTATTGAAAAAAAGGAAAATTTTTATATGAAACCTTAAAAAATTTAGAGATGTAAACAACGGCATTGCATTTCCTCCGAAATTTTTTGGAGGAAGTGCGATTCGGAGGGAACGCAATGCCATTGTTTTTCATCTTCTCCAAATTTTTTTTGGAGTAATTGCTTTCTCCATCCAAAAATTTTCCTCCAATTTTTTTTTTTGAGGAAATGCTTTTTTTAAAAATCTTCCTTCAAATTTTTTTGGAGGATCTCCTCGAAAACTTTTTTGAAGAAAATGCTGTTTCCGCTTTTTTTTATAAAGTGGTTTTTTTAAAAATTTTCTGCCAATTTTGTTTTTGGAGAAAGTGTGATTCAGAGGAAACGCAGTGTCATGTTTTGCACCCCTCCAAAATTTTTTTTGAGAAAGTGCTTCCTTCAAAAATTTTTCTTTAAAAGTCTTCCTCTAAAAATCTTTCTCCAAATTTTGTTTTGGAGGAATTTAACGCTAGGGAGAAAAGTTTTTTCCTAGAAAAGTGAAAAAATAAAATTTTGGTGATCGGGTCTGAGAAGAAAATTTCCTCGGAAGGAACTCTTACGAAGTAGAATATTTCTCGAACAGCCTTAAGCTGTAGAAAAAAAAACAAATTCCCGTTTTTTTTTTTTTTTTTTTTTTTAAATAATTTGGAGTTTTTTACAGAAATTTTTTTGACTTTACAAGTAAGCGTCTCTTACTGTAAAAAAATGGATTTTGATCAAACCTGGCTTATTGGATTGTGCATCAAAAAACATTCGACACGTGTTTTTTTTTTCAAGTAGAGGCGTTTACTTTTAAGTTGAGGCTCTCACACAAATTTTGTTTTCATACTGGTTTCGGCAAGAAAAACTTTTCAGAGAAATTTTTTATCTAGCTTAGCATAGAGAGTCTGAAAGAAGATACAGTAGCCAGTTTTAGATATAGCAAAGCTATTCTAATATGACAATTTTAAAAGGAAGCAAAGAGCTAGACCACCAGCATTTCACTTAGCGCTAATCTCAAAGACGAGTCTTTAAAGCCAGTGTAAATCATTCTGACGAACCAATACTCATCGTTGGACTCAGTTACAAACAAAAACTATCGGCATTTCCTATTACAGAAGTAATAGCGGAATATGCCTGTTATAAAAATCATAAACACCTTTTTAGTTATCGTCTACCTGCGCCCTAGGAATCAGCACCCTTTGAAAGTGTAAACATTCAAACAAAAGACAACAAATTGTTGAATTTATGACTACCAATCACCAGGTCTACGACCTGATAAACCGGCTTCAGTAAACAAAATCAAATATTTAGCAACGACTACAAAAAATTCAGTTGCTTCTAGATTTCTCTCGTGTTTGTGGTACTTAGCTCTAAAAATTAGTTAATAAACCCAAAAGAAAATTTTTTTCCTCCTGCTGGGGACAAGTTTTCAATATAAGATAGGGACCCTCGCATTTACCGACATAATAAAATTCCAAAGTTATTAACATAACGTTAAATCATACAATTCGTTAAGTATCATACTTGAAGTTAATTAATTAACGTTAAAATGTATGACTTTAAAATCTCATAAGACACACGCATTCACTATTTCGGATCTTAAATACCCATTAAAAAGGAACCTGTTAAGTAGAAAAAAAGATTAGACAGTTTGATCTTGATTAAATTCTTCATTACAAAAGGTTAACACATAATAATTTGTATTAATAATGATTTTTCACTTTTTTTTAAAGGACTTGTGTTATCCTCCCGGTTACCCTCCATCAACTTATCCACCACCTCCAGGATCGTATAGGAGGTTCTTGCAACCTCCTCCTGGTTATTATTCATCAGAGCTAACATATAGTTCTTCAGGACCTCCTCCTCCATCTCAGGGTAAGTATTTTAATATTTCAAAATATTAAATCGCAACTCGTTTTCACGTTCTTCGTATATTCGCTTTTATCCGTTCTTGATGTTCTTGAGCTATATGTTTTTGTTCTAATTTGTCTCTCTTTCGCTATTCTGTTTGATGATATTGTTAATTCATCCGATTAATAAAGAGGAACGTTTAATTTGATGTATCGACTATAATCCGAAAGAATAATGAAATAAAGGCTGCGATCAATCCCTCGATCAAACTACGCCGTTGCCTGTCCTTTGATAAATATTAAAATCCACCCTTAGGTGGTTTTACGTGTGATCGACTCCGTAATTTCATTTTGATAGTGTTTTCCTTTTCAATATTCAATACGTGACCTGCCTCACGTTTCTGATTGTTTTGGGGATTTCCTCGCGCGATGTAAATTTTTTTTTTACTCCTTTTTCTTACGCTTACACTTCGTTAAAAAAAAATGGATTTTTCCCATCGTAAATTTCAACGAGGAGGCAATTAAATTATTTCTGTCCTCGTTTTTCCGAACTCATTTTTTATGGGTTATCGATTTTTGGTTGTAGATTCAAAATACGCTTAGTCCTTATTGTCGGGAAATACATATTTTCCTCCAACCGGTTTTTAGTAATTAAGTTTAAGAAAAGTTTTTAAGCCGGAATTATTCGGTGGAAAATCCGTCTTGAGTCTTGGTTTTTGACCTGAATGGGTTAATGGACTAATGTGGCATGTTGGAAACATTTTAAATGTAAACAAGTTGAAACTTTAATTGCGTTTTAGAATGTTTGAAGCTCGAAAATGTGAAAGCATTTCGCTGGAAAAATTATATGTCTAATAGTAATGTCCTATTGTGTGAATAGCGAAATTCGTTTCGTTAATTTTTTAGAAACGCAGTTTGTAGCATGAAAACGGGTGACGATTTACACGAGGGAAAAAGCTCCTCTTTTTCATTGGTTTCTGTTTTTTTTATTTAGGCTTTATTTAATCAGCTAAAAATAGTTTGAGATTACCTCTAACTGACATTCCTTTTATTTTCTATAGAAAAGAATTTTCCCCGAATTATTTTGTCACTGAAAATTTTATTGAAGTTATTTCTTGACAAGGAAAATTTGTTCAGATTAGTGGAATGATTTTGTTACATTAATCAAATTTTTGAAAAAATTTGCTCGACAAGAGATTTTGAAAAAAAATTTGCTCGACAAGAGATTTTGAAAAAAAATTTGCTCGACAAGAGATTTTGAAAAAAAATTTGCTCGACAAGAGATTTTGAAAAAAAATTTGCTCGACAAGAGATTTTGAAAAAAAATTTGCTCGACAAGAGATTTTGAAAAAAAATTTGCTCGACAAGAGATTTTGAAAAAAAATTTGCTCGACAAGAGATTTTGAAAAAAAATTTGCTCGACAAGAGATTTTGAAAAAAAATTTGCTCGACAAGAGATTTTGAAAAAAAATTTGCTCGACAAGAGATTTTGAAAAAAAATTTGCTCGACAAGAGATTTTGAAAAAAAATTTGCTCGACAAGAGATTTTGAAAAAAAATTTGCTCGACAAGAGATTTTGAAAAAAAATTTGCTCGACAAGAGATTTTGAAAAAAAATTTGCTCGACAAGAGATTTTGAAAAAAAATTTGCTCGACAAGAGATTTTGAAAAAAAATTTGCTCGACAAGAGATTTTGAAAAAAAATTTGCTCGACAAGAGATTTTGAAAAAAAATTTGCTCGACAAGAGATTTTGAAAAAATTTGCTCAATAGGAAACTGAAAAATTTTTTGCTAAAATTGTGGGACAACTAAGAAAAAAATTTTTTTTTGATTGTAAAAATTACTTTTTTAAAAAAAATTGTTAATCAACAAAAATTTTATATTTTCTTATAATGCACTAAAAAAATTTTGTCCCGAAAAAGCAGAAACCAAAAATTAGTAAAAATAAGAGGGATAATTTTTTATTTTAAACCTTTAGTTTTTACAGCTCTCTTTAATTAATGAAGCCACTTTAATACTCAATACTCGTACACTTATGAATAATTTCAGGCGTCATCGATACAACAAGCTTTTTTTTGTTTACATTTTGACCTCGACCATTGTTCTAAGAATTCCGTTAGTTATACTCCACTACTAAAAATTCGATCTGCTCATAAAATAAAAAAAAAACGCGGCAAAATGAAAATGGAATTATTGTAGAAATTCGTAGAAATGTGACGATACCTCCGTCCGGTTTCCATCAACGTAAACATTTAAAAAAAAAAATTTTATGGCCAATTTATATATACGGCTCGACAAAAAAGGATGCTTTGATCCGTGTCAAACAAATCGCTATTTTTTTATAGCCTTTTTCCCTAAAGTCGTGCGTAAAGCCTATTTTCGTTCGCTTTTTTTTTTAATACTTGCTAAGGGCGTGTTATTTTTATCCTTGAGAAAAAATCCGGCGCATTTTTCGAATAAAAAGCTCTTTCCAAGGGAAAACATATATTTTATATCTTTATATACGTTACATAATCAATTTAGTCCTTGGAGTGGAAAAGTAAACATTTTGCAAATGACAGAGGATTTTAAAAAATATAATCTGAAGCACATCGAAAACAATATGGGTTTTTGCAATTAAAAGAAAAAAGAGAAGCATTGTTTTCGAATAAATTGCAAACGATTGTGAGTGGACTAGTTAATAGTTTTAATTATTAGATTAATTAAATTATACTTTCTATCGTTATTAGAAATATTGCTAAAGTCGTGTTTATGAAAATCGTTCGAAAGGAGAGCGTTATTTTTATTATTATTTGCTTTTCATAAACTCTCGGGAGAATTTATTTTATTGTTCCCGAGCAAAAACCTTTTTTTTTCTGATGAAAATAATCATTCGTCCTTGGGATGATAACACGAGGATATGAGAATAAAGGAAAATTCAACTTTCAAATAAGTTAAATGCGTTTATCCTTTTTTTTCGCATCGTGAAATAAATTTTTGCTTCGACATGCGCAGTAAACGCGCGTTCTTCGGTTACTTCTCTTTTTTTTTTCTCTTCAACGGTTTTTACCTCGTGAATTATTTCGCTGAAAAATCCTGTTGAAACCTGACCAATTGCCTTTCGCAAGTTTTATTATGTAAACACGTAATTAAAATGAATGTAAGTTGAAAAGAGAAAAGCTTAAAAGTTTTCCTGGGATGTCTTCATGAAACTTAAATCATTACAAATGTTTTTTTTTCGCGTTATTACGTTACCTTGTAGCAAGCTGCGAAAACTTGTTTTTTAAATTGAATGCAAGTTTTAGAATTCTGGAGAAAAAGAATTACTTTTACACGGATTGGTCCACCGGGCTTTTGCTCATGCAGTTTTTAAAAATAGGACTGAAATATTCGAGCTAGCAGATGATGTAATTATTTTGACCCACGGTTTTGTTAATTTTTTTCAATAAGAAAGAATGAACATAAAGCAGATTTGGGCGTAGTTTTCGCAAGTAAAACTTTCCAAAATTTCAGTTTTTAAATAAAAATTTTTTTTACGGGAATTCTAAGAAGACAGGGCACTTATGGATAAATCAGCAGTTCTCCCCGTCTTCTTAGAGTGCAGTCAAATTTTCAAATAATTAATAACAGCTTTACTGAAATTGTGTAGTCACCTTAGAGTGTAATTTTTGGTATTTTCGCCCTCTCGAAGATTTTAGGATAATGTCTTTTGAGAGAAAAATGAATTTTCATCCCTTGCAATTAATTTATATTTTTGTAAGCGATCGCATTAGCTAAACTTGAAATCATTTTTAATTTCAGATCACGGGACGCAGCAAATGGTAGTGCCAGGTGGCCCTTCCAGCAGCTACTCAGCTCCTCTGGATCCATATCCGCCACCACCGGCACCTTATTATCCCGGTTACTCGCCTGGACCCGGTCCTGCGTGTTATAGCCACACGCCACCTTCCAGGAATTTAGCATTCATAGGTAATTAAGATAAGTTGTTTTTTAAGTGATACCCCTGAGGATTTACAACTGATTTACAGAGTGAAATTAGTTTAATTTATTTTGATATTTGTAAAAAAAAAAATGGAGGAAGAATGTTCAATTATTTGAAGTGGATTATTCACTGCAGTGTGATGATTGATTAAGCGATGGAGAAAATATTTTGAGCTTTGTTTTATTTCGCAGGGTGTATCTTTTTTATTTTTGATGTTGTTTGAAGGTATATTTTTTTTTAATAAGGTGAAAAGTTTATACTTTCGATTTATACACCTACTTTAGAATCGGGTTATTGACTGGAGGCAAGAAAATTAAAGTTGTTAGGTGGGCGTAGTCTTAAAAGCACAGGAAACTGTGTGGGGGTATCACTGATCGTAGGAGTTGAGGGAAAAAGGCTTAAACACTGTTTGCTGTTGATTGATTCAGCTGTTAAAGATTTTTTTTAAATAACAAGAGCTTAGCACAGTTAGGAGAGTTTACAAAAAATGTATAATTTTAATTTTGTGATAAATTTTCATCGGGAACCCTTTTTGGTGTTTAAGCCCGTGAAAGTCCTTTATTTTAAATTCAGTTGATTCATTTAAAAATCATTAGAAATATTTTTGTAACGAAAACTATTTAAAGTATTTGGCCAGAAAGAATTTTCCTTAAGTTTTTTTGTGACTGAAAATTTTAATGAAGTTATTTTTTTGCAAGAAAAATTTGTTCAAAATAGTAAAAGAATTTTGTTCAATAAATCAAAATTTACAAAAAATTTGTTCGACAAGAGATTTTAAAAAAATTTGCTCGACAAGAGATTTTGAAAAAATTTGCTCCACAAGAGATTTTGAAAAAATTTGCTCCACAAGAGATTTTGAAAAAATTTGCTCGACAAGAGATTCTAAAAAAATTGCTTGCCAAGAGATTTTCAAAAAAATTTCTTGGCAACAGGTTTTAAAAAAAATGGCTCTACAAGAAATTTTGAAAAAATTGCTTGACAAGAGATTTTAAAGAATTAGTTCGACAAGAACTTTTGATAAAATTTGCTCGACAAGAAATTCTGAAAAAATTTGCTCGACAAGAAATTCTGAAAAAATTTGCTCGACAAAAAATTCTTAAGAAGCTTGACATGAAACAATTATGAAAAATTTCTTCGACAAGAAAAAATTGTATTAAGTTGTACAACAAAATAAAATTACATTTGCTCAACAAAAAAAAGGGATTCCAAAAAAATTTGTGTTACATTAAATTCTTGCTTCAAAATTCAAAAGGCTTCGATGTTCTAAACCAGAAAAATTAAGGTTGGCCACCAAATTTTTGGTTCACAATAATTTTATCTGGCTAAAAATTTCTTATTTTTTCCCTCCACATATAGAAAGTCCTTAACATAAGGAAGAAAACTTGTTTCAATCCCTGAAGGCTTTAAATCATTACTTCACTGTTTATGACTAAAAACAGAAACATTTACTTCTGGGTTGAACTTAAATTACCTTCTAAATCTAGTTTTACAGATATTTACATTTCTAAGATATTAATTGCAGTTTTTTTTTATCTATTTTCAGAACAAACATATCAAAGTTGCCCATGTCCAATGCAGTCGTGTCCAAAAAACGTCCATATTGGGCCTCTTACTGGCGAGTGTAAGAGGCCCGGAGCTTTGCCTCTACCACCGGTAGCACTGCAGCTGCCTCAAGAGCCTCCTGGTGCAGCAGGACCTCCCAGCCCAGCCCGCGGTTCAGCCGGAATGCCTCCCCTCCCTAGCCCAGTCAGCAACTCGGCCCGTCCGAATTGCAGCCCGGCTTGGGACGGTCGGCAAACCAAAACCAACACGGACTCCTCCGAAACCAAATGGGACGATTCTAAAACAAAATTAGATTTAACTCAAAAGTACAACAAACGCGAAGCTTTGCAAGCGGAAAGCAAAACCCTGTGGAATCCATCCGACGGGATTAAAACGATAGTTAAGAACGCGTATCCGGATTTAGATCGAAAGGATAAAGTGAGCGAGTCCCATTGGGAAATTTTAAAAGACGATAAGAAGGATAAAATACCAGAAAGCTTTCCACAAAATCAAGGATTGTTGGCGATTAGTTCGACGGAAATGACGAAACTTCCTCCGAAAGTCCAGCAAGAGGAAAAAGAACCCGCGACGATTGTGGAAGAAACGAAAATCATTAAAACGGAAACGGTAACGCCGCCCGTGGGCACCGTCGAGGAGGCTAAAAAACCAAGCCCGACGCCGAAAAAAAGAAAATTGATAAGTGAAGACGCGAAAGATAAGAATCGGAAACGTAAAAAATCAGATTCGAATCCTCAGGTTACTTTAGAAAAATTAGATAAAATAAAAGCGAAACGGAAGTTGGATAGTTCGGACGAAGATTCGGAGAATAAAGTGAAAAAAGTGAAGAAAAGCGTGACGGTGATACAAAAAGACGAAAACTCAATGGTCGATCGTAAATCGGGTAAGAAAAATCAGAAAAATGTGATCAAATCGAAAGCGAAGTTATTGAAAGATCGAAATGAAACTGTGCAGAAAGACGGTTACAACGACACGATATCCGAGGTTATCGAACAGGTTATCAAAGGTCAGATAACGCGTAGGAGGAAGAAATTAGAAGAAGAAAGGATTAACAGTGAAAAAATTGTCAATAGGAGGAAATCCAATTTGGAAAAGAGAACGGAACCGTTGTCCGAAAGTCAGTGCGTTAGGAAATCTAAATCGTGTTCGCCTAACAGGTCGAAACTACGTGAAAATTCTAAATCGCCCGTTAGACTAATTAAAGACGAGTCGAATAATAAAAAGAAATCGGAGGTGTTAACTAAAACGAAAAATTTAAAAAGTAAAGGGGAGACCGTTAATAAAAATAATAATAATAATATAAATCATAAAACGTTGGATAAATCGTCAAATCTCCACGAACATTCCAAAGTCACACCGAAACCGAATAATAATAGTAAGAAGAATTGTGCGGTGGCTAAACCGAAGCAAGTTAGCATTTTGAATAGAAGTTTGCAACAGTCAAACCATAGTGCGGTTAAATCTAAAAAGTCAAAATGTGATAGTCCGCTGTCGATGTTAGTGTTAAAAAAATCGGTTTCGAAAAAACTATCGTCCTTATCACCGAAAAGTGGAATATCTCCTAAATGGTCCAATGGCTGGTCCTGGGATAGTGAATCCTTTGATGCCAAAGTATATCTAACGGTTAGTAATTTCTTTGGGGTTATTAAGCTTAAATTACTAGATAGAGTATTTAAAAGAGAACCGCATGCATTGTTAATCTTAGTTCTTAGATTGCCTAAAAGCAGGCCCGTAGCCAGGGAAGGGGGGGTTCAGTGTCCCCGCTGGCTGAACCTTGGGTATCCCCTGAAAAATGATTTGGCCCATGTGTTTTGCCTATACTCCATGTTATAAGGAGTCATTTGGAGCCCCTCCTGACCCCTGGCTCTCTGGCTACGGGCCTGCCTAAAAGTTCACTTCGGTCTCGACACGGTTTTGCAACGACTCTGACTACTCTGAGCCATTAAAACTTTTCTGAAACAGAGTGTGCTTTTAGGGCTCTTGAGGCAAGACGACATCAGGGTCTAAATTATGTGCCCATAGCTACCTTTAGCTGACAAGGGAACCTTCCGAATTTGAAAATTCAGATTGTGAAAATATTTTACAGGCGCGAAGTATACAACCGTGCGATAATCGGAAAAATAGTTTTAGCGCGGCCCGTTTTGCTTTTAAGGAAACCAAAAAATTGATGGAAAACCAGGAATTTTAACCTTATCTGATCAAAAAATGTAAACAAACAAAAATTTCGATTCAGAATTAGTTTTTTTTTATCATTTTGAGGCTTATTTAAGTTTAACTCCAAAAAATTGATTTTTGGTGGTGAAAAATCCCAAACTGAAAATGTTTTCAGCCGAAATTCGTTTCTTTGTAAGGGACTTCTTTGTAAGGGACTTCTTGTTTAAAAACGAAGAGCGAAACTCCAATCTTTTTCTTTGATAAACTATTAACTATTTCCTTTAAAACGATCGGGTCAAACGACGGTATCCGTTACTTTTCTCCTGGTATGTTTAGCTTCCATTTTCAGGCTTCAGCATCCAATTTTCTAGCTTAAGCGTCCATTTTTTAGCTTAAGGGTCCATTTTTTAGCTTGAGCGTCCAATTTTTTAGCTTTAGCGTTCGTTTTCTAGCATTAGCGTCGATTTCCGAGCTTGAGCAGCCTTATTTACATGAATCCTAGCTTGAATGGCAAATATTTCTACTGTAACATTTATTTTTTAGCTCAGCGTCCATTTTATTTTCTAAAAAAAAATTCAAATTTATATTAACTTACTTTTGTGTTCAGAATTTTTTGTAAAATTATTTTCCATTCAAGAACTCTGCCACAACTTTTTTCTATTTATACAATTTTCTAGAACTATTTTCCAAATAACAATATTCAACTTTTATTGTCTTCATAAATTTCCAGGGATTTTTTTTTGCTACAGGGAATTTTCTTCTTTTTCCGATTTTTTCGAGAAATCCCCTCCTCTTTCAAAAATTTTCCCAAAATACTTATTTTGAGGCCCTTTTCTTAAATTTTCCCCAAGACTTAAAAAAATTTAGAATATAAAATTTACTTGATCAAAGAAAATTTTCTGTTGGCAAAAAAGAATTTTTCATGCTAAGAGAAAAATCTTTTAAGATTTTTATTCGTTTCGATTTTAAAATAAGAAAATTTTTTATTTTCAGAACGACGAACCTCCAGTTATGAGGAAATGTTATTCAGCCATGCGCCACGTCGAAGGTGACGTGATTCAGCCAAAGGATTGTATTCTGTTGAAAGCAGGTCCTAGAAAGATCGACTTGCCTTTCGTGGCCAAAGTCGCCGCACTGTGGGAAAACCCTGATGATGGTAAATATATATTGAGAGATGCGCCTTTTAAAATCAGGATCCTTTAAATATTAGCATTTATATCACCAAAAAAATTCTTCTTAGGTGAAATGATGGTCTCACTATTATGGTACTACAGACCTGAACACACCGATCAGGGACGACAGCCTTCAGACCAACAGGACGAAATTTTCGCGTCCAGGCACAAAGACATTAACTCGGTGGCCTGTATCGAAGATAAATGTTTTGTTCTTACCTACAATGAATACTGCAGGTAATTTTCACAAAAATTTGGTTATAAATAAAATTTGTTGAAAGCAAAATTTTAGCAAATTAAAATAAATTCGATTAATTTTTTTTTTTAATTTCAGGTACAGGAAACAAGTGCGAAGGGTCGAAGAAGGCGTTGAAGAAAAGAAATTGTTAGTTCCTCGACTAGAGCAGCCATACCCAAGACTCCATAGACAACCACCGTGTGTAATGGCACCTGACATGGTTTTCTTTTGTCGACGGGTTTACGACTTCCGCCAGAAAAGACTACTTAAGAATCCTACATGATTCCATTACTTATTTTTCTAATGTATAGACACTTTTGTATTTTTTATTTTATTTATTTATTTTGAAACAAAAAAATAAGCCATGGTAATATTTATATTCATCATTCGAAATAGGCAATGGTCCTAAAAAATTGAGGCGAATATTTGTTTTTCGACGTTTGTTCATACGTCTAAAATTTTTAGGCGGTTGCCAAAAAAATTTTTATTATTATTATGGAATCTGTTGTGTAGTGGTTACGTTTTTTGAATATCGTACCTTTTTTTCTTTTTAAATTTTTATTTTTTGTTTAGATTATTTTAAATGGCCAAAGATGGAGGTGATTTTGTTGGTATTGTGAGTTTTTAAGGTTTTGTAAGTTCTAGCGAATTCGGATTTTAATGTGAGCTCGAAAACCGGTGCTTTTGAAAAAATCGGGATTTTTTTTTGGTTTTTAACGACTGCAGTGTATAAGGCCAGTTCATTGTATTATTTCATTTACACTAGCAGTCGGCGGTGGAAATAAATGAAAAAAATAAGTAACAACCGTTAAGAACGTCTTAAAGGAATGATATAAAAAATAAAAATTTTAAGTAATAATTTTATTACTTAACTGATTGAATTTGTTTTTGTAGTGGATACTACAATTATTTTTAATTTTTTTTTTTTTTTTTTTTAAATCAGAAATTTCTCTGATTTATTTTTATGTTTTTTATGAAGTCCTAACTTTTACAAGCTTTAAGGAAAGAGTTAAGGTGGAAAGTTAGGATTTGTTATTAATAGTTATTCTCACATTGGTTTTAAATATTATTTGTGACGATTTTCGAGCTCTTGGAAGACGTATTGTATATTTTTTTGAATTTTATTATTGATTGGAAATGATTAAATTGTAAAATGTGCGATTTAAGTTGATTTGAATGTCTGAATATTCTTTTTCTGGAAATTATTTGAAGTTAATGAAATGCCCTACTAAAAAAAATTGAAATGGAGTATATAGTGCAAACATTTTCGGCCTAAAGGTTATAGAGCCCCTAGAGCGGCCATCTTGGAAATTAAAACAAGTCTGGCATTACTTACCGTTCATTTTATAAATGAAAACTAAAATAGCGTCATCAAATGACGTTTCTAAAACTGAAATGATTCAGGCAAAGAATGATAAATAATATTTTAAAATTTATTAAATTTTAGTTTTTAAAAAAAAATAAAAATTCGATTTTTGACCGAACATTAATATTTTGGTATCCCAAAATAAAAGCACAACTTTTTAAAAAAGGACTTGTATTACCTGTTAGTGTAATACGTAAAATAAATATTCATAAATTCAGATCAAGTTAAGTGCTACATTTAACAAAAAAATTTTAATTTTAATAAAAACTTTTTTTTTGACACTGAAAAAAATTTTGGTTTATAGTTTTAAACACTCGATGAGAAAAATACTAAACCGAGTGCTTTATCTGTTTGTGTAATTGTGCGTTTAAAAAAATTAAAAACTCGACAACAAAGAAACACGCAAAAAGGTATTTTTTGTAAAATATATTGTAGAAAAAATATTAGAAGAAAATTAATATATTAAACACGAAAAACAAAAAATAAACAAAAAATGGAAAAAAAAGCCAAAAAAATGTGAATATTTATATTAGTGGACGTCTAAAAAACATGATGTCCATGCTTTTGTTTAATCTTGTATAAGCGAGCAATTTGGTTAATTTTTTGTGTTTTGAATGTTATTAAAAAAAAAAAAAGAAAAACGTTTCCCCGAAAGCGGGATCGTGTCATTTTTTTTTTCTTGTGCGTTTTGTCTTGGATATTTCGGACGAACTCACTATATATATCAATTTCCGTTTTTTTTTTATTATTATTCGGTTTATAATTTTATTTATTTATTATATATATTTTTAGTGACTCATGAGATTAGTTACGAAGTGGTTTGTTTAAAACTAAAAAAAAAATGTTGACATGAGAAAATATTTTAGAATCAAGATTACAATGTAGTCGATGTGTTTCTGTTCGGTGAAAGAATTAAATTGCTGCGTCTTGATTCTTTGACAAGGAGTTTGCTCGAACCATTTTCATATCGCGATTTCTCGAGGATTTTTTGTCGGTAGTATGAATCTCGTATAAAAGTTTGATTTTTTTTGGCGAGAAATAATAATGTAGATTGGTTCGGGAAAACTTTATTTCGATGTATGAGGATCGCAGATTGGCTCCTCGTTCGAATCTAATATTTCTTCCTTATAACTTTTGTAAAAGTAAAAAAAAAAAAATGACATTCGAGTTTACCAAGTTCGAAAGGTGAAATTATCGAACGGTTTTGGTTCTCGATATTTTTCTCGCTTTTGAATATATTAAAAATCAATCCTCTGCGGTTTTCTCTCTTTTTTTATTCATTATCATTATAATTTTTTAAAAAATGAATCTTTTAATGAAATTTTAATAGGTCTCTTGTGTAGCGTTCGTGAATGCCGAAATTTTTAAAAACCAATAAAAAAAATTCAACACCAGAAATAAAGATTTTTTATTTATGCAGCTTTTTACCTATAATTTTATTTCCAGCTTTCCTTTTAGGGATGTGCCTTATGCAATTAAATATAATTACATTATAAAAATGTCCTTACTCCTTTAGAAAGTGAAATGTTCGAAAGTAATTCTCTAAAAAGATTATAATTGAAAAGAAACGTAGAGAATTATCGACATATCCTCATTTTGATCCTTACTGTCAGTTTTTTTAAATAATTAGCTTGATATGCGGAACTTTTGAGAGCTTTTGGTCTTAAGCGATAGATCTGGATGCCCTCTATCAATCGAGGCAAAAATCATCCCCGAATTCCCACGGGAAATGTGTTAAAAAATGCATTTTTAAATTGTGGCAAGGTTTGCTCGTAAATTTTTACGAGCAAACTTTGCCACAATTTTAAAATGCATTTTTTAACACATTTCCCGTGGGAATTTCGGGATAATTTTTGCGTCAATCGATAGACGGCGTCGAGATCTAGCATTTAGAACCAAAAGCTTCCGAAAGTTCCGCATATAAAGTTTATAATTTTAAAAAAACTAAAAAATGAGGAGCGCTGATCCTCATTTTGATCCTTCATTGGATTTTCATAGTCCAGTTTATTTTAAATAAGGAGCTTTTTACGCAGAATTTTCGGGAGCCTTTGGTTCTAAACATTAGCTCTCGACGCCCTCTATCGATTGACTCAAAGATTATCCCGAAATTCCCACGGGAAATGTGTCAAAAAATGCATTTTAAAATTGTGGCAAGGTTTGCTCGTAAAAATTTACGAGCAAACCTTGCCACAATTTTAAAATGCATTTTTTGACACAGTTCCCGGGGGAATTTCGGGAACTTGTTAGCGGCAATGAATAGAGAGCATCGAGATCTACCAGATTCATCCTGAATAGTCCCAAAACCCATTTGAGAAATCAGGGGAAAATATTAATCAGTAGGAAGACGGCTCATTCTAACAACAGTGAATTTTTATTTTGCAGAAAAAAAAGTTAAAAAAAGGTAACTTTATTCGACCGTGGAAATTACGGAAGCCCTGGAGGCTCAGACTTCTAAGTCAAATGTTTTCCGCCTACTTAAAGTAGGCGTATAATAAAACCAATTTTCCGCCAAGATTTTCTAGGCGGAAAACATTTGACTTAGAAGTCTGAGCCTCCAGGGCTTCCGTATTAAGAGGTAACTTTATTTAACTTGGCCAATGGTTATCCAAACAACTGGGAGGATAGATATATACTTTTCTTCATTTGAAAAGATAAATCAAAAGTGAAGAAACAAAATTATTTTTTGTAAAAAAAATTTTAATTATAAAAAAGTTGAAAAATTATTAAAAAATATTGCATTAAACAACATAGACAGAATCTCTGCAGAAAGATATTTGAGCCTCTTGCAATATTCTAAGTCTAGGTCCCATTGGTATTCCCATTTTTTGAAGGCGTTCTTCGGTGAGATATGGCAACTCCACCATTCCGATCCGTTCACTTTCAAATGCATTCGCATATTTCTGAGAAAAAATGAACAAAATATTAGTTTTCATTACTAAAATAAAACATTTCGGGTCCTGGAGTTGGATAGAACGGATTTAAATAGAATCAGAGTCAAACCGATCTCAATCGTACGGAAGCCCTGAAGGGTCACACAGTTTGCCGGTTGTTTACTGTTAGTCGTAGAACTGACAGTGTCAGTTCATCAGCTGACACTGCCAGTTGATTAACAAGCAGTGTCAGTTGATCAAATGGCAGTAAGTGACTGTCAGTTGATCAACTGACACTGCTAGTTAATCAACTGGCAGTGTCAGTTGTACGACTAGCAATAAACGACCGTCAAACTGTGTGACCTTTCAGGGCTTCCGTACAATCGGATTCATTTTTCTTCTTCAAATCAAACTTTTCCTATATAATGTCGATGAAAATGACGCATAAAAATTTACTTCCACACATCCAAACATTTCATTGGTAAATAAAAAGTTTTTAAAACTCTCACCTCGTATCCTAATTTTTTCAAAAACAATCTCAAAAGAGGTGGCTCATCGCCAAAGAACTTTGTTAATTTTTTAACTCTAGCCGGATTTGTCAGTGCCGTAGGATCTCCTTTTTCTCCAGTAGGTGACAACAGCATTGAATTAAGAGCTCTAGGGACAGATTGTGATCTGACATTTAACGACGCTTGATTTCTCAACGATGAGATTTCGCTTCGAATGTTTTCCATTTCCTGTAAGAAATAATAAACAAAATAGCTGGTACCCAAAACTCAAATAACAATATGTACTGTACAAACCTCGTACAAAATACAATATTAATTAAAAATTAAGTTACCTGGATCATCAAATGTTGAGTCCTCATTTCTGAAGATAAATGAGCAACGCTTCTAGCTAAAGTAACAACATGTGATTCCAGCCTTTGAAATCTCTTGTTGATACCTTTAATATCTTTAACTTTTTTTCGATCGTCCCTTCTCTTATCTCTCATTGGTCTGCTGCTAACGGAAGAAGGAAGAGACGACATTGAACCGTAACGGCGTTTACTCCTCGGATCAGTAGGCTGGTATCGACCGGCGTATTTTTTTACCCCCAGTAATTTAAGAACCTAAAAAAAGAAAACAATGCGATGTTATTTCCTCAAATATGATGTTTTCAAATTTTTTTTAAATAAACTAACCTCAGAATACATATTTTCTAATCCTTGAAGTTGTCTGCGAATGGCAAGAGCATCGGTGGCGTCGATCGTAGTGCTTAAATCTTCATCACTTGTATGATCGCTTAATCGGCTATCTAGAACCGAGTCGAGTGGTCCTGTGGTTGTTGAGGCCAGATCCGTTTCCATGCCAAACATTGCTGTAAAAATAAATAGAAATCAGCAAAAAAAATTGAGTCCAGGCTCGGTCCGGACGTGCGGCCGGCATTCTCAACAGGCTTTGCTTCACATACTTAAGTAAAAATAAATAAATTTTATTTACCTAAAGGCACTTTGGAATTTCTAGAACTACTTCCCAAAGATCGAGATTTATCACCATTTTTGCCATTCCTGCCTCCCCAATTCGCTCTACCGCCGACTACTCCATTTCTTTGATTTTTACTTGATAAAAATTTCCGGTCGTCCACAGGAGTTTTCGAATCGTAGTCTCCTTTCAATCCGTAAGGAAGACTAAAAAAATATTAGAATTAAAAAAAATTCGGAATTGTAAATGATGAGTGGTTTTTAGTTATAGATACCTGGAATGCTTATATCGCAAATGCCTCGGAGTGGGCGTGGGACTAGACCCACCAGTAGGTGATAAAGGTGGTAAAGGTGGAGTCAAAGAAGAAACGCTTTCACTTAAAGTAGATCCTCTTCCAGAACCAAACCCTCCAAGACCGTGAAGTTTTGGATCTAAAATTTGGCGAAGCTCAGATTCGACGACGTCGACCCATTCAGATGAATCATTTCCTGAAAAATTAAGAAATTTTATTTAATGATTCGGTCAGTTTTTTTACCGTTAGGAAATCTTTTGGCCGTTCGTGAGATTCTATTCCGCCAGTGAGGTAAATTTTTTTGCACTCTTAAGGCGTGAAGAAATTCGATCAATGTTTGTATTTTATAGGATCATCATTTCCCATTATAAAGTATTTACTAAAGGTAAATAAATTAGCTTTAACAAAAAAAGGGTCAAAAACGAATGCGATGAAATAGCAATATCAAACAATCAAGGAACGAAAGAAACGACGGCAATAACCGAACTCTATAAATGATGACGTCGCATTTTCGTAACTCTTGCAGATGACTTGCCACTGTTCAACTATGAACTAAGATGAACTTAAAACGAGTCATTGGCGTTGGAAGATGATTTTATCAGTTAGTTCAAGAAATTTTAATTTTATGTACCTAAAAGCTTCGGGGGTTTTCAGTTACATTCGAAAAGCACTTCCTCCAAAAAAGGTTCGAAGAATGCAAGGCGGCATGGTGTTTCCTCCAAAATATACTAAAGGAATTGCCAAAATTTTTTCCAAAAATTTTTCGGAGAAACTGGAGTTCCTCCAAATTTTGGAGGAAGTCCTTTTCGGATGCAACGCTAGGGCTCCCTAGGCAATAGAAAAATTGAACACCATAATAAGAATCACGGCGACTTCTTCAAGAAAAATAATCGGCAGCCATGATAATGAGCTTGCCCATCCAGAATGAACAAAATGGTACGGAAGCCCTGAAGGGTCACACAGTTTGCCCGTTGTTTACTGCTAGTCGTACAACTGACACTGCTAGTTGATGAACTGACACTGCTAATTGATGAATTGACACTGCCAGTTGATGAACTGACACTGCTAGTTGATGAACTGACACTGCTAGTTGAACTGACACTGTCAGTTGATGAACTGACACTGCTACTGACACTGCCAGTTGATCAACTGGCAGTAAGTGACTGTCAGTTGATCAACTGACACTGCTAGTTGATCATCAACTAGCAGTGTTGATCAACTGCTAGTTGATCAACTGATAGTCACTTACTGCCAGTTGATGAACTGACACTGCTTGTTATTCAACTTGCAGTGTCAGTTGATCAACAGTTGATGAACTGACACTGCTTGTTATTCAACTAGCAGTGTCAGTTCATCAACTAGCAGTGTCAGATGATCAACTGACAGTTACTAAGTGTCAGTTGATCAACTGACACTGCTTGTTGATCAACTAGCAGTGTCAGTTGATCAACTGATAGTCACTTACTGCCAGTTGATGAACTGACACTGCTTGTTATTCAACTTGCAGTGTCAGTTGATCAACAGTTGATGAACTGACACTGCTTGTTATTCAACTAGCAGTGTCAGTTGATCAACTGGCAGTGTCAGTTGTACGACTAGCAGTAAACAACCGTCAAACTGTGTGACCTTTCAGGGCTTCCGTAAAATGGGAACTTTTACAACATTCACAGAGGCTTTGTTAAAGTAGCAGAAGACTTTTTATCAGAAACACAGTTTTCTGTTGAAGAAAATTCTTAGGCAAGCGTGCTAGCTGTAATACTTCCCGTATACATGAATTCACCAGCATGATTGCCGAATATTTTTCTTGTGAAAGTCACCATGATATTTAATATGGCGTTCAATTTTTCTAATGTCGGATAAACTCTTATAATCTGAGGTCTCCAGTTTAAACCGTACGGGCCTCTTGTTCCGACGCCAATGAAACCAAGAACTTAACACCTAATCTTACTAATTTTACACTCTCACCTCTTGGTAAAGCCTTCTGAGACGCATAACCACTATGTATCGAATCCCTTTTTATCCCATCCGAACTTTCCGTACTCGTATCCACCCTCTCCTTACAAATCGGCTTTTCCCTCCCGCTTGAATACTCCGCACTGCCTCTCCCAGATTCCTGCCTCCCGCTCGAATACGCTGCACTTCCTCTTCCCGAATCCCCAAGTGAAGAACCTTGCCCAAGACTCCTCCTCGTCGCTTTCTCATAATCCGAACTCGTAGCCGACGACACTTTATTCTCATTCCTTAAATCATTTCTAGGGCTAAAACTTTCACATTTTGTTTGCGCCTCATTCCTCGAACTAGGTCTTTCATTTTTCGTTCCTTCATCATTTTCACCTTCCTTCTTATCATTTTCCTTTTCCTCTTGACTTTCCTTCTCGAAATTCTTTTCTTCTGATTTTCCTTCTCCTGATAAACTTCTACTGCTTCCTTGATATTCTTTCCGTATTGCTCCGCTTGGTTTTTTAAATCCTCCATCGTCATCCGTTTCCGATTCGATTTTTTTCTCGCTTTTCCCTGGAACATGCGGAGGGGCGTCCGGGTTAGCAGGCGGTGGCAAACACGGCCTAGTCCCGTAAATCGGATTCTGGCTATAAGCGTAAGTCTCACTGTGAGAAAATTTCGGATTCGGAGTCTTCGATATATAAACTCCGTTCGATTCTAAATTCGCTGTTATGTTCCCGTCTTGTCCTTCCGTTAAATTCGGCGAAGATTGAGATAAATCGGAAATAGGATGAGCTCTTAAGTCCCTGTAAACGGGTTTCATGCCCGGGTTCGGTGGCGGTCGTCTTTGATGAGGAGGTAGATACGAACCGGTTGTGTAAGTCGGTTCTTGAGAAGCAGGATAATGCCTTTCGTATATTCCCGGTCTCTGCGGACTGCTCTCTATCGTCTGCACCAAATGCGCTCTTGCAGTCGAGTAATTCCCGTGAGTATCAGGCGTAGACTGAGGCGGATGAATTTTCCGTTGCATTTGCTGATGGCTCAAAATTTCCGTTCTTTGGTATGGATTTTCATGTTCGTAATTGCTTCTTATTTCCTGTTGAGCATTCGCTAATCTCCTCTGTTGCTGTTGAGGCGAAATAGGAGAACTAGGCAATATCGGGGAGATCACTTCACTCACCCCAGAAAAATTAGGGTGATGATTACCCCTTAAAACGGGTAACGGCGGCATCGCCCTCGAATCTCTTGGAGACGGTCTAACGCCCCCTGGTAAATTTTTCACGGGCGTTTGCATGTTATCGAAATTTTCCTCGTTCCTCATATTAGGAAAACCATCGATTAGTCTTTCTCTTGATCCATACACTCTTTGCACTCCCGGTTCGGTTGTTTGAATCACGGCTTCGTTATTTTCGTAGTTTCTGCTTCCGTCGTGTCCCGGGGTTTTAACACTATCACTACCTCGACCGTATGTCCTTTCGTTACCGTTTAACATGTGTTTGTCCGGGGTTTGGTTATTCATTTGTTTTTGTTCTTCGACGGTGTCTTTCGATTTGTTGAATCGGCTGGATATCATGTCTTTGATTGTGTGATACGTTTTGGTGATTTTTGTTTTTTCTTCTTTGGCTCCGGCTCCTTTTTCGATGTCGAAGTTGTGCCTTTGCTTGCTGCTTGGTGAGTTGGTTCTTTGATAGGATATGTATGAGTTTTCGGTGAGCGAAGAGTATTTTGTCGGTGAGCTTTCGTGAGATAAATACTGCAAAAGAAAAACAATAAAATGTTAGTAATTATATTTATTTAAATGAAATAGGAAAATTTGGCGCAAAGCTAATCGTAGAATTTGCTCACCTGTTTAGAATTATCAGTCCATGCTATTTGTTTGGTAGGTCCTTCGGGAGCAACGGCTGATTTTGGTCTCTTGTATTCGCTAAGTATCGGTATTTTACTATTTTTATCGGTGCTACTTAAAACTACCTCGCGTTCAATCTAAAAAAAAAAAAAAGGAAATTTAAAAATTAGTTTTATTTTAACTTGCAAGTTATTTTTGGTATACACTTAGGCATTTTCTCTAAGATGCAGTCCGAAAAAGTTTTCTATCGATAAGTTTCAGTCTGCCTTCTTTAATGTTAGTCTAGAATCGCTCTTATTCTTAGGATCGACAAAAGGGTTGAAAAAAAGAGGGTTCGCAAAAGGGTCGACTAAAAGGCCGACAAAAAGTAGCCGACAAAAAAGGGTCGACAAAAGGATCGACATGCATACATGCTTAAATGCTGGTAGCTATATTTCTGATACACCATATCACTTACGATCAAATTAGATAAAATGTTTGCAAGTTACAACTTGTTCAAAACAGCATAACACACGCTACAACGTCTCCACCATACAAAACAATGGAAAAATACTGTATATTTACATTGCTTGACTAATTATATTCTTTCTTCCTTCAAATCATAAAATTAAGTAACATTTTTTAAAATACCCTGTGTAATAATAGTATCAAACGGATAAATCTCTACAGGAAATACCATATCCATGAAAGCTATACAAGCAACCTCTCAACGTTACGCATCAAAATAAACAAACAAGAATATTTTTTCTTTCTTTTTTTTTTAAAAAATAGTTTTAATTTACCAAGACAACTTTTCAAAATATAAATCTTGTAATTTTAAATGATGCATCAGCATCAACAAATTAAGTCTGCACCACAATTAGCATAAATTAAAATTGCATGTAGATGTGTGAGAAATTTCACACAAGCATTTGCATCATCTTCATACAAAGCAAATATATATCGAAAACAATCGTACGAATTTTTTTTGAAGATTTGTTCAGTGTTCACGCCCTTCAACGGGGTGGTTTAGACCTTGGATTCGTTTTTTTCAAAATGAAGGCTTAACAATGCACATATCAGGTGTTAGATAGGGATTAATGCGTAGATAAGAATAAAAAGTTTTTATTTAAAATTTAATCGGTGAACCGAAGAATTAATCAAGGTTATTTTTTTTTTTTTGGTTTTACTTTTAAACGTCAAGTCTAACAACCGCTGCCCCTTAAAAATCGATTGTTTACATGTGAACCCAAGTGGAAAGTCTAACGAGAAATAATTATAGTTTCATCACATGGGATATGGTTTTTTATGGAAAAAAAAGTCGAAGGTTTGAAAGTAAAGCAAAGCTAAGGAAGTCGTAAGAAGAGCAACGTGTAAGTTTGCTGGTCCAAAATAATTTTGTGCTCGCAGATTGACACTCGTTTTCCATAAGATAAACATAGTGAATCAATATCAACCTGATACTCGCAGAGAGCACAAAATTATTTTGGATCAGCGAGTTATTGATTGGACAACTGACTAAAGTGAAAAATCATAATGTGATATCCTTAAAAAATGGTTTTTCACTGCAAATTTCAAAAATTTTGCTAAGTGACGTCACGTCTTGTGATTTCTCTATCTGCTTCTGCAGGCCCACAGCTCTTTCAGAGGGCGCGGATAAAAATATTAGCGGCGACGCTCTTAGGTGACTACAGAATTCAGGTAGAGGTGTTTTTATATATTAAAAAAATTTGGCTTACAGTCTAAGAAGACAGGGTGAACTATGGACTAGTCCGTAAGTGCCCTATCTTCTTAGAGTGCGGGTAAATTTTTTTTATTTAAAAACTGAAATTTCAGAAAGGAGCTGCATTCTGTTATGCAAGAGCAAGAAGGTGCTTTTATTCGAGGGGCGCTGCGGAATTTTTTACGGTAGCCCGGGAGGCCAGTCCACGCTTGTCCTGTTCAATAGAACACTATGTAACTGACTATGCCAGTCGTACCATAGGGAAAGTTAAGCCACAATATTCCGCTAGGAGTGCTAGTAAATAACGTCGGCCGTTGCGGTCTTGAGAGACTATAATCAGAGAGTCGCCAACCTCTTGCCATGTTTGTTTTCTGATTGGTTCGGTTTCCTTTTTTGTTCATATCATTGGCTTGGTTCCCCACGTGACCTATCTAGTTGGCGACTCTCTGATTGTAGTCTATCTTTATTGTGGCCACATCGTTGTTTTCCGATAAAAGTTTTGTTTACTTTCAACCTGGCTGCATCACCACAAAATGGCCGCTATAGCAGACGATATTCACAAGTGACTCCTTGCGGAATAGTTTGTCTTCAGTGTACCCTACAATCCTTAACATTGTTAGTTATGGTTGCATCAACTTTCAATTGATCAATCGGGACTGTCCTTTTGCCACTGATGCTGCTCGTCACAATGGACGAGCAAACAAGATAACGGACCACCCGGATTTTCTGGGAACTTTGTAATTGCTACCATTCTAAACTTTAATTTTTTAAAAAGAAAAATATTTAAAAAACTTACCGGGTATTTACTAGAATGAGTGTGAAGATTCGACACGGGCGGCGGCGTCTCGCTTATGGCTGCCCCTGGAAGAGGGGGCAAAGGATGAGGCGGCATCCTGTATGGTGGTGGTGTAGTTGCCTGATTGTGGAATGAGGTGCCCGACCCAACCGGCTTTGGGATCGGAACTGGTGTGTAAGGACCATACCCATCCAAAGGAGCTAAAACAAAAGAAAATCAATCATTAACTAAATTCATTAGTACATATTTTTTAGGCTCATCAGAGTCATCAAGAAATAGCAAGCTTAAGAGCTGTGGCTATAAAAGATATCCAAGATGGCGGGGTATTTAAATTGATTTTTAACACAAAAATCTTAAAAATGCCAGCGTGCCGTGTAGTTTACTGTAAAAATCGGAGTGGGCAAGGGTTTTTTCGACAAATTTCTACACTAGTCCAGCCTAAAATTGATCTTGAGGGTACGATTAACAATTTTTCTTTGCATTAACCTTAAACCGAACACTGCTCGACCCGTCGGAAGACCGATTAAGAGATGGATAGACAGTTGGAAATCCACCTCTCAGGAGTAGTTTGAAAAACTCAGAAGAAGGGAAGATAAATCATAAATAATGGCTGCTCAGCGCAAGATAAATATGTCGAGCAGCCATTTTATGACCGTCAGTTTACGCAGAAACATACTGAAATCTAATACTCTGCTCTTTTCTCTCGTCTTACAAAATTTCCACACTAAACAATAATCGACGCTTAAATCGTGCCAGTGAAAATTAAAACGAAGTAAAAGCTATTTATTAAAATCAATTATCGCAACCATTTTATTAATCAAAAAAAAAAAAATTATAATGATAAGGTAAAAGGAAATTAAGCTTTAATCTCCGATTAAACGCATTGGAAAGTGGTTTTACTGCATTCTGAGGCGGGTGGCGCTACTAATATCTCAATACTCCCATTCATTGTTTTAAAAAATTAAAACCGGACTACAAGCTCCGAGGAATAAATTTCAGGAATATTTGCCAAATTTCCAAGTCGGGCGCCAACGCCCCAAATAACCAAACAAGAACCTGCTCGGCAGGTATATATGGAATATGATCAATCCTAAACGTCCCTAAGGCTCATAATGTGTAAGCACCAAAAAACCCATCTAATAAATCATTATCTAAAAATATTCCAGACAACGGAACTACGCGGGATCTTTTAAATAGTGAGAGTCAAAATTCGATTCTCCCTCACCATTTTCCCCCGAAATATATTATTCATAATTGTTTGGTAAACAATCACTTTTGACTTTTGCGTCCTACTTTCACCTTCTTCCTAAAATTGATATTTTCCCCTGTCGAAATTTATAAAAATCATACAATGCCCAGGAAACGGAATTTTTAATTTTTCTTACGTTTTATATTTTGATATAAAGGAGCCTCTCGTATGGCATCATTCCTATGCTTCCTAAGTCTTGACTCCTTTTTGACCCTTCGAACAGTAGTAGCCATTGATATCCATGTCTATTAAACGACATACACCTTTCGCACCAAACATCAAGAAATTACACTTTCCGATCACTCGATTCAATTTCGAAACAATATACAAAAAAAAAAACAACAACAACAACCCACAATTAACGCTCTTCTTCTCACTCTTGTTCATATAACCTGATTGACTTCCGAACAATTAACGAACAATCAAAGTCAGAAAATAATAAAAAGAATACAACACATGCTACTTTATAACAAAAAAATTTTTTGTAAAAAAAACCCGTGTTTGCTCTCTGGCACCACACTTGAATTCAAAGAGTTTCTTAGTGTGTATGTGCGTATAGTAATAGTACAACAACCTGAAATGACTAATTCTGCTTCAAGAGAACAACTCAAGTATGCAATGAATTATGTTCCCAGCATTATATTAATTAAATTTTACCTCATAAAATGGTCTAATGCTACGGACTTCCGCTCACCGTATTCTCAAGTTTTCTTCGCTACAAGATACGCCCTTATGATATCGCTCCTCATTCTTTTCTGTTTTGCAGAGGAAAAACGGAATTTTTGATTGAAACAATCGTTTGTAAAAAATGATGAATTCTCATTTTGATTCATAAAAATCTGATGCCGTATGAGATTAACTGACAATGAGGAATTTTTTTTTTCCTTTTATTGTGAGATGATGGTGGATTTGAAAACGAACGCTTATCTAAATTGATGTGTATTTTACAATAGGCAACGGGTCTTACGGCGGCTGATTATGAATTCTTGAGATGGGATGTAACTGGTTTAGAGAAAAGGAAAATTCAAGGGGGGTAATATTTTTACGGATGCACTTCATTAAAAAATTAAATGGGTAATTGCATTTTTGTGCTAAAATGCTAAAGCGGATTTATTTTGCTGAATTTAATACTTCATGCATTTTAAAATCGTATTCAACTCCCGTTTATTTTTTTCAGAGAATAGAGATATTAACGGGTGATGCTAGCCAGTAGTTTAGAATAGAGAATTAAAATCTTCATTTTGCAAACGTCATCTGCGAATCAGCTGCAATGAAGTTAAATAGGCTTTAGGGGAGCCTCGGCAAGTCTCAACCTGCTCTCCAGGATTCCTACCATAGCTTTTCTGTTTTCTCGTGTGGTAGATGTAAGAGGCCTTTAAAAAAATTGATAAAGCCGAGAAGATCTTCTCAGCGGGCATTAACGAGGATTTTCTTTCTGAGCTTTAGTTAGTTAAAAATGAAGAACTAGCATATCGTTCGATTACCTTAAAAAGGATTTAATCTTCGCCTTTCGTAAATGGCCCTACTTCAAGTCTTAGTACCAGCAACAGCAAAGCTTCTTTGGGCTGCGCTCATCGAGCACACCTAAAATGGCAGGAAGTCGGCCATGTGGCCAGATACGACCAAAAGCTCTTAACGGTAATAATTAAAGAAAGTAGAGAGACCCTAGAGACCCTAAATTAAAAGAGACCGGGAAACTGTCAGCCATTACAAAAATTGAACATCACATTAAGTACCATGGCGACTTCCACAAGAAGAATTTTCGGCAGCCATCATGGTACACACCATTTTCAAGTAAAGAAAATTCTTGGACAAAGCTCCGTGATCGCTGTGAAAGTTCCTATTTTTATAAAACTGGATGGGCAAGTTCACCATCATGGCTGCCGAATATTCTTCTTGTGTCAGTCGCCAAGATACTTAATATGGTGTTCAATTTTTGTAATGGCTGACGGTTTGCCAGTCTCTTTTAATTGAGGGTCTCTAGCCTGGCCCAGTCCTTGCAGACCTCTTCCTTCTAAATTTTCATTACTCAATTTCTTGGTTAATTAAACCCTCCGATAATTAGATTTTAGTCATAGTTTTAGATATAGACATTTTAGCTTCGATTTAATAACAACTTAGGCAGATAATACTCATTTGGGAATAAGTATGCAAATAAGTTTAAACAAAAGTTAAATTACGCCTGTTTGATGATTAATAATTATCCCATAAAAATTTATTAAGATTATGGTGAAGAGAAGAGATTATTTGACTCTCAACATAGCATTTGTCAATGTTAATTGGTTAATGTTAAATAATTGTTTATTGGTGTCTTCATTAAGGTAAGCGTAAGACTTTACAACGCAACCCGTAACATAAATAGAAGAGTCTCTGTAAAGAAATTACGGTGGGCTCCTTATGGGGCCAAATTCTAGTTGACGGCTGAGGGAGCAAATTCTAGAGCACCTGGCTATGGAAGTTACGATAGGGCGTAATCGAAAGCAGTGCTAATGGCTAACATCGGATTACAATACTGTGCGTCCTGGAATCAATGGTGCCACAATTAAGGGAAATCAAAACGGAGTTGACTTTATAATGTTTTTATTATTTTAATTTTTTTTTAGATTTTAAGGTGACATTAGGAAAATGTGTTTTGCCTTCTATTCAGGTAAGTACTAACTATCTTCTTGCCTATTTTTTTTTTTTTGGATCGAACCCCATTTTCGAAGAGAATTTTCAACAGCTACTACAATCTGTAGAAATTAAAAGTTTTTTAAAGATAAATACTTGACTTCTATCCCTAATAACCAATATTCTTTCAGCGACTACAAAGCAATCATGAAAGTATCCCATTCACAATACTGCGCATATTTTATGTAACACTTCCGTTTCCGGCTACATTTTATCAAACGATCTTTAAACGAAATTACAAATGCAAAACCTTCCCACCTTCCGTTCAGTTTACAAAAAAAAATTAATCCGGAACCCTTGTATGTAAAACAGGTAGGTCTTAAAATAATTTGAATGAGCTGAAAATTATTCCACAGAAAAAAAATCAAGTTATGCGAAACTCCTTTTACATTATTTTAAAAATTTCGAAAAACTTATAACATTTAGGCTAAATTTTTCATGTCACTAACAATATGATTCGATTGTCTAAATTTTGCAATACTGCTCCAGTTTTACACATCTCTTGACTTATTCATATATTCAATATACCTTTTCAAGACTTTAAATCTCCAAAATGATTAAATTCACGTAAAATTGATGAAATTACCCCATAGAAAGCTAGACTTGGCTCATTGTTTGTAAAACAGCTGACATGAATAAGAGAAACACAAAATTTATTTACTTATTATGCTTTACATATACTTTATGAATAAATATCAAACAAATCGCGGACTGAAAACTTAACACAATATTTATAACAAGAAAATTCGCATCGAAAATAATTTTATTCTTTGCTAATGGTTCAGATTTCCCTAAACAAACTTCAATCTCACTTGCAATTAATAACAATCATATTTCAGACGTTTCTCGAGCTGCCAAGATTTTTCTGAATCATGATGTTATAAAGATTTCGTATTTTTTTTAAACATATTATCATAATAAATCGAAGCAAGTAAGCTCCCTTAAATAAATGCCTTCTTTATTTTCCTTATGAAATAATTTCATTAGCCACTAATAATTTTATACGAAGTCATGTAATCTTGAAAGGACAGGTTCTGCTTGCGTGGTGGGTTATAATATAAAATGCAGCGGACCGGAATTCCGCACGGGTCTTACTCATCGGGGTATGACACTTAAAAATGATTGTTTCCTTTTTTTTATCCTTTCTTCTCCGACTCGATTCGTATATCGCATACATTTTCCGACATTAATTTGCTCCTTGTAAAAAGAAAGGAAGAAACGTAAACTGACACTTTGTGAAACAAATTATGAACGATTAGCTAATTTTGGTCGCTGGTAAACAGTAGCGGAGTGAAAAGAAGAAGTAAGACCAGACGTTAGAGGGCCCAACTTGAGTCCACTTATGTCGTCAGACTCAGCTAAAATCTGAACTTTGACAACTGGCAGCTCAGTTTTGTGTTGCGTAATTTTGTAAACTCAGAGGCGTAGACCTTTGCTGCTTGAAACCGAAAGTGAGTACGGTTCTTTAAAAACAAGGCTTTGAGGAAAAAACTCGGACCAACACACATCTTGTTAGCGATCGCGGTTACAAACAACTGAGAAGATTCAAAGGTCCATAGTCTCTTATCACGGGTGTGATTAAGTCATAAAAACTTTTAAGGGCAGAAGAAGTAGCAGTGCATGCGTTTCGGACGACGCGACGTGGACTATAAAAGATCACGAATAACTGTTAAAAAAGCCCTACAGACCCTTGGAAACGCAGCAGCGGAAGAGAGAAGACAAACTCTCAACAAATCGTACACTGTAAAAAATACTAGAGTTCTTTTAACTCCGTGTAGGTCTTATTTGGCATCGAGTTAAATTTGCTGGAGTTATCAAACTCGTTTCGAGAGTAAACCAGAATTTAAACTCCTAATAGCCTAAAAACAACTTCTAACAGAGTTATGTATCTCTTTTAAGAGCAAAAAAACTTTCTAGGGAGTAAAATAAAATTTACTCCAAGGTTTACTCCAGTATTTTTTACAGTGTATGAAAGTCCGTGGTCAGCGGTTAAGAATAAGTTTTCCTGGAGGCGCGTCTGTGATGGGGCTTCAAATCTTATACACAAATAAAGAAGGTAAACAAAATCTTCTACCACTAAGGTCAAAGCCAGGACAAGCCCTCGGTGCTTCCCCCCCTCCACAGGAAGCAATTGTGCGCGCTTTTCCCTCTAAAAAAATTTTAGACTTCAAGCAAAAAAAGGTCCTCAGGTGGCTATGCAGCGCCTTTTGCTCTTGGTGCCCCCTGCGACGCTTACCGTGTTGCCCAGGCCCAACGGCCAACGGTAACTGTCTCGTACTTAGTAGTGCTACTGCTATTTAAAGACCACTAGGACATTTGCAATAGGGTTTCATTAGAGAACCTGAAAGGAGAGTCGCCGACTCTGTATATCAAAATCCTGGTACTCATTGGCTATGACCAAAATCGTTTTCAACTGACTTCCGTTGATTGGTAGTGGCCTCATACGTCTTCTGCTGCTCGGTACTTAGCTTACGTTAGGTCACAGCCAATCAAAAAGTTGCAAATCTAGTTGGCGACCTTTCAGACTCTGCAGGTTTTATCTGCCTACTCCCTCATATGGCCAATCCGTCACTGCGGTAAAAACTAAAAAAAAACGATTCTATTTATAAAAAAAAATAATGACCGACTATTTCTCAAACTTTTAGCAAGCTAAATACTATAGATTAATATCGCAGGCTTTATTATAATTTCTCTGAAAAAATTTCTCAAGTCATAGTTTTCATTTTAGGCTTCAATAAATATTTAGGCCCCGTTGTATGACATTTCAAATATTGACAACAAAAGCATTGGGGAAAAAATGTACGTACACGATCAAAGAAAATGGCATCTGTAAAGACAAGTAGGATTAAAAAAAATTAACGGTCAAACTGTGGCTGCGTTGACACATGCGAAATATCGTGACTAAAATGGAAGTTAATGATTTTATGTGTTTTTAAAATAAGAAACGACCAAAAAACATGATTAAATTCTACAGAGCTGTATATATGCACGCGGTTGAAGATGAGATACATATCACGCGATTCGTCGTCGGGTTTTTATTTAAAATGTGATCTTGGAATTGATGCCGTCTTGCAAAAGTGCAATTTAATTTTGGTGTTCGACATAATAGATGAAGTTAAAGACAGGTTTTCGTTTCGGGGAATTCATTAAAATCGCTGTTATCTAGTCTAAGGAACTTCTTTTAGTAACCAATACTTTGACAGAAACGAAATAATAGATTTGTGGCTTGAGGGCATTTTGAGAAGAGCTGAAGGGGAATTATACAGTAGCCTTGATTTTTTTTTCTAAAAGAGACGATGCATTAGTCCAGTTTTTGAAAAGTCTCCTTTGAGTGGCGTTATTTGACATACGGAAATGTTGGTGCTCAATGTTTTTAGTTTGCATAAGTTAATTACAGGCGTCATTTTTGGCCCCAGAAATAACTACCGAACTGCCCGACTTAAGAAAAGCCTAAAATGAAGCCACTGTTTCTTTTCCTAGCTTAAATTACCTATCTCTGGGGAATCCATCAACCTAGAAAGCCTATATAGCCTTTCTGGGCTCTGATCTTAGCTCCTGTTTGAAGCAACAGCAATCATTGTTATTTTCCACTTCCGCAGAGTTGCCAACAATCTATTTAAAGGAATCTCCTCAAAGGTACAGTTCACTGACTATCTCTTAATAGTCCTTGAAGCGTCCTCAAATCCTCACCGATGATAAGTCACCCCTTAATGAAAACAATTCATGAATGAAAAAAACAAAATGTCAAACTAGTAAAAAAATTACAATGCATGAAGGACAAAGGGTTGGAAAGAAATCAAAAAGCGAGGACACCTGTTACGCACCGGATACTAAACTGTAGCTTTTTCAACATTCAACGGTTGTCCAGCCTAACAGGTGTTTCCCCCTTTAGTTATATTCACCTAACACATAACGTATTCATAACATGTTGAAACCATATTTTTTTTTTTTTCAGGGAAAAAAATTATAAAAACCAACGCTAAGGTGCGGTTCATGTTTCGAGATTTAATTTCATTTTAAAAGTATTTAAAAATAAAAATAAAAGAATATCAATGCAACGTCGCATGTTTAATTATGCAATTTTACATGCAATTATTCATCATGACCTACCGTCATTTGTTGATCTTGACTCCAGGTTTACGAGATGAATATTTCTAATGTACTACAGTTTTAAACATTTTCACCGTCCACTGACTAAATAATATATTTTTGAGAAAACTGTAAATAAAGTTTTATTAATTTTCACGTTTATCACATTTAAAAAAAAAAAAACTATTTAGCAGATTCCTTGAAGATCGATTTTACGGATTAGGAAAGATGAAAAATGTTATTTTTCAAGGACGATTTTTTAGTTTAAAAAAAAATTTAAAAAATTCCACTTAATTACTTTTAACAGTTTACTTATTCACTAAAACTGGCCATGTCAGTTGGAAACACAAAATCTTAGGTGGCGCCCATTTTCATTTAACAGTGTTCGAACAATGTTAGACCTAATAGAGTTTCTAATTTATAGAGGCTTGGTATAAGTTCATTAGACTGTATTGAGAGCACAAAAACTTGAGGCAAAGTCATTCAGGCCATTAAAAGACCTGAGCTGTGTGTAAACTCTTCGAAAAGTTTTTAGTAGTCCAAGCTAAATCCATAAAAGGCGCAAGTTTCTTGTAGCTGCCTCAAAAATTCCGAGCTATGCACATTTGCCTAAAGCCCACTAGAATCTTGAGCAAAGCCTGCTGCAGACTGCAGTCGGTTCCGCGATGAAGATTTGCGACTAGGGTTCTATATGCAAGGGAGAACAGCGACCGACTGTCATGGCACTTTCTATTGTATTCACTGGGGACTACAAAATGGTGTCGATCATAGTTTTCTTCAATGCGATCAAAGCCTCCTTGTATTAGAAATGTCAACCGTAAATCTGACAACACTGTTTTAATCCCATATTTAACTTGTAGGAGTTTTTACATGAGGACTACAAAATTGGCACCTTCAAGAAAAACCAATCAGAACTTACGCCGTCAGTGGCTGTTCTCCTTCATCTAGAGCTCTATTTGCGACCATAGTGACACTTTCCATCACGGTCTTCCACGTCTTGAAACTTTTGTTGATCTCCATAGGCAACGCTGACTCCGAAATTGTATAAGATTTTAGTTCATGCAGATTACACTAGTGTACCAGCGGCTGACCAATAAAATTGATCGCTCTAGAGACTCATTAGTAATGTCCTACATAATTGGGGACTCTTCCAGCTTGAGATTGGCTGGCCGCTACGACACTCGCACCGTCTAGTGGTAACCATGAACTATTTTCGTATTCAAAATCAGAGTCACAACACAAACTCCAAGTTGCAAGACCTGGAAGACCGTGCTTTTTATCTTAGAGGTCGCAGAAAAAACTAGGAACAGTGAATTTTTGCCATACCAGACTAGCAGACATTTGAGCAGTGGGTGAGGTCTTCCTTCTCTCGAAAAGTTATCCACTAATCCATGAGACAGCCTCCTTTCCCTCGTAGAACTATCTCAACAAAAATCAACAGTCCTAATGGGTTAGGTCAGACTTTGGCCCAAAAAGATCATTCCCAAACCCAAGCAAGACTCTACTACTCTTGTCTTTAAAATCATTAGCACTGACTCACTGAAAGACTCATAGAAAAAAGTATAAACCTAACCTAACCCAACCCAAATTGACCAGCCCAATCTAAACCATGAGTGGAGTGACTGTGAGGAATTGTCAAGGCGAAAGGCGCTGCTCCCTTTTCAATGAACTTTTAGATTTTCCCCAAGTAATTACAGACAAGAGCCAACAGAGGGAGTGCAGGAACAAAGCCCATTATGATTATGTTTTATGATCACTTCTTTCAGCAAAGTATTTTTTTTCCTGAATTCTTTCGCCTATTTTTCTCCAGTAACATTAAACTGCCTTCGGTCTGTACGCCATCTTGTAATTTTAATTTCCCTTCGCCTCACTTCCTAGCCCAAAACAATCCTAATCAATTCCACATAATTAATCTTCCTCTTAATCATATTGCCGTAATATTCAAAAATTTCTCACGCTCGAAGTCAAATGATATTTTGACGAACTCAATGGCCACCTAGTTAATTTCATTCCCAAATGACAATAATTACACTTTTTACGGTATTATTACGTGAAATCATTAATGATTCATATATTTAAATCATTAGTCCGCGTCGTTATGCTTCAACCCTGTGGTTATTAAACATTTTCAGACGCGGGAGAAATAATACTACGCACGGCATTTGCCTTTGAACTCATCGCGCAAGCATCCTCAACGCGCAACATGTAGTAGTATCCTCTAATAGCCATAAACAGAAAGAAGGGAAGTGAGGTATATACAGAATCGGTATAATAAGACCACGATGGAACCAGATCGTGTAGCCAATGCCTCCGAGTTCCATGAACTCTGGACTGGACATACCATATGGCATCCTCTTAACTTATAATCCTAACTTATCTTGATTTATAAATCATACATTCAAATTACGGTTTTCGAGAGGCTTCTTTCACCACGATCGAGGCATAAAGCGTGCTTAAAAATCGGGGAGAAAAATATCGCACAAGAATTTACCGAACCGGTACTAATTCAATATTGGCAGAATCGGAAAGTTATTGACGGTTTTTTTTGGTTCATAAATCTTTAGTGGAACATTGCTCGAATCAATTTTGTAATTGGCCCATTTTCCTCTATTTTTTTTTTTTAGTATCTTATTTAAAACGTTTAGATCGTTTTTCACCTAGAGGCCGAGAAATCTTATTTAAGAATCTTAACATCCTTATGATTTTAACTTATGGTTTTTAATTTTTTCGACCAGGTTGTAAAAAACACCTATGCAGATTCATTCGATATATTATAATGGTCGTGTTTTACATTGTGTGCGAGGTATTAGAGGATCTATATCATTCCTAGATTGGAAAGTTGGAAAAAAATTAACTCGGGTTTAATGCTAATTTATGTGGGTTTCGCTATTGATAATACCTTCTGCTACCGAACTTTAATAGTTACGTGTATGTTTATGTGAACATTTAAGCTTATGAATCTAAGATAATGGAACGGTATTAAGATTTTTTTATTTCATAGGCGGCGCCACCGGGGATGCAGTAAAGTTTTTCAGCATAGTGGCGGGATGGTTGTGGGTGTTGAAAGCTAATAACCGAATGGAATGTTAAAAATGAAGAGTAGTGGGTCCTAAGAAAAACAAACACGTTCTCAAAAAGTAGACACAACTTATGAGCCTAGATTTATAGCGGAGGAATATAAGCCAGTATAAGAAATCAAAATGCAGCTCACGATCAGATCTAGTGCTTGATTGTTCAATGCCAAGTTTTAACTTCGGATTGCCAAGTTCAAGCTCAGTTGAACTGTCAGGAGCCCAGTTCAAACTATGGGCAGCAAGTACTTAAGCACTAACTTTCAGAATTAATAAAAACGAATAGAAGAACTATTGAAAAAAAGGAAGAGTGGGCAGGAATCAAAAAAGCCTGCTAGCAGAAGACAAAGAACAAATGTTAAATGATGATGGGTGATGGATGGTGATTTTTTCTTTTTCTGCGTATAGAGTCCAAGTTCCCGCTAAGCTTATAAGAGCCTTATGAATCTAGCTTAAGTTCCCTATTGGACCTAATGAGCTTAATTTGAGTATCTAAGGGTTTTCGATTTTGGTTTGAGTCCCGATATAGCTAATGAACTCTCGGTGGAGCTCGAGTAATTCAGACTTATTAGCTATCTCAATTAAAAGCTTTTCGTGTAGCTGTTTTATCGTTCTTTTAGAATAATATGTGGAGTTATAAGTTAAAATTTCCTAAATTTGTCTGAAAAGAAACTTCTTTTGAAGTCAAGAAGCAAAAAATACTTAAGACCTCTAAAATTTTGTGCTTAAGCTCTCGATTGACGAAAACAAAATTTCAAATCTTAAATTGCAGGCTAAGGTCAATGAGCTGTCATTTTCTGGACGTCCTCAATTTTGGCGCTTTTTTATAGCTCCAAGCATCTTTCAAGCCTTTTCTCCAGTCTATGAGAGTCATAAAAGGATAAAGAAAACTAATGGTAAAATATCAGCTTATATACCTAACAATTACAGATTCTTCTCAGAACGAGAAAAGTGTTCTGCAAGGTTTTGGGCACATACAATTTCAAATAAGCTTCGAGTATCATCCCTTATCCTTTCCGCTATCTTCAAATCTTCTTGAGCTTGTAATAATGTTTGCAAAGATATTCAGACCCTAAAAAAGAATTCGGACATCCTTCAGTATCATCTCTGAATCATGCCTTTCCAGTCAGGAATATTATGCCCGTGCAAACACGACAAGATGGCAAACTCATAGCTTGGTAAACCTAACCTGACAAAGCCTCATAAAAGGCTAAAATAACGTTTCCACACCAAAATCCAATTTTAAGGTGTCCAATAACCACCTAATTCCTTTTAGTATTAACTAAAAAGCAATTATATTGACCAAACGATGAACTGACGCAACATCCCGTCCAATATTACCAATCATAACCTTCACAGTTTTTGGTAAGATAATAAAAAAAACCGAGTTCATAAACCCTTCAAATGAACGAAAAAAGTATGGCCCTTAGCAGCCTGACCTGACTTTAAAATATTCAGACATAAACCGATACTCTTTTCAAGTGCAAATTTTTAAAATAAATGCCACCGTTCAGGTTGACTGGCCAGCAACTCTAATTGAAAATATTATCTTAAAAAATATTCTTACCGCACCAAGCATGTTTTCATAGGCTTTTTGCTAAACGTATGAAAATGACATCATACTTCTGCGAATTTTTACAAAATGTAATAATTTCCAGCTAACACGGCCCACCTTGAATTTTTTAATTTTCACAGAAACCAATCCAATATACTAAATATTATCCTATAACCATTGGTATCATCGCCATCATGGTTTTCTTTTACTAAACGAAGTCGGTATTGCTTATGGGTTAATCCGTAATAATCTTCAAGAAATCGATTTTACTCTTTCATCCACCAAAACAAAATTCGACGCACTAGTATCAGATTTTTAAAAAAACAAAAAAAATGTAAAGATGATGAAAACGATAATCATACACACTATCTTCAGGTAAATGGTTACCAAAGATGAAGATGCTGGAGGTCAAATTGAATTCGATGCATTAACAGAAAACCAGCACCGCGATCGCAATATTCACATCGTAACAATTAAAATAATATCACAAATTGCTTCATTATTCTTTCATAATTGACACTCACTACAGTTTTCATACAATTATATTTTTTAAAAAAACACACAGAAAAAACACAATATTCGACACAAATGTATTTGGAAACGGACGAGTAGGTTACAAACGACCTCACTTCTCTTGCCGAGCTCTTTGAATTCTTCAGTAATATGTCGGTTATGGTTGACTGTGTAAACCGTTTATCTCCAAAATCATCTGGTGAATAACTTTTCATTAGTTAATGTGATATTAAGTTACCTTGTTCAGGGATAAGTAATAATCGCTGATTGTTTTCTTTTCAGCTCGGATTGTGAAATTTCAATACTGCAGAGTAAATGGATTCCTTTGAATTGTAATTGAAGAATCTATTGTTCTGTTCTAGGATAATAATTAGGAATGTTCAGCACTTATGCAGATGGCGTAATTGTGGCAGTGAAAATATCGGCTGATACAGTTGCAATTCTTCTTTGCTCTATCTGTCGCCATTTACTCCTGAACGTAAGTCCTCTTGGCCAATGCTGCAGTCGTTTGCCTTGCCTCCATTCCGCATCAACCTAAATCCCCAACTGTTGAAAGTAGTCGCGCAAATTCTTTTAAGCCTATTGGTACTCCTTTTTAATGCAGAAGGCCTCCATTTGGCTGCCATTGTCGTCCAACTTCCCTAAATCCTCCCTGGCTACACGGCCTGACCACTGGGATTTGGCTGCTGCTGAACGTTGAGCTCTCAAATACTAAATATTCTTAACGCTGCCCAGCATAATCGCTTTCTCCTTTTAATTTTGCCACCTTAATTCTATTTTCCCCAGGCTTGTGCAGGAGGGGGGCTCAGTCCCCCCTGGAAAATTTTTTTGGCCCATCTGTTTTCCCTATCCTCCATGTTATAAGGGGTCATTTGGAGCCCCTTCTAGTAGATTTTGTGCCCCTCCTAACCTGGTTCTCTGGCTACGGGCCTGATTTTCCCTGATTTATTAAATGGACTAGGAAACCACATAGTCAGAATGTCTATTGTGTTCTCGACCGATATTCGAACTTCATCAAACGCAGTTGCAAGTGCCAAAAAAAGTACGTGCGAGAAGTTAACATTACATCTGTGTGCCTGAAAATTGTAAGTCAGGTAGATGGTACGTTTTGTCCATACAAGGTACAAGTTGTATTTTTATATATCAAAAGTTGTTATTTTCACATCAATTATTTCAGTCTTCTTTTTTCCTTTTCTAATCTTAACTTTTTTTTTCAATAGTTGGCCCCGAGTAACTCATCTCGCTAGCTTTTTTGGTTTTGTTACAATTTTTTATACCCTATTTTTTTTTTTGTTTTTATTTTTATAAAAATCATTACAACCCTAATCACGAAGATCGGATGCATTTTATTATTTATGAGGTGATGCACTTTTGATATAAATCGGGTTTAATATTTTCTTTTTTTTTTCGCCCGGCGAAAATGCACTGATTTGCATTCTTGGGAATTGTCCAACCGCGCGAGTTTACTCGAAAACAGGTTTTATTTTACAACTTTAAGCAAAATTTATTTGACGCGTTTTAGGTTTTCTTCCTCGTATCGTTTTTGTACATCGGGTGAAAAATATTATATGAGGACTACGCCCTTTGGATTCGATATTTTAACAAAAATTTTTTCTTCGGAAAAAAAATTTGGTGACCTACTTTTTGGAAGTAATTGACCATTAAGAGAATAAATTGGTAAAAAAAAAATTAACGAAAAAAAATGTCTTAAAGAAGAAATATTTACACGATTTTTTTTAAAAATTTTAATCAGTTGGAAATCTATTGCAAATCTGCGAATCTCCGCCCTCATTCTCTCTTACTTAATTAAGAATGTGGTTGGTACCTCTTACTTAAAAAAAATTTATAAAAATTCGTGTTAGGTCGCAAGGAAGATAAAAAGAGCTGACATTTAATTCGCATTTTGATATCTTTTTTTTTTGATTTCATTTATGGAACTTCGCCTACTTTTTGTGGAATAAGGTTTTCACGATGCTAAAATGTACCATGAAAGTAACTTTAGAACTCCTAAAGGGAAATGGAAAATGCCAAAGTCTGAACCACGGTCTTTTAGGTCTGGAAACTTGCTTTTAAATTCGAGTCGTCAAAATGGCTTTGTTTAATTCTAGCCATCAAACCGTTTTTCTGAAAAGGGGAAAGCCGCAGTCTTTTCTCCAATCAAGGGACCCAAAGATGTTCAGTTTTAGTTTTGTTTGAATAAAAAAATTCTATGACTAATATCGTAAAAGCTTTAAATTTTTAACAAAATGAAGTAATAAGATAATATTAAAATATAACATGCAATCTACATGCATTCATTAAATTTAATGATATATAGCAAAATAATTAACTAATCTGATTTGCAAAACGCTTGTTGATGCTGCTCCTCAAACTAGTTTAACCCATCATTTCCAGAAAATAAAATCTTATGGAAAAAAAAATGAAAATAAAAATCTGGTGAGTCATGCAAACTAGATATACAGGGTGACTTTTTTTACAGTTATTTGCGAATTGATCTACATCTCAGAAACAATATTCATTATTTTCTCTTTTTCTTACGGTCGATTGACAAAAATTTCCTTTAGTAAAAGAAATGGTTGATCAATTTCAAATTAAATGGATTTAAAGTTATACCAGCTCAATAAGTTTTCAAGATTGCACATTATAAATAGTAGCGATATCCAGCTCCCCGCTTCAATCATCTATCTTAAATCGTACACGTATAAAAATAAGTAGCCTGTAAATATGGAAGCTAATCCAATATGACTCCTCAAAATTTTAATAAATAAAAAGCACGTCCACCAGTAAATATCACTTTTCTGCTCACTTGTTTCAAACGTGAGACTTCCAAGTCTCGTAAATCAATAAGATACACAGGATGTACACTTTGGATCAAAAGAATTCAGACATTATAGGGTTGAACGAAACCAAATAGTTCAAACCAGATTTTTTTTTATATAAAAATGAGAAAAGTGCGGTCATAAAAAATAGTTTAATATAAACGCGGATACCTTCGCCTATAGTTTCTATTTCTTATTCACGATGGTACCCGACATTTAATACAGACAGTCAACCAGAACTGAATATAGGTTTCGGTCAAGTGGTTCCTTTATCGTAGGCAAATGGGGAGCACCAAAAAATAATGATTTTCCCTATAAAACAGTTATTTAAATGAGTTCGAATGTTGATTAAATTTTTTTTGCAATCGGTAATTTAATAAAAAAACGACATTAATAAATTATAATTTTATAGCAAATTAATTTAAAGAGTTTATAATCACAGTTTTAATGGTATCATTTTGGATTGCAGTTAATGTTGAAGTAACTTGTTAGTTAAATAGGTAAAGGATTCGAATTACTGTATAATTAAACTTGATAATGTTAGTGGTAGCGGAAGAAGTACCGAAAAAATGATTTTTCTCAGGATTGTTGGTATAGTTTGTATGAGAATTTAAAATTGTGCCCAAAAGAAATTTTTTTAGTTGAAACCTTAAGCCGTCTCTTCCCATTATTTAAGTGTTAATTTAAAAGATTACCGCTTAATTAATTTTTCATGAATTTAAAAATGGATATGCAACCGGTAATACACAACCGTATAAATATTGCCTACCCCAGCTTAATGCAAGTGAGTTTTTAAGAACTCTGATTTTAGATCTACAGTTCGAAAGTTTAATACTTTTTGTCATGAACAAAACCATGATCTTAATATTATAAGGTTCCATCTCCACAGCGGAGGTTGACGCCATTTCCATTTGTTTTAGCTTAGTGCAAGCAGGAGTCTACCCGCACAGTGGAGATGGAACCTTAAAAAACTGAGGTTACAATAAGGAGATTTTTTTGGATCAAAAATTAACTCATTATCATTATTATTCCAGTAAAAAAAAAAATAATTCTTGCATCGAATCGGCAAAGTTTTTGTTGATGGGGAATTAAAAAATATTCTTGGCGCCGCGCAGGCGGAAAAATAAATACCCAAGCGCATGTCGGCGCCGGTTATACTACTGCTTCTACTCCCGTGCTATCAAAACCCCGAATTTTAATAAGAGGGGCTATCATAATAATTAATAAATTTTTTTTTTTAAATTTCAAATTAATTTGCTAAAACGTTTAAGAAACCCAAGGTCGCCTGGTAACCATAATTACTATCACAAACCTTTTATTTTTATAAATAATTTAGTTATTAGAAAAATTCAGCTGTCAGTATTAAAAAAATAATTTGGCAAAACTTGCTCCCATTAGGCTCAAGATTTTTTTACGAATCATTTTCTTTAAAAAAACATGAAAGAAAAATTATTTAAGAAATGACCATTAGCGGTAAGTGACTTATTGCATGTTAAAAATATTCAAGACCAATGAGAACTGCATACCTATGGTTTTTTTTCACAAAAAAAAAACCGTAGGGGCCTACTTAACCAATAATTGCAATCAAAAACTACAAATTATCTTACTACTTCACGGGGGATTACTTGGTTACTATTATTCTTAATACTACGCAATTTCCTTTCCAATGCGGATCGTTCACAGTTCATTATTTATATTTAACTAATTATATTGGTCAATAGGTTAAAGAAAATGAATAAAAAAAAGCGAAAAAGAAAAACAATCGCGGTATTTTTGGAAAGTACTTCACGTAAATTGTCAACTCTATTATAATCGTGATTTGTTATTCGTTCATCTGGAACATAAACCGATTATCTCTTGTATTCCTCGACTGGAACTAATACATCACCACAGTAAGAATCTTGTCGACAAAATTTCCCGCTTTTACTTACATGAGTTTTTTTTTTGCCCCGCGTGAAAAAACAACGAACATTAGCGATTGAATGAATTTTTAGGCACAATGGAAATGAAAGAAAAAATATAAAAAATGAGAAGGAAAAAAATATTTATATGTACTAAAACATTAATTCCAAAGATGACCTGTGGCTTTTTTTGGAATTAATACCTTCAATCCGTTAGGTACTTAATGTAGTACATTTAATTAATGGAACAGGTTTGCTGTTGTCGTTTTTTTTTTTTTTTTTTTAAATATTTTCGTTATACTTATTCAAACTCTCGTTCACCTTTCCGATGATTTGTCCGTTTGGCCAAATGTATAAATTCGTAATGATCGGGTATTATTGATGAAGCTAATTCACTGTGAATATAAATGGAGAAGAATATCTGATATATATCTGTGTAGGTGTCTGACTTGGCAAGTATTTCCGTTATACAATATTTAATATCACGAGTACACATTTAGTGTGGTTTTGGCTGAGTTCAAGATTATGGTTATGATTATGATTTACAAGTATATGAAACGATCATGTATATACTTTTCGAGTTTTGTATCCGTAATTTACGGTGCAGTTAACGAGACCTAATGGGAGCTTTATTCGAAGCGGATTCAAGCTATGGTGATCCACCTACAGTACATTTATTTGTGTCATGGAGGCAGTAGGTACCCTAAATTGAAGGAAATCAGTCAGATTGTCATTCAGAGGCTGCAACGCATCGGTAAAAAGACTTTACGACAAATCAAAAGGAACTGGGTAGAGAGCCTGGAAAGGAGAGAGTCGTCAATTAAATCGCTGATATTTCATTGGCTGTGAAGAACCGAGTAGCAGACGACGTCTGACGTCACCAGTGGTGACTCACCACCAATCAACGGAAGCCAGTTGAAAACGATTTTGGTCATAGCCAATATGAAGGCTTGATTTCGATATACAGAGTTGGCGACTCTCTTTTTTATAGTCTTTCTAGCATCAAATATTCCTGAAGAATAATTATTCAGTAGCATAATATTTAAATTTATAAAGGCTCACAGTAAGCCTTGATTATAAGGATTCCGCCATCTTGGATTTTCGTCAAATCGAAATTCTCGAAATTCTGACTTCAGATTCGTAATCTCCAGCTTCTAAACCATATGTAAGCCAATTTTCAGCTAAATATTACAAAAAATATAAAATCTACAGCATTTAAACATTGGCATTAATTATATATAATGCCGCCGTCTGGAAAAGGTTAAAACTACTTTTTTCACTCCGACAATTTCCTTCTTAAACATTCCAGGATTTAACAAGAATTCGTTCTAAGAACAAAAGGGAGCGTTTCCTCTTAAAATTCGGTGAATATCCCCAACATCTGTTTCCTTATTTTTTACAGACACTAAATCCTCTTCAAAATTTCGATAATGAAACGTTTCCCATAACAAAATAAAAATGACTTACCTTCGTATCTATAATGTACCACTCCTCCGGATCCTCGTGGTGGTAATGGGGGCCTATCAATAGAACTCTCCTCTTCTTTCTGCAACAAACAAAAACAAAATTGTTTAACAACATGTTTGAGTTGTACATTTAAAAAAAATTAAAAAGAATTTCCCGTGTGACAGACGTTTTTTGTTTCAGTCAAATAAAACCACAACGACAAAGAAACCAGATTCGGCTGCATTGACGATGCAATTAATCTGCATTTTTTTTTTTTTTTTATTCATCAGATAAAGAAAGAAGAGACATTGTTAATTCAAAAACAAAACCCGATATACTTCAAAAGGAAAATATGTGTCAACCTACCTGTTGTAACGCGACCTGATAATGATTTGAATTATTGTTCTTTGTCTGCATAATTAACGCCATTAACCTTTTATCGAATTCGATTTAGTTTCAAGATAATGTATCATGTTCGACAGACAATCACTTATGCAACTTTTCACCGGTATTTATTTCTTTTTCGAAGAAGAAAACAAACTGAGAATAAAAAAAAATTCACTAAGCGCCATAGAAACTATTTATCTTTTTGTAAAAAAAAAAAAAATATTAAATATTTTCCCCCTAATCCTTCTGGGTTGCACAATAAATCACTGAGGAATCAAAACGGTCTGGCGTAAATAAATGACCAATATAAAAAAAACAACAACTATTGTGGAAAATAGACAGGTATATTGCACGGCACAGGTACGTTAGAAGGTCGACTGGGCATTCTATTGACTACCTGACGTGAATTACAATGCTTGTCCGCACATTTCCAACGAACCATCACAAATAGACAAATGTGACTGTCTCAGCAGCAACGCATCAATGAATGACGTTGACATTTTCTGTTATTGGATCTTTATAGAGTTGTCTTACGATTTGGAAAAAAAAGAGTAGAAAATAGCTGCATTCCGTTGTCAGTTTTCAGCAAGGCAAGTTGATTCAATTCTCTTCAAAGTGGAAGCCCTTGTTGGGGCCCATAAATATATGACAGAAAAGTATTATTTTTTGAAATGTATTGTCCAACTGAAGAGGAGGATACTGGGGTCCAACAATGATCCTGCCATGATGATGATAGCTAAAAAGATTTTAAAGCTCACTGGGCAGTCCAGGATCGCTATTTAAGGGTGACAGGGGAATTGTCGCAATGGAAGCAATGCCCTCTCCATAAAAATTTTAGATTCCATAAGCTAAGCAAGGCATGATTTCTTTGCTTCCAAAGTATCAAAAGTGCTGTCCACTTCCCAAGATTTTATTGAAATGGCGCCTTCTGGGCCATTACAACGTAGGCTGGGGTGGGCAGGACATGTGCTCGCACTGATATTGGCCATATCAGGGGTGCTAGAATAAGCGTCCAACAAGGCATAGACCCTAGGGCAAGCTCCAGTTGAAGGGAGAAGACCAACCAGGTCTTAATGGATGAACGCCTTGCGGTGCCGCCGCATTGGAGATTGGAGGGAGAAGGCCCTGGATAGGTCCGTCTGGCGGCAAGTATGTGTTCCAGTATCAATGTTTCTTGCACTGTAATGCTGGGATAAATAAAGTGCCAATTGTCTATGCTTTCACTTTCTTTTAAAGCTGAGAATTTCAGATGAAACTTAATGGGGCGTGACTATCTTTAAACTAGAAGGCGATAAAATAACAGAACTCAATGTCATAAAGTTTTAAATTACTGACCTCAGGTGCCATTGGAACATACCCTCAGAAAGGATTACTAAATTTTGGATTAAGTTTGATTGGAATCTTAAAATTTTTATTTTTTCTAAGGTCATACTACAGCTGTCAGAGGGGTAGATGGGGTGAAATATGATAACTAGTGAGCATGGGTTTGGTACAGTATATTTTTTTTTGTGATCAAAATGTTCCCGGCTTTATGTGTAATCTATGCTTTAACTAAGCTAGCATCCTAAAAACTTAAAATTGCCCATTCAGTCTTGTAAAATCTGTGTTGTGATTTGTCTATTCTCTTCATAATACTATTTAACTTTAGATGGTAACGAATTCTAAAACTAGATCTGCTTATTTACAAAGCCGAGCCAATCAAAAAAAATATATTAAACTGTTTCCTTTTGTCTTCAGATTCTTAAAGCAAGTAGGAGCCATAGAAATATTCAGAGATAAGAAAAAGTCAAGAGTATCTTTTGTCCAAACTTCAAGGACTCTAGTTGGTCAAGAAGTTATGAACTGACAATATCAAGAACCAGAAGCAGCCTTGTATAACAAAATAGTCAATCAGATGTCCATTTTCTAGTTGGCAGGGCTTTCGCCTTTAAGAAGGTTGAGAAACCTTAAATCATTAAGTGATAGCGTGCTGCCAAAGTTATTAAGCACATTGTAGAGATCTTAATTAGTCAAGGTTAAAGAGAATCATGCCATAACCATACATCATGATTATAACCAGAAGCAAAGCTAAATTTAATTTTCTAATAAATGGGGCTGAAAAATGCCGGCCGGCCATGATCGAAGCGAGTCTGACAGTTAAATTAGGTAAAGACAAGGACCAACCATAGAAAAAATAAATAACAAAATCCTGCACAAAATACTAAAAGCCAAAGCCAAGAAGCTGGTCTTTGCTTAGGTGAAAAAAAGTAGCATAACGCCGGGTGCTAAATAATTCGAAGAAATATATTTTGATTGTTAATTTTCTAGACCGAATTTCCTAATAAATTACATCACAATTCCATTATATGGAAATACTATAATGTAAAAGTAGACCAAAATCCGTTAAACTATCGGCCTGAATATATTTTAAAAATTCAAGAAAAATCTTAACACATTTCCTCCCGAATCACACCGAAAAATAAATAAAAAAGGACGAAAATACGATTCCCCCTTCAACATAAAGTTCGTTAATTTTCATTCACACCACATTGAAATACACAAAACATCATCAGCTTTTAATCCAATGCAGAAGCTATGATATAAACTGTCAGTCCACAGGTCTAAGACCTTACCACTATTACAACACGTAATAATTCCCGAAAACACGAACCGAAAAAACGATATCCAACAGAAAATTATACATTGCGATGTATAAGTGAAGCGGTGCACAACACAACTGGTTAAACAGTAAACACCATGGTTGGGAATCATGCTTGATCGCCTTACTGTAACGATAGACGATAGAGGGATACAGGATATAGTCCTCTGACAAAAATACGAAGGGTGGCCAATTGTATACGCAACCACTGCTTCTTCCTTCGTCTTCGCATCCAGTCTGTTATTTTGAATGAATGACGTCACGAACAGGGCTCTCTTATTTTTTTTTATTCTCCGTCATCATGGTCATGGTGTTGATGGAAGAAAGCTGCGGGCGAAAAACAAAAGAGGATTTTATGGCCCTTTGTTATCTAACAAGAGGGTACTTTAGCTAATTCAGAAAAAAACTGTAGAAGGTCAGCAGTTTTTCTTTTTAAAAAATTTTAATGAAATTAGGTTATATTAAAAATACGAGAAATTTTTTTTTGATGAATTTAGTATTCCATCGATGTGCCAGGACATTAACAAGAACATTCGTTCCCATGAAATTGAAATGCGCTATCCTGTTCGAATTGACATATTTTTGAACAACTCAGGAATGAAAAAAGCCTTCAAATTAGGATTCCTTCGCCAAACTACGAGAACCTATATCGTTTCCTGTACGTACACTCAATATATATTGAGAAATTGAGAAATTTGATATTTCCTTTCATCATGTGCGGCTCTTAAGGGTGTCAAATTAAAAAAACAGGGATTGGTGTAGACGAGTTTTCTAAGGCCTCCGGCCCTTTTACATCATACGGGTAATCAATAAATTTTTCATCGCCGAAAATGCGTGGACAATTGAACTTAAAGTTAAATTATACGTTCTTAAAAATTCAGAGCATTTTCATTTTGCCATAAGAAAATTATCTGAAGGGTAGTTTTTTTTTAGTGCTACCTCCTAAAATAATAACCGAAGGAAGTCGGAGATTTGGATTTTAAAAATGTTGTGTTAGAGGTACTCGTACGACTGGTAGAAAAAAACGCCTACCAATTATAATACAATCACGAATAGGTGGCTACCTGCCAGACGAAGGGTCTAAAATAGGGGTCGAATGGTTTAATCGACTCTTACGAGATAAATAAAAGATATGTTTCGTGCAATGAAATTGATATCCGTTTCATTTACGCCTTCAGGCGTCTTAAAAAGTATCAGATGTGGATGTTTATTTTTGGTTTTTATAGCGGCTCAAGTAATAATATTTAATTATTTTAAAGGAGAAAAGATGAAAATAAAGCTTAGATTACTTAATAAGAAGCACTGTAAATGAATAAATATCAAATTGTAGTGATATAAAAATATTTTAAAGACGAACTTAAGCTAAAAGTTTAAAAATTCGAAAAGGAAACATTCGTATTTAAGACGTGGCAAAAACTAAAAAAAATTGAGCACATGGAATAATTCCATGCAAAGAATTATTGTTTGAGCAATGTGTAATGTGGGCTGATTTTTCATGTTTTGCGCCAGTCACGACACCTTAATTCTATTTAAGAAATTATTCTGAGTTTTCAAAATCTTAAATTCAACATATTAGGAAAAAGACAAATTTTATTTTTATGGCCCAGTCAGTAGGCCTATATAGCTCGCTTTAATTCACTCGGGTTGTGAGGGTAACGAGCCGGCCAGCTTGGTCTAACCTTTACAAAACACTGAAAGTGACAAATTTTATTAGCGTTCATAGCTAAAATTTAAAAAAATACGCATTTTCAGATTTGGAACAAAACTGTTGACGCAAAACTTGGAACATAGTGCAACATTAGATTTGGTCCACAGAACTCATCTCTATAATTTTTCAGCTTACAACTTATTTTTCTTTTTGGCTCAAGTTTAAAACCTAACAAACAGCAAAGGACCTTGCAGCTTAATTCTTGTCGCAATTCACCTTATGCTTAAATCCGGGCTAAAAAACGTACACACAAACTATTTCAGACTCAGCTTCAACAGAAAACTACTTTCCCTTGTATGTGGCAACATTTTTTTTCAGCAAAAACATTTGCCTTTCAATTTTTTTAACTTAATTTCTACAATAATCCTAACATCTACCTTCCACTAAGTACCTAATCTGAATATTGATAATTTTAGATTGATTTATACTATTATTGGACATAAAATTAGAAATACATAATAGACCTGCATTAATAAATTATCATTTGTTTCCAACAGAGTTGCTGTTGGCTTTATTCTTGTTTTACTCCTTCAGAGTAAAATTCTGAGCTCTTGAAATTTAATTTGCTGAACATGGTGAAAGCCAATAATCATTTAAATATCAATGTCATGCAGCTATCAATTTTCTAATTTAATGTCGGCCAACATTTTGATAATTCAAGAAACTGTTCTGATTTCGACACATAAGTCCAATACAAACCTTCAAGTGACTGCAGCAAATTAAGAAGCTCAACACATCTCAATTCCTTCAGTTTGCTTATCATTGAACAAGAGACATTTTCCAGCTGTAAGGTTTTCTGCCACTTCACAAATCCATAATCTGGAAAAAAATTTTCATGAAAAATCAACTATGCAAAATGAGTTATCATTCCTACTTAAAGATATATTTCACCTGACTTATTAACCTTTTCTTCTCATCAATTTTCCAAATTAAAAGTGCAAAGATCTTGGCAGCTCAAAAAATAGTTTCACAAATTCAACCATCTCCTTCAGTTAATCCTTGTTCCATGCTTACAAGCATAATTACATGCTACAGAATCCCAATACGGGGGAATTGCATGCTCCCATTAGAGATGACTTCAAGTATAAGCTGATATTAACCTGAAAACAAATAATTAAATTTAGCAAAAAAATCTCATTTAGAAAAAAATTTCATTCTAACTACTGACCTTATAAAATTATCACACCTTCGATCTCCACGATTTCTGTTTTGTAAATCAAAATGCATCTCTGAAAAATCTTCCTGACTTGCTGGAATATGAAAAAAAAACAATCATTAAAAACAATAAACTTTCATGGCTCAACTATTTGCAAAAAAACATTTTCTGTTACTTTATACATCAAATGCACAATAGCATTTGATGCTTGATGCCAACAAGAAAATAATTATTCAAACCATTCAAACCATACTATTTTCAGCTACCTTGAAATTATTAACGTAATCATTGTCATTTCCTACATGCAATAGTTCTTCGATATGTTTATTGGAAAATTCTCATGCTTTTAATGTTAGTATCAAACTCAAAGTAGCTGCAGCACTGTTCATTAAGTTTACACAAAATAAGGCGATCCAGTTGCATAAAACAAATGTGATGATTAGTTAAAAAATCAAAATTGAAACTGGTTTTGAAATTTTTAATGCACGTATAAATTGAAGTTTTTTTCTTCTTCATTTTTCTTAATTGTTCATGGCGATTTATCAAGGGTATATTATAAAGCCGGATGTAGTGATTAACGGTGAAGTATGCTAATATTTATAAAATACGTAACGTACCTCGTTCACTCCACTATTAGTCTTCGTTTTTGCGGTATTTCTAGTTACAAAAACAATCGTTTTGATTATCCACAGTGATCGTATTCAGGTAAAAAGTAAAATGAAATTTATACCTTCTGATAGATAATAAAAATTCGCAATGATTTCGATGTCACTGTCAAGGTTAATTAAAGTCGCTGATTGAATATTTTCTCGATTTTAATTTTCTTTCGGTAATTTTCAGCTGAAACACAGCGTCCATATTTGTTTGTTTACCTCACCGCCTTCTAGTGTTAATTTTTGACTAGTTTCGTTTTTCCCGCCATTTTTGACAGTCATTTATATTTTATTTCGTTCATGTTTGAGGTCAACACACCACATCACATTATTTTTTATCCCTGATCGTGAAAAATTATTAATCGTGCAGTTAATATGATTGTTAATTACTACAATAATATGATTTTAGCTATTAAGTGATAAACTCTTAAGTATTTTCATTTGAAATTCGGATAGCTTTAAGTTGGTATGATATTTTAACTGCATTACTTACAAAAGGCAACGTGTCTACAAACATAACATTATAGCCATTTTTAATTAATTAAGTATTCTAATTAAATGTGGTTATGGAATAATACTTAGTCAAACCGCCTATTTTCGATTCAAGGTGAGCTTTTTTTCGAATCAGTGAATCAAGTTTAAGTTTAAGTATCAAAGGAAAAACACATTTTCTCTGGTAAAAAAAAAATGAACGGCAACACGGCAAGGCTTTATTTTCAGAATGGCTACTACATCAGCCATACCATACTGCCCTTTTATCTTAAAAAATACTAATTTCTATTCGAATTCTGAGTCAGATATTTGCCTACCACTAAAACAATAATATTTTCTTCTCAGGTTTAAGATATAGGATATCGGAGGAGCAATCTAAAACCATAGGGCACTGTGATTCATGTGTATGAATCACAATAAAAAACCTCGTGCAATCTTACAAAAGCTTAATAACATTTTCTTCCTCATCTGGGGTCTGTACTGTAAATGGGACTAAACAAAACCCAGCTGATGCAGTGCAATTTTAATTAAGTAATATTTCCTGAATAAGTTTACTGAACTCAATTCTTTTCTCTTCGCTTAGCTTTAAGGTCATCCTTCTATCCTCCTTCAAAATTTGGCAAACATTTAAATAGGTTTCCCTTTTTAAAAACTTTTGAAGTATTTATTTGGTCCAGAAACAAAAAGCGTATACTTAGCATAAAGGGGGCTTTTCTCCGGCGCCTCTAATTAAATATTCCTTTTAAATTTCATTTAGAACATACAGTACATGTTTTCCACATTACAATCATATTTTAATGACAGAATGACTTATATTTAGAACTCGAAAGGGTCTATATTTTAATTAACTATCATATTGTATCGCTTCCAATTAGCACACGGTGAATAATAGCTAAAATCAGCAGTTATACTTTTGAATGAACTGATCTGCACAATTAAACACGCAATATTGTGAGAACACGAGACTGAGCTTTCAATAATTATTAAATAATTTTTGTAAAACGATATACCTACGCGGAATTGCATTACGATCCACGTGCCATATTTTATACTTTTAATCATTTTTTTGCTGTTTCAACGAGAGCGTTTAATTGTAAAAAAAATCAGGCTGGAAAATTTTTCGATAAAACAATCGTAAAATAATAAAAGTCGAGGCTGAGATTGACATAATTAATAGTTTCTGCTATATAAGCTTTATTGTGAGTAATATTATTTAGCATACGTCACCGTAATCATTAAACTAAGAAAAGAATTGTTATCAAAATGATCTTCGACCCTCTGAACTTCTTTATAGTGACCACATTAAATTTAGAATCAGTGGCTCAAGTGATGTCGATCAAGATGGAGAGGCTAGCTTTTCTACTGGTTTTGGCTTGCGTATACCAAGTTTCTGGCGAGGTCGTCGGTTTTAAGCCATGTTCTAATTATGGTGAGTTTTTAATTATTTTTTTCTTTATGAATTAATTATTTTAATACTTTTATGGGAGTAAAAGCAGAACTGTAGTTTTAAATTTTGCAGTGAAATAGCGTTTTAAAGTTAAAAAAGGTGTTTTTCATGGGAATAATTTTTCTTCCTGGTTTTGTGATTTCTTGATTGCTCTATGAATTCTAAAGAAATTTGAATTTACGTCAAAAAGCTTTTTTTAAGCCATTTTTAGTCATTTCTTTTTTTATATAGCTGAATTGAGGAAAAACCTTGAACGAGTTTTTTGCTGACATAAAAATCGAGATAATCGTGTCAAGGGAGAATACCCTAAACATAAGCATGGTTATTGTCAGATGATTTTTATTGCTATTGCTCCATGTAAACGACCTTAATTATATCTGATTGATTTCCTTTTGAGAATATATCAGCAGTAGCTATATCGTACGATTATTTCATAATTGAATGTGATTTGCTTAAATGGCATAAATAATGCAAGCTGGTTTAAGAAATGAACTTTACAGTTATTTATTCTTTTTAAGGTTTTTGATATAAGCTATGTTTAATGAATTGATAAAGGGCAGACATTTTTTGTGTTACGGACAATGAAAGTAAAATTTCAGCAGATTAATAATTTTATATGTAATTTTAATGTTGTGCTAAAATTTTTAAACTGAATGCGTGGAGCACCACAAGAAATTTTCTTTGATGAGCTCGATCAAAACTTTCCCCCAGATTTAAAACGAATGAACCGCTAGTTTTATGGAATCGGTTTCTGTAAACGATCCTTGAATCACTATAATAGCGTTGACTTGTAAAAGTGGATTGATTCCTTGGGAAACCAGGGATTTCCCAGTAGACCAGTTGATCTGTAAGATGGTGCAACTTTTCCCCCATTTAAAGAGTCAGTGAATCATGATTCCTTTATCGGATCCGAACATGGGGCAAGCATAATTAGAAATATCCTGGCCTGGAGCTTCTCAATCCATCTCAGTGCCCTGCGTATTTTGTGAATTTTATATTTGCTTCGATAAGTCAGGATAAATTTAATTTTAGTGTTGAGCTTTTGAGGAATCTTTCATATAAAAAATAAAGATATCAAATCGATTCAATTCAAACCAGCAGAACTACTCAAAAAAGAACTGCGTACTTTGAATCGCCTACATGCGTTTGATTATGCAATAAGTACTACACGCCTGGTTTCAGTTATTTTCCTCGAATTTTAAATGGCATTTGGTTTTTGCAAATTCGAATTCAGGATTTCATACTTTCAGAAAAATAATCGAGAATTTCCGGCCTTCCGGTCAGAGGTCATTACCACTGCTCCTCTGGTTTTTATATTCTGGCGCCAATATTTTATTTACAGGCGGAATAATTCAAAAAAAAAAATGGTTGACATTCTACAAAAAAATTATTTAAGATCACAAAACTTAAAAAAATTAAGCTTTATCTTTTAACAACCAGAGTATCGATTTACTTCAAACATAAATGATAACTTATAAATGCCCGATTTAACATATAAAATGCCTCAAGTGGTAGTTGTTAAAGCTGACCTACTTCTCGAAAAGAAAAGAAAAACGAAAATTTCAACTTAGCTCAAGTCAGCTACTTATTTTAAAATTTCAAGATTACATCTTAATTTAATATTAGAGAACCTTTCTTCTTTTTTAATACATCCAAGAAAATGCAAGTATTTAAGTGATGATGGTACCCTCGAACAATAGGTACGGGTGATATCTTCATTTTTAGTATTTGATGACACCAACTTTGATTCAAATCTTTTTAAGGTGATCAATATATGGGTTAACCTATTAATAATAATGTATTTAATTTCAGCAAATAAAAACTGCACGATTAGCCAAGTTCGGATAAACCCATGCCCAGAAGCATCGAACAAAGAAGCATGTAAAATAGGCAGAGGAAAATCAGCTTCCATCGAATTTGATTATACTCCGATTCCAAGTAAGCCGCCGAAGGGTAAACGCTTTTCAATTTTAATTCTATTTTCTTCATAAAATAAACCTGACCTTTCGCTTTTTAAGGAAGTAACTTAGTAATTGCAACAATAACACTCTTTATTTTCTAGATGTTTCCGGTTTGGTGAATAGCGTATATTGGGCCACTTCCACTATGGACATACCGTGGATAGGAATGGATACAAACGGTTGCGCCCATACAACGTGCCCTACTGGCAGTAGCCAGCAGACTTATAAATATGAATTAACCGTTGGGAAAAAATATCCAGTTGTAAGTTTCAATTTTTAGTAATTAACTCAAGAATAGGACTTGCACTGATCGAAACGGAATAGGATTCCATATTTTCGCGAAATACTCATTTACAGTTTTATTGTTGGTCTAACAAAATGTTTTGACGAATTGATTCCGCTTGACTCAATCACCAGTAATGATTAGAGTGACATGATGGCGCCGTAAATAATGTGTAATCGATAGTCTGTACTAAATAAACATTCATTTATCATTAGTCACAATTTTGCTGGAGTTAAACACAACAAGAATACGATATCGTATTTTTTTTTTGTTGATGTATTAGCCAGTACCATCAGGTTTCCTCTTTATTTTGTTTTTGTAATGAATGAACAAAAAATAAAACAAGAGAGGAAAACAACTGTGTCGGAAACTTGTGTTAGATAACGTGCTACTGGAAAGTTAATTAGGAAATAGCGAATTTCGAAAACAAAAGAGGTATGAAGATATTCATTCAAAGCTCTGCTGTGTTTCGGACCCAATCTCTCAAGAGTGTGAAAGGGTAAAAAAAAAAAAAGGGAAAAAAGTTTATTTTTGAAAATGAGTCTGCTTCAAGTTGACACTACAAGGTTAATTTCACATTACGTCACTTCAACTTTTATTTTAGGGAAAAAACATTGCACGAAAACCGAAGTCTAAAAATGTGTTTTTTTAATTAAAAAGGGACGAGGAGTGAGTGAAGGGCACAAAATATTTGGTGATTTAGTATTGCTTGAGTAGTAATAGACGAGACTGCGAGAATGTGTCTCGTCTTGTCTTGTAAAAGCGAGACAAGACGAGAGAAAGACTGGATTTTTTCCGATTAGACGAGGCAAGACTAGCTTTTTTCAGAAATTTGAGAGAAAAAGTGACTTGTCCCGTTAAAATGATATTTTCTAATTAATTCTTAAAATGTTTTTATATGTCATATCCGACTCTTACATAAACGATCCAACACAATCCTTTGCGTCACACAAAACAAAAGCTCTCTCTGGAACGTTCCGAACGTCCTACATTCCAAACATCCTCCCTCCCCCCCGAAAACATTCACTCTTCTTCCAGCTCTAATGGGTAAATTTTCTGTAAGGCTCTTAACAACTCTCTTTTCCCAACTTTCACCTTTGCTGCCCATATCGTGCCATCCGCTCCTCGAAACAGTTCCACTATCCTCCCAACTGACCACTCTATGTTTTTCTTGTCCGAAGTTTTTGCATTGTTTTTGAAGCAAGAAAATGCAAGACTCTACTGCAAGACAAGAACAAGAACCATGAATTTTTTGTCTTGTCTTGAGTTCATCACTTTTGTTCAGTAATTTGTCGGTCCCTTATGGTCACTTAGATCTTCCCACTCTTCAGAGAATCCCTTGTCAGTGAGCACGGATTTAGAATCTTAGCACATTCTCCGACCCCAAAATTTCATCTCCCCTGTCACCCTTAATTAATAAAAAATACTCAAAGGTAGAAGACCTTGTCAAAATTATGTACTTAAGATTATTCTACTTAATGTGATAGGAAAAGAGCAAAGCTCTAATTAACGTCACCTTTAGAAGCTTTTAATGACGCAGTATTTGCATTTCATCATTTGGCATTACTCTCACTTCTATCAAAAAAATAAAAAAATAAAAATAAAAATAAAATTCTAAAAATAAATAATACTTAAAGGTTTAGTATGTTTTTCTTCATTAGCCTAATCTTCTAATCGTTACGCTTTTAATTTAACGAGTAAAAAAAATGGATTAAATATACATAAAGAATACCTTAGCCTGATTTTGAATATTTCTACTTTTTATACGCTACAGACAGTTTTTTAATTCTTTCTGAAATAAAATCCCCCGGTTTTTTTCATTTTGAAACAGGCCATTAATTAGATATATATTCATTTATAAAACATTCTTTTCATTTATTTATTTATTTATTTTATTCTTTTTCAGAGAAAATATGAAATAAAATGGAGATTATACAAAGAGGAAGAATTTGAATGCTGTTTTACCACATTTATCCAATTAGTTAAATGAAGCTGACGTCTGTTTGATACGCCACGTTGTCAGCAGTCTGGGATAAGCAATCACTTAATCGTGTTTAAGTCTTTTAATTAAAGTCGATTCGTTTTTTTTATCTTTTTACTAAATATTTAGAGCTTAACATGAAATATTTCTAAAAATTATATATGAAGTTTGTGCCGGCGAACCCTGTATTTTCACTGTACTGTAGTATTAAAAAGCAAAATGTAAGTACGTGAAGTGTGAAATTAAAAGGAAATCGTATTTATTTTGAAATTTAAAAAAAAAAAAAGGTAAAATCGAAATATTAATCGAATTTTTTGTACGCTGTACTTGCAGGATCTTTTTTTTACATTCGATGGTATTTTGTTGATTTAACGTTTAGCTAAAATTATAAGGAAATGTTTTTCGAAAATTGTATCTCATTCATGTGCAAAAAAAATTAACGTTTAAAAAAGTTCACCTTGGATTGAAAAAAAATTAACCGACAACTAAAATATATATAACGTTAATATCCATTATTTTTTCTAAATTGAATGTTTGATTGAAGTAAGTTAATCGTTTATTTTGACGGTATAAAAAATAATTACAAAAATGGAAGCTTAACAATAATGTTTAACGTTTAATTTGGTATTTCAAATGCAAGAGCACGACCACATTGTTTCCGATTGTGAATAATAATAAAAAAAATCGGTGGAAATGGCAATTGTGTTTAAAGCTAGAAAGCTTGTGACAAAGCATCGAAGAAGTTCTTTATTTTAGATTGTGCTTTCGTTGTTTCTTTCAAAAAAAAATGTTACATCAGTCTGGATATTAGTTCTTTGAATGATGGAAGGTAAGTTTTAGAATGTGAAAATCTTAGATCGTCAAAAATGCGTACGACCGGAGGCGGTCTGGAGCTATTCTTCCATAGAGGGGCCCTAAAAAGTTCCGAGTGATAGATTAATTTTTGTAACGAATTCTCCAATTCTCTTCTTTTCTTCGATTTTCCTCTGCATGATTGTCTAAAGCAGCACGTTGTTAGATTCATGAATCACGTGTCGGAAGGACTCATTCTTTTTGGGTTTGAAAATTTCCAAAAGTTTTTTGGTAGTCGTGAAAAAACTAGAGAACACTATCATTCGTGGTACATTCGATTCTGCTGATTCACCAAATTTTTCTACAGCTCTACATCTCAAAGACTTGAAGCAATTCAGCCTCGACTTTTTGTAAACCTAGAGAAAAACATTTAGGACTCACAGTCGGATGGGCTAGGGAGCCTAATATGGAGTGGACACTTCGATGAGTCGTCTGCTACATGGGGGTATGCCATTTTGAAAACAGGAAGCTGCCATGATGTCAAAGTTGACAGCAGCCATTTTCTAATTGAAGAATCTGCCAATCGAGATGTTCGCTTTTAAAATAGGAGAATGGCGGCATTTCAACCCACTGTGAAAGATGACGTCTAGAACTCGTAGTGGTCCTTAATTGTCCTAAAAAAGACGTCTTTGAGATGTCTTTTTGGCGTCTAATTTGGTGCAAATTTGCAGTAAGGGAACTAGTTGACGTGCAAACTTACACTTACTTGCTGTAAACTTGAAGCAAACTACCGTCACTGTTCTTGCGGTCTGGGATCGAGAATTACGGACACGCTAGTGCTGAAGGCGATCGATCAGAACCCAAAACCCAAAATTTTCTCTGCTTGTCGACCAAGAACGTGAAAATAGAAAGTTTAAGTTTAGTCCATCATAAAAATTTTAACTCTAGATCGTTCCAAGTCAACACCCTTTCAATCAGATGACTTAATTACCAGATTTTTGATTATAATTGACAAATTCCCTACTTTTTAAAGTTTGCTGGGGCTACGGTCGAAGGTCGCAAGCCCATAACCCTAACGATGTGGCCCCTTCCAGGTTCAACCTTTTTAAACAGACCCTGACCATTTTTGCGAAATCCAGCTGCTAATCCATGAATGGGTAATAGATGTGCTAATGCTCGTTTTGCTATGTGAAATTTTTCCCTCTTACATCTGGCAAGATTCTAATTTCTTTAAAAAAAAAGCATTTTTCCACAAACACGCGAATTATCCATTAATTTCTCAAGACTACAATTCTCAGCATCTTGAGATGGGATCCCACAAATCATGAACAAATGTCACAGTCTATTTGAAACGCAACTCGCCTACGACAACGCTGACATGAATTAACATTCAAATCAGGAAAAAAAAAATACTAAAAGAAAAAGGAAGACCAAAAGCTCCGTTTAATTCTTAGCCTTGACATTTTACACATCAGGATTCGTTCAGTTAAAAGCGGTTCTTTATAAGGTAGACGTTATACGCTTTACAGGCCTAAGGCTTCATCGCATTAAATATAAAACGTTTTCCTCTTTTTATTTTGTCGCTGAAATTATTTCACACGAACAAAAACTTTTTCAGAGAACAATAAAAAATTAATTACTCAGTCAGCATTATTACATTAAAAGCAAATCTCGACAAAAAGAATTAAATTTTATGAATCCCGTGAAGAAGTGGGAAAAGAGAGTAGATTACATGAAAGCAAGCACTCTCCAAGTTTTATAAAAGTTACGATCTTTCAAAATGAAGAGGAACTTTGTAAAATATTTTTGAAAGGCTTATTTATTATCAAATATAGAAGATACATCGCAGGGAAATTGAATCCATGAAAAAAAAAAGAGGATGAATGGGCCAATAGAGCTTTCGGAGTTTCCTTGTTTTCACGGATGTTTAATTTTTTAGTTGCAATTCTTTTTTTTAAAAACTAAACCTTAGGCTCGGTAAAAATATTCTTTAACTATAACTTGATCGGGAAAAAACGAATTTAAGAAAATGTCGAAAACCGACTAAAGCTTGTAGAACACTCCGTCATTTACCGCTGTGACTATGGTTTTAGATGCAAATATATTCAAGGAATAAAATTTATCACCTGAAATAAAATTAAATTCTCTTTTCCTCCCCGAAACTTTTTCTCCCCGATTTATTTTTTCCTGTAGTTTTTAAGGTGAAAAAAAAACAAGGATAAAACAATTTCAGCGTTAAAATTCTCCCTTTCTCCTATGCACGATTTTTTTTTAATAGGGATTACATTTCATAGCTAAGACCTCGTAGCCCCGATGACTTTTATAATTACCAAAAGTTCATTCCGTTAAATTTAATCCCACTTACTGTCTAAATGCGTGGTATCGGCTCTCCTTTAGCTTTCTAAGCTAAATATGAAGAAGAAACAAAGGGTGGATTCGTTTACTCAAAGTCAAAGCTCATAAACTTTCGACATAAGTTACGAAGGGTCTCAGTATCAAAACTTTCCAAAAGCAAGTCCAGCAATTATGACTTTGGAGTTAATCAGATTAGTTTAATTTCTAGCTTTGCTGAGTGAATACATTTCTGTCTTAGCTGAGATCTCGAATTTTAATGTTGAGGGAAGATGAAAAAATGAAAATGCAAAAAACATTAATCAAAATATTAATTGCTAAGCGGTTTTTAATGATTTTTTTTTAGTGTTGAAATATTTTTTCTTTAAAAAAAGACTTTCTTTAAGAAACAGAACAATGCTCTGCTCACATCATCATGATTCTCTTTTTGAAAGCTTTGAAAATGAATAAATCCACGAAATGATAGAAGGAACTTGCAGAATTATTTAATTGCATTAAGGTAAAGACGTAATTTCGTCTTGAAGCCTTTTCTTATTAAAGTCGAATTTTCATTAGTTTCTACCAAATATGTAAAAGCTATTAAAAAGATGAAAATTAAATGACATTTAAAAGCAGGCAAGGAAATCGTCGCTGCAAAGAAATTTTCCTAATAAATCAAATGTAGTTAGAAGAAGAAAGAAACAAAAAAATATAAAGATTTTAAAAAACTTCATATTTGTTTAAAAAGCAGAATTTTGAATTTGCTTAGCTCTTATCTAGTTATAAAATTTTTTTCGTCTCTATACCTTATATTTTTCTTTATTAAAACGAATGAAAACATCTCAAGAAATGTAAAATTGACTTACTATATAATAACAGACATATTATTTAATGCTTTATATAGCAAGGAAATTCATAATATTTCTTCAAGGTAATTCAATTACAGGTTGAGTTCCTTTTATTACATTGTGGAAGCTCGGGAGATTTGAATCTTAAATAAATAATGTGAAATCCTTTCAGGTAAAATTCAAAACCTGCAGACTCTTTTCCTTAAAAATATGGAAAAGGCGTCGCATTCGAAAGGGCAGACGCATATAGTTCTCAGTGATTTTCACTAACCAGGTCAACTGCTCGTCTTCTGAATTCTCCTAAAGTCTTTTAAATAAAAAGATACGTCATGTTGTCACTACTAGAATTCTAGCTAAGAAATATATAGGCCATTTTTGAATTTTATAATTTGTATTACAAATTAGACGACGCATTTGATAAGTGTAATCCACGTGGTGGAAACAGTCACGCCAAAACCAAACCATCGCTTTTTTGTGTTGGACTGACAGCAGTGACGAACTTTTGTTTCGAATTCGGTTTAGTTCTTTTTTCTAGATTCAGATCTATGGTTCCAAACTGATGGAGAACTTAAGGTTGAAACAAGTCCAATAGAGCTTTGTTGCATAGCAAATTTTTTGGGCAAACAAGGCGCTCAACACCCAAGTTTTCCTAAATTGTCAGTAGAGTTCTAAATTCAAGGGTGGAATTGACCCATAAATTTTTTCCAAAGAGTAAAGCGCATAGTGCGCCAACATGCTGTTTTCTAGGGGCACGGAATCCGTTTTTGTTAACATTTCTTCATAAAAAAAAATATTAAAAATTAAGGCTGCAAAACTAAAATTGCTGCTCTTAAGTCCCAGAATTTATTACCATTTTTATAAACTCGAAATCTGTTTCCCTGTACGCAACCCGAAAAAAATGAAAATATTATTCAAAAAATAATAAATAATAATATGCGTCTAAAAAGCGTTTGCTTTTTGCCACCATCTGATAATATTCCCACATTTTCCCAGTCGGTTTTCATAATAAAAAAAAGATATTCCATAAAAAAAAATAAAACTGAATTTTGCATCCAAAAGGGGTGAACATGATTAGTTTTAATGATAATAAAATTCGAAAAAAAAAAATATAATTATTTCCTAAGATTTTTTTCTTTTGAGAAAAATCCAACAAGCAAAGTTTCCACGGGAAACAAAAAAAAATAAAAAATTCATTTTTCTATGAACTCACCCTAACATTCCGATAAAAAAATGATTCCACAATGGAGGTCGAATTTTTTTTCCCACCGATTATCTATTAAACACGTGCAATGATTAAATTGATGCGATGATTCATTTCTTTCCAAATAAATGATTAATTAACGTTTTGAAAACAAATATTAACACGCGATCGTTTCTCAATTTTACGACTTTTTTTTTCAGCCGTTTGATGAAATCCTGTTGCGAGGAATTCGTTTAGCAAATTTGTGAAATCGTATTATTGATTGATCTTTAACCAATTTATTGTCGTGAAACTGGAATTCGAACGTTTTTGTGTCTGTGTGTGTGAAGTCTTAACCGCTGTATGATCGTACAGTTGGGAATTGAAGAGACATCTGCTTGCACTTGGAGCGCCAAACTTCTCGATTTACATTAGTTTTGGCATAGTTTCTTATTTAAACATTGGACATGTGTAACCCGTCGAAGAATATTCAAAAATAAACAAATAGCTTTTGATCTTTGTTTTAAGCACATCAATCAGTGAAAGGTTCGTTAAACTTTTAATTTTTCAATTTTGACAAGTTAGGGGATTTTTGAACGTAAATTTGAATTAAAATCTGGACCGTAGTTGCCAATACTATCGAGCTTGTGGCGCTGACGTTTGAGAGTCGTGATAGAGAGTTCCTAGGTGGCGTATATTAAAGATCACAAAAAGAGGCTTGAAATTAGTCCTGGCCCGCAGTAGCGAACGGCAACCTGGTTATTTCAAACGTTGATGAAACACAAACAAATTACTGCCATGTTCAATCAGCGATGGTTAGTGATGCGCACAAGATCTGGACGATTTTTCATTTTCACTCAAAATCAGGGAAACAAGAGTCTTGTTTTTGAAAAAAAGAAACAATAACGGTATCAGATATTATTCTATTTGAAATTCAAATTCTAGATAGCCCGCCAAAAACAAACCATGCAAGTATGACGTCACAACTGATCCTTTGTTTTATTGGTGGAATTTTCGCGCTAAAAAAATTAACCAATGAAATAAGAGTTGAACTCAGTTATGAGATCATTATTAGCCGAAACATGAAGTACGGTTGCTTTTGGCGGGCTTTTTAGAATTTGGATTTCAAATTGAATTTTTCGCTTTGTAAAAACACTTCTCGATGAATTTTTTCTTGCTAAGCCTTCCAACTAAGAATTTTATAATCCGTTTTGTTTTTAAATAGCCTATAAAATACTGTCAAAATCATGCTCAGCCAGTGAAAAGAATTTGTAACCGTTTTCTCTGCGCATGCGCTCTTTTCAAAGCCAGATATCTCCAGTTTAGGATCGAAAATTGGCATCAGTCGCTCAAGGACATGACGAAAATTAGAAGAAATATTGGTTTTGGATTGCAAAGGGACCAAGCGGCTTTGACAGATTCAGAAAAGGCATCATTCGCCAGCGATCAGTTAGGAGCTCATAACTCCTAGTGAATAGTGAACCGAAAAAGACAGGGAACATAATCTCTGCAAAGGAGTCATGCCGTCTTCTAGATAAGGAGCTTTTTACTTGAAAGATGGTCAAACAAGAAATCTGGAACTCAAAACCTCCGAAACTGGACTTGAGTTTCTGGTGAAAAAACTTTTCCGGATCACCTGTGACTGTGAACGATATAAAAAGCAAGAAGATCGGTATTTTCACCTCGTAAACTTAGTAAAAAAAAATTAGCCCGCTCTATCAGATTTACTCCGCCATCACGAGCACAACTAAATTTCAAACTGAACATTATCTCCAATTCAATATTAATTGTGTTACACCCTCATTCCCGAACAAACATCACGATCCCTAAATTTTTAAAAATCATAAAAAACCAAAAAAATATAAAAACTGAACTCATTTATTTACTTAAATGTCAAAAAATTTCCAAAAAGAAGATGTCTACCTATTTAGGCTAGTTAGATACGAAAAATATTGACATAACAATACAACGTCTTTCCCTCTTTCCATAAAAAAAGAAAAATGGAAAAAAATTCCTTTTCCCTCGAAAAAAAAAGCCGGGATTCTACAACTTTAATGGAAAATCGTCATGCACTCTTTTCCCCCCTCTTTCACAGCCTCGCAAACCATATTCCGACAACATGAATAAATTAAAACCGATGACATAATGAAAATCCCTTTCTCTGTTTGAATTTTCGACCATCGACTTTAGAAACCAGGTGCTAACGACCCGAATCCCAAAGATCCCCATTCAAAAACGGGAATGCCAAAGATAAACAAAAGAAGGAAAGCCCGAATTAAAATTTAGAAAATCTCCATAACATATAAATCAATAACTCAGCCTCAGTTTCAATGCGGTTTCACTGGAAATATGAATGAGGGTACGGAATCTTGTAAAACGAAAGCGAACCAGTAGATTCGTGGGATTGATGTGAGTTGGATGCGTTCGGGCGTTCGCCAAAACTGTTCCCGGGGAATAACGATCAAACTCCTAAGATGGATCCTGAGATATTGCGATGTGAAACGTGAAATTTTGTCTTTCTTCTCTTCGATTATCTAGTCAATTAAAAAAAGTCAAATTAGGATCTCTAACATTTTGTTTTTCTTCATTTTTTCTCCGTTTTATTTAAGGATACCTAAACCTGTAAGTATCCGCTTTGCAATGTTTAAATAGGTCCTGATATTTATGTGACAGTGGTTACTAAAATTTTTTTTTTTTTGACCCGGATTTTTGTGTGCGTTTTTTTTTCCGTTTTGATAAATCGATTTATTTATCAATATTGTTTTGGGGGAAATATTTTTAAACGGGAAATTCTTCAACGGAAATAAATTTCCATGGAAAACAATTTCCGCGTATGAAATTGTTTACACAATCGGTTGATTCCATTAATTATTTTCCAATCACCAAAACTTTACACACGGGATTCCGTAAATATTTTCGTCGCTTTTTGATTTTTTTTTTTGCTTTGCGGTCGGGGGAACGATGGGGAAGAGAGAGACAAAAAGCTCGTAGAGACAGTCGTTAATTTTGAATATTGAGTCATTAATAACGGAACTTATGACGCGATTTCGATTTTCATTTATAATTATTAATATATAATAGAGCTGTCATTCAAAACCGGGGGGGAAACGCTTTAAAGCGTTTTCCCGAAGAGAATGCACATTGTAATTTATTAAGTACTATGAATCATGAATGATAAAAAAGCCTGACTTTTTACGAATAATTATTTTCGTTGGTTTAAAAACATAGTATAACAAAGTTTTTTTAAAAATATGCGAAGCAATTATTTGCACCTGGTGAGCACGCGAGCACCGTCGTGCCAAAATAAATTGTAAATAGGAAAAAAAGTGGGGCAAAAGCTTTGGGAAAAAATGGCGATGCGTTTATAGGGTATAAATTTACGATAAGCTTTGTAATTTCTTAATCGATATAGCGTTCCTTTTTTGAGTTCCTTCCAACAACTCTAAAAAAGAGAGGTGAAATTTAAAAAAAAACTTTTTTTAATACATGGAAGCATAATTTGAGGATTTAAAGGCGTTGCGTATCGTTACTGGGACGAAACGATAAGACATTTTCGGATGAGATATTTAGATTAATTTTATTATCAATACAATTCTAAAGTTAGATCGGGAGATTCGTGCCATAATTTCTGTATCCCGAACGAATATTATTTAGCTTCGTCCAGTTATTAAGCAGCTGCTTTCAAAAGTTAAATTATTGCTTTTTGTTCTTAAGTCGGCAAGCAGTCTAGAATTATTAAGTTGTTAATTTTGAATCATGTTTTTGAATAAAGTTTAATTACAACGGATTTTCTTTTTTCAATTTTGTAATTACGCTGGCGGAATTCTGATTATTTTCGCATGATCGATTGATGGTTTTTAAAAGAGTATTCAACGCGCCTTTGAATATTTATTAAAGTGGAGTTGTAATTAAGTTAAAATTGAGGGTGGTTGTACAAAAATCGTGAAAAAGTATAAAAGGGCGCCAAAAAATAGGATAAAAATGTTTAGGAAAGAGCTTGTCTCTGTCTCAGTTTTTTTTTTTTTTTTTTTTTTTTTTTGGAAACAGTAGTCTTGATAAAACCAATTTGAAGCTCAAAACAAAAATATCTCATCCTGAAAATGTAATTTTCCTTAAACTTGGTTTATCGGTTAGGAAATCGAAAAACAGTAGACACGTGCTTCGTTATTCTAAATGTGATACCAATAACTCAACCATATTTGTTAAAAAGCTATTTCGATTGCATATTTTTTATAATTTAAAAAAAAATCGAAGACCCGGACTGCAAACTTTTCCGATTTTTCAGGTCCGGGTTTTTGAGTTAGCTTTTGTGCACGATTTTGCACGGAAGTACCCGTGCGACAGTGGCACGGTTATGTAATCAGCGGACGAGCTTTTCCTTGATAAGTTTGTCTGCTTGTAAGTATCAAGCATATGAGCTTGATGTGGAACCAAAACTATTGGCTGCATAGCTGGCTCATCTTTATTTATATTTCCTATAAACCTGAGGACTTCGTTTTCAAAACAATCCTCAGCCAACGATGGCTAGCTCCAAGACAAGCAACTAAAACTGGCGATTGAGCCTGGAACCATTGTTACCACAGCATAACTAATAAAAATACTGTATGTTTTTGGCATGTTTATGTGTACGATTGCGACTGTAGTATTTTTCTGCAAAATGATAAATTTTGACTTACATTAAAGTCTATTTTTTTTATTCAATTTCAAAAACATAGAAAACTATCGAAACCATCGAATTTCCCGAGAGATCAATAAGATATAGATAAAATTGCCGTCAGTTGCTCTGCCTTTCAATTGATTGGGCGAGTTAAAGTATGACGCCACGATAGATGCTTTGCACCTTTGATATTCTTTGCAGGGGTGAATTGTAAGGGGGGCCAGGAAGGGAGTTCTCTTTTCTAAAAATTAACCCTAATTTCACCCTAATAAACCCTATAAATTTCAAAATTTGACTAACATCTCAATTTCATGGAAACTAGGAACCCATTTTTACCAAAACCAAACGAAGCATTTTACCAAAATTTTTCATCATTGCTCCATATCCCTTGAAAATGTTTTCTTTGTTCGCCTCTTCGCCTTGTTTTTTTTCACTCAGAGATACGTCTGAACTATTCTTCATATAACTTAATGACTTACCTTCAATAAAACAGAACACATCCATCATCCACATATACATCCAACATCATCATCAATTCATATTCTCTTTAGATTGATCGACTATTCTCTTCCGTCAATATTCAATGAACCCTCTATTCTTCTTCTCCTCCCTTTTCCAAAGGCTGTATAAACTGGATCACACCTCTGACATTCGATGCATTGCACAAGTGTAATTTAGAAAATTCAGAGTGATGTGAACCTTGCTGAGGATCATTGGCGTAAACCTCAATTTTGAATCATTCACCTGTCTGGTAATAATTTCCTCTGCAAGCACTCTGCTAGATCTGTGTTCTCTAGTCCCTTTGTTAAGATCCTCTACATTACTTTCCTGAAAATGAAAATAAAAGTAAAACAACTGTCAAAACACTCAACAACAACAAAAACAAAAACAACCTAGTTGAAACGATCAAAACGATAGCAGTTGAGGAAACACACAACGATGAACAATTTTTCAATTTACAAATCATTTTTCATTGCTCTGTTTTAATTGTTTCAACACTTTCAACTGGAAAAGTTTAAACAAAATGTTTCAATCGAAAATTAAAGCGGTTGAAGAATAAGAAAATTAAAGCACTCGGTTCCAATCGAAAATTGGCACAGTTTGATGAAACAATTTACATGTCGAGACCTGAGGATTAAAGAGTTTTATCTTTGGTTTGGAATTAACTCAGCACCAAACAACAAGTTAAGAATGCGTGACTGGTTGCAATTCAAAAACAGAGATAGAATTCTTTAATTCTTAGGTCTCGATGTTCTTAACCGCATCTTCAACCACCGAAATAACGTGAACAAAAATGTAAAACAAATATCGCCGGTGCGAAGGTAATTGAGGAGTTATGTGGAAGAAGGGCACTTTTTAAATGTTTAACTTATGGCACTTTGCCCTTCTTGCATCTAACTCCTCAATTATCCGCAACTGATTTTTGCAAGAATAATAGAATTTTGAAAAAAGATGAAATATGGGAACCATTAACTATATTGAAAAATATTCCCAATCATTAAGCGAGCAAATTAACCATCTCGCTATTTTGATGGAATTAAATCACTTGAAAATTCATGTTCATAGCCTCTGCCAAGCGGGAAGACCAAAGCAATGCAAATATTTATTCTTAAACATTATACTGCAGAGCACAGCAGCTCGCCATGCATGCTGGTGCATGCATCATCATGATTCACTTGAGATTTATAGACTGTGGTTGAACAGCACGTCACGTAAAAAGACTAATAAGGTGCCAAGGCTAAGAACTGAAAATTTTCAAAAAGTTTAAACCGGAACGAAAGGAAAAGCAAAGTCCTTTAATTTTGGAAAGTTTCCAACAAAAACCGCGGTTATAAATTTTCGCAGCGTACACACGTTTTTTCAACTGAGGTTTTTTTTTTTCCTTTTCTGGATGAAAATCCGGTAGCTCCTGCTAACCCTTTTTAGGAGACAAGGGGTAAAAACGTAAATGTCGATAACAAAGAAGGTCTGAAATATTAAATTATCACACGTTTAAAAAGGTATAATGTAGAACCCTGTTAACTCAATAACGGATCACGTATTGACAGATGAAGGAAAATATATCGAAAGATCTCCGATTATTTCCGTTACGTTGATGTAAATTGAGTTTGGTATTAATTATTCAAATAACGTTCCTTCCCCAAGGTTTTGGCAACGTTTGGATTGTTTTATGAGTATTTTCCATATAATCGATGACATTATACATCCGGGGATTCGTACGAATTTTCACATGGAGTGAAAAAAAAAATTATTGCAAAATTTTCCCGTTTTTTTTTTTTTTAGTGAAGCTCTTTCCGCGATTATATTTGGAAATCCTTTAGGCGTAAAAAGTAAACGTGGAAGTCGTTTGGACTTATAAAGAATATAAACTATTAAAAATTCAGTCACGAATATGATGGCTAAAGAAATATTTAGTTATGGTTTTCTTGGCAATATTTAACTTTGTTAAATAAAAAGAAAATTTAATAAAAGAAAAAATAAAATGGGAAAGAGACGGTGAATGTCGTTTGAAAAAAAAGGAGGAAATTGTAGCGATGGAGGCTGCAAAAATTGAGAAAGGTCTTTAGAAACTATCAGTTTAACGTCACTTTTGAGTTAAACTTCAGCAATGTCAGGGTTGGGTTTTCAAAATTCCAAATAAGTGAAATTAGAAAAAACCAGATGAAAATGAAATCGATGTTTCGGTTTTACAATTATAGTCGTCAGTGCTAAAAAAGCTACATAGGTCATCCCAACTAGGGAGCCTAGTAGAGGGTGGACACTTCGATAAGTCGTCTGCTACACCGAGGGATACGCAATTTTGAAAACTAGAGGCTGCCACGATCGAATTTGGTGGCTGCCATTCTCAAATGGCAGATTCTTCAATTCGAGAATGGCGGCCACCAAATTCGAGATTATGGCACCTTCCAGTTTTCAAAATGGAGTACCCCTGTGTAACAGACAACTTATCGTAGTGTCCACTCCCTACTAGGCTCCCTGATTCATCTCAAATGGATCAACGGATTTTAGGCATCATCAGCTGTAAAGCACCAATCAATCAATTTCCTCAAAACTGCCTATTTTAAAACTCGTTCGTCGAAATGAGGCGATTCTTCCTTTTCTCATTTCTCTGATTACGGGCATAAAACTTTTTCAACTCGCCCGGTTTAAAACTCCCACATATTTAAAAAAAATATTGTCACTGGAATCCGAATTTACATTTTTTCTTTTTATTGGAAAACAAAATTAATAGCTTTGGTTGATGTTTGCCGCGGGGGAGACACAAAAAAACACAAAGCGATGAAGCATGAAGATGTAATAGCACTATTATCTACCCATAAGTGCATTTAACTTTTATTTTCATTTATTACGTTCACTAGCATGCGAATAACCGCATCATTTTCAACGATTGCTCATGATTTTAAATGAACCGTAATTAACGGCGGATACGGCCATGTTTAAAACGAATCTCGCCACATTATTAATGAAATTTTTGAAAATTAGTTCCGAGATCGAAATAATTTCCCATTCGAGATCGCTTAATTTTAAGAGGCGGGGAAATTCATATCAAAGCACTTGACGGTCTTTTTTTTTCTTTTTTTTTTTTTGAAACGTTTACATTATTGCAAACATTCTCGAATTTGAAATGTGTGTTTGCGTTTCGTATGGGGAAATACTAGCCGGGGAAAAAATAAAAAATTTATGCATAAATGATAAAAACGACGAAACTTTCGCGGAATCTATTATGACACTTTTCTTTATAACAGGAAATGGGGATGATGGATTCTTCTTTTGAGAATAAAGAAAAAAATTTAAATAAGAAAAGTGTTGAGTGTGAAAACGGAAAATGCAAGAAAGTGGAAATACTTTATTTACGCAAAGGGGAAGTTCTTAGCCATCTATCGGAATATTTTAAAATCAGCCTCGTAAAAAAAAGCGAACCTCAAAGGTTTTTTCCGGCATCAAAACCGCGTTTTGACCTTTTTTTTCCTACAAAAAGACGAAATATGCTTTAGCAAAATACCTGAAAAAATTTACATACTTTTGAATAAGAGCTGGTTAACAAAAACTAGGTCGCTTTAAAAAAAAAAGAATGACACTCTTTTTAAAAAAAACTTTGGTTTTCACAAAAAAATTTAAAAAAAATGCAAGATATGTAAAAAGAATCAACATCTCATGTTGAGGATAATTTTTCTAAAAAACAGGAAATTATTATGACAAAGCATTTAAATAAAAAGTCATTTCTCAAAGTTTTATATTTCAGAAATTATGAAAGTTTTAGTGGTTTAAATGGTTTAGATATCAGTTGAGAAATGTTGCTTTTAAATTCCCTTATTATTACTCAAGAGTTTACGATGCAAAACGTTAGGGATGAACCAGGCTTTTATAATGCTGAACATGGGCTTTAAGAAACTTCCTCCCCGCCGCTTGTTGATCGGCAAAATAATAAATGAAGTTTCTTCGGGACTTTGCTTGAGGAATAAGGGAATCGTGGTTACACTCATTTCTGAATCGGTTTCCAAACTAAACAAGATTTCCAGCATCTTGGGCGATATTACAGTAAATACATTCTTCCAAGGGCTAAAAGCATTTGAAATTTCCTTCCCGAAAACAGCCGAAACGTCACGGTTTAAGCTTTCCCTTCCCTATATATCCCGGATTACTGCTAAGTATTAAAAAGCGTTTTGACCGAAGAAGAGATTTGAGATAATGGTCTAATGCAGAATTGCTTAAGAGATAGAAAGGAGTTTTGCCGCTAGCGTAAACAGCAAACATTAGCCAGGAAGTTCCATCGCTTGGTTCTAAAACTGGTTTTACCTGAGTTAATGCTTTAGAGCGAAATTCAGGGAAGCTTTAACTTTGTTCTTCTAAATCAAAAGTAGGGGGAAAATTTTATCTTGAATACTTTTTGTGTTGGCATTTTGGAGTGATTGACTCTTAACGCTTCTGAATGGATATTTTGGGCGTGAAGGCAATTAAGCAATTTAAGGATACTCGTCATTGATTTCTCATCACGGCGAGCGTCGCGTCGGGGCAAGCTTCTCGGACACTACATGTGTCAGTGGTAAAGTTGTTGTAGAAACTCTCCTATACCTACAGGCGGATTATATCGAGTGACTGCTTTATCAACAAAGGAGTCAGCCCTGAGTGCACGACAATGATACCTTCGTAAGATCATTTTTACTTTCGAGCGACACCAGGAGTGAAGGAAGTATTGTAATCGACGAAAAATTGACTTTCCGTAATTTTAAGTTTTTGCAAGTTTTTTCAATTGGGAAATCCGTTTCAGGTGTTGTAGAGCAAACGTCCGTCCGTCGTTCCGTCCGTACACAAAGTCTCAATTTTCTCAAAAACGGCTCCTACGATTTTTCTTATATTTTGCAGTCACACTAGAGGCCGTGACAATGAACACCCCGGCGGCGGTTTGGCTGGTAAAACTCGAATTTGGTCGCAATCGGCCCAACTTTGGCCTAAATTTAAAAAAATTCGAATTTTTTGATCGAAGGTGTTATTTGGGATCAAAATATGTTCAATAATGCTCAGATGAAGCGCATCCGGCTATTTTGGCCATTTTTAGGGCAAAATCATGACTTGCGAACGTACGGACGGATTTTGGTCCGATTTGGTTCAGAAACTTGTGGGGCAGCTCTAAAAAAGGTATTCATAAAAAAATGTTCATAGGCGGCCCCCGAAAATCCGTTTTTGGCCATTTTCGGGCTAAACCATAATTTTGAAATCGCTCAACGGATTCCTCAAATACGGTAAAACCTCTTGTAAGCAGCCGTTTTCGGCTAGAAAAGCGGCTCTTTTACACGCACCCGACACGGTTAACGCAAGGAGCGAGAAAGTTTGTACAGGGTGCGTACGCCCTTACCATCTATCCACCATTACTGTGCAATTCCCCTACTGTGCATATACCCGGACTGATAGACCCCTAGTTAACATTGCTGCTCTTGAATAGTTACACAAGAGAGATATATAACTGCAAGGGAAAAATTTGTAGTTTTTCCATGAGTAGTTCAAACACTGGAATAATTTTTTTATTTTATTTATTTTTCTGACTTCGTTAAATGTTTTTCCCCGTCCGAAATAGAACCTTGTTAGATCAGTGATTCTGATTTTTGTTATTCTGTTGCTGGCAGCAAAACAGCAGAATAATTCAATACGGATCAGTGAACCGTCGAACTCTTGTTTGTTGCTATAATAATGATTTCGATTGGATTCAGGAGTGAGGTGGACCGTGCTGTTTGTTTTTATTTTCCCAACCTTCTGTTGATTTTGCCCTGTCATCGTGATGAAATCATGATTCAGAAAAGCGATGCGCTTTTTTTCTCTCCACGCTGATGATGAATTAAGCGCGTATGGGAAAATACCGTAGGTGGGAATTAATTATAAATTGTATGTGTGTGTGTGTGCTTCTGATTTTAAATCATGCACAAACTATAGGACGGGATGAAGATTTACATTAATTAAAACTTGACACTCTTAATACCATTTGAAACCTTCTAATTTCCCCAGTTTTGGCCTGCACCGACAAACAATTTATGGTCGTTTTAAAGCGAACTGATTATATTTAGATTAGAACATTGTTTAGCACAAAGAGAAAATATTATGCTTTCATTAAATGCAAGAGGATACGAAAAATTTTAATGCAAAGCCAGGGATTCAAACGAAAATAAAGAGTATGAGTTGTAGCTTTGAAATTAACCTTCACGCGCGTTTTAATTAGAACTTGATGGCCTGTCGCACAATATATTGTAGATCTTAGTATTTAAAAAAAAAAAAATTAATTAACTGGGAAAATTTTAATTAATACTTTCAGCTCGAGAAATGCGACACTCACAAAAAGGTTAGCTTTATAGAAGGTGAAAAACGAAAATAAATTTTAAGGGGTTGATTTTAACACTTTTACCGTTTTTGTAATTTTTAATTATAAATTCCCGTCCTGTAGTTTTTTAAGCCCGGGGGAAAAAAATTTTAGTGTTACGATTCTAAAAGTTTTCGCAACAACAGCAACCCTTTAATCAATGATTATAATTGCAAAAAATTAATTCTAAAACTTTAAGTTTGGGTTTTGTTCAAAAAAACTCATTTCCTTTTAGCGGCGTCCTAATGAAGAACGCTTTGCAATGGTAAAAATTTAACTTTCTTGTTTTTAGGAATTTCGATTTTTTTTTTTGTTAAAAGTTCGATTTGTCCATTTGACTGTCGACAGCAAAATGTAGCTCTCAACTAGTCTTTAAAACTAAATTTCAAATTTTGTAGATGAATTTGCCTTACCAAGTCAAAGCTCCGGTGGGATTTTAGCAAAATTCACCCCCTCCGCTCGAAAACTGTATATCAGCAAAAGCAGAAGAATATATTTGAACTAATTGCACACTAACATGATAATCTCATATCATTTTTAAAGGAATACTCCCCTCCCTTTGAAATGTTAGAATAAGGGGAAAAGTGGTAATGGCGCTAAAGCACGAACCGACGGTTTAAACTTTTTCCTTTGTGCTATTTTCCTATAATTTCTTATCATCCCTTATATTTATCACGAAGCGAATCAACCCGGATTTTCAACCCACATTGAAAAATGTACAAAACGTTTTATAAAAAGTATTTGTGTTTCAAAAGATTTCTTTTTCGCATTTTTAATATTTCCGGGAAAAATTTCTTTCACCTATTTTCCCTCGTCTTTCAATAAATCTTCAGAAAAAAATCTTCCCCCCTCAAAAAAAAAAAAAAAAAAAAAAGAAAGAAAAATAAAGCATAGACACGAAAAGAAACAGCTGGGAAAAGAGATTTTTTTATAGCCAAAGATGGATGCAATCAGTAGGCGTCCCATATCGTTTATTGCAAACTCCAATATTGAATACCGCTGTAAATTTCAATTTCAATCTTAATATTAGGAAATCGAACCTATGTTTTGTAAAAAAAAAAAAACATTGAAATATAACTTTTCATTCCAAGAATTTCAAAAAAACGAGTAATGCCTGATAAATTAAAACTCAGCCAAGGAAAATATTGCCATATTTTAAAATTCAATTAATTAAAAACTTGATTCAAGAAAGAAATTCTTAAACCATTACTGCAATTTAATTTGTTTGTACATTAAAATGATATAAAAATAAATATTGAAATAAATGTTTAACGATGATTTTAAATTGAGTCTTATTGAATTCCTCCAAGCGGATGGATTCAATAAATTATGAACTGCAATGGCAAGCCAATTTAGTTGAATTCAAATTAAATTAGAGGATAACAGATAAGGAATCAGAGATTAAATTTTCGTCTTATGATCTTGGAAAATATAAACCTAGCCGGTTTCATTAAGATAGAAGGAAATTAATTGTGTTCTGTATGGAGGATTATTGCGGAACTATTTCTTTGTTGTGGATACAATAATATTTCTGTTTTGATGTTAAGGCGTCGGTTTGGAGTTAAATAAAAAACATATTCGCTACAAACAAAGGCAACAAACCTATAAAGAAAGAAATATTAGATGATCTAGAAACAATATATATCGAAATAGATGAAGGAAAGAAGGTCATAAGAAAGGAGAGAAAACAAGGTATTCTTTTTCTTGGATTAGATATTTTTTTTTTTGAGAACCCGGGTCATTATAAATAAATATTCAGGAAGGCTTTTTCTTTTTGGATTTCAGCTTGAAAAAAGTTGTGCTTCATTTAGGAAATTTGTAATTTTTCATCTGTAAAATATATGGACGCTATACAATTGTATTTTCGTAACAACATTGCAGATGTCGGTATAAAAAATTGAGGGAAAACTAAAGTTGAAAAAACATTTTTTTTTTGCTTTTGAAAAATAAAATCGAAAAAAAAAAACATAGTTGGGAATTTTTTATTACTTTTATAGGTTATCTATTTTCAATTTCACTTTTGTAACAAAATATTGCAGAATACGATGCACGAGTATAACTTATTTTTTACATGAATTTTGGATACGTTTCGGGGTTTTGTGTAAAATCCTGACAAATACAAATGCTGATCGTGTCTTTTTCAAATGTTTTCATGAAATTTTGGAGATATGGACGGAAAATCTCCATAAACTCATTGATCGTTTAAATAAATCCTGTCTCGGTTTTGAAGAAAATTACGTTTTTAATCACTACCAGTAACGTTACTAAAGAAACTTGAAAATTTGGGATTAGGTTAGCGAAGAAAAGAAAAGACCCAGGTTCGATTTTTCTGGGCCCATCACCACGAAAACAGGGCAATACCTTCTCCGGATGCCCAAAAAGGCAATTTATAAGTTTACGTTGTTCCCTCCCGTTAGCACTTTCATTTATGGCACAGCTTCTTTTTGTTGGTACAATTGAACTGGTGGCATCTATGTGGCAGTTGCCCGTACTACCTGTATTAAAGTTGACTTTATACTTTCATTAATTACGTTTATTAATTACAATAAGTAAGACAATGTTACACGTTTTCCATACAATCAGTTCTACCACTACGAACGACAACCATAGACGACTCATGTCTCGACGTTCACTCACCAGAGCCATAGACACTATAATACACTACCCAACGTACCCCGATGGCTAGGACCATCGAGAACGACCATCGAGAACAATAGCTCGGGTTATCTGTTATAATCTGCGCTATTACATTTCGATTCAGATTTCATTAAATTTCTTGATAAAAAATGTTAAAATCAAATTCAAAAACTCGCTTTTACTTCAAAGCCAATTTTGCTTTTATACGTACATCATACAAGCACAAAGACATAAAAAAAAATCGTGCTTACTTTACTACAAAGAAAAACGGAATGAAATGTGCATAGTAAATCGCATTCTTCTTTTCTTTTATACATATCTTTTTTTTCTCCCTTTCCAACATTCTCATACTTATTTCCAGAAATGAGATTTCTCAGCTCTTTTGTATGTCATAGTTCTAACTTATTTCATATGAATATCACCCAGATCAGAGAAAACATATAGGCCTTTGGACAAAACCGTATATCAAAAATGAAACGTGATCATATATGAGACACTGTTCTCACGCTATAAATCTTCCCTAATCCTTGTGATCCCCAGATAACTGGGATGCGTTGATACGCAAGGATAATATCAGGACTGAAAACACGCCTTTTAGAGCTTTTGCCTTCTTTACTTCCGTAAAAAGAAAAGAAAAAAAAAAGAAGAAATTTCTCGAATGCAAAAACATCATTCATAAGTCAAATTTTCGAAATTTCATTACTGGATAATTTTCGTTTTTGAAAGGACGATGAAGCTTTAAAATATTCCCGGGGAAAGTTAGTTCCTTTTCTTACCCGGTTTTAAAATCGAATATTAATTTCTAACTTTGAAATTGTCTGCGGCATCAAAATTAAAACTATAAAGTCGTAAAACAAGAATTTTATCCATCCGAAAAAGGAAAATTTTAAAAGTTTTAATTTCAACAAAAAATGTGGAAATTCATATCGGATGAAATATTCATCCGTGTTTGTCTCTGACAAAAAATCCAAAGCTTCATTTGTTTAAAATAAACCCTTCACAAAGCTTCCCTTCCAAAGTTTTTAAGAAAATCTTACGCAACTTTTTTTTTGTGTTGTTTTCTTTGTTCCATATTTAGACAACGCGTGTGCACGATAAAAAGTTCTCCGGGGATAAGTGTTAGCTTGGAGCTTTTTAAGTCTTACGTAAAATTTATCATCTCCAGAATGGGATTTTGAGGAAAAATTAAGGAAAGCACAAAAATACTTGGAAGTTTTATCGATTCGAGCCTTTTCAAAGTTTTTCTTTTTTTAAAAAAAATAAAGGAGGAATAAAAATTAACGAAGAACACGAAGACGGCTAGTATAAGAAAACTAGAAGCTTTGGAAAAGTCAGGATCGAACGTCACCTTATAATTCTAAATTTCCTGTTCCTGTTTCCTGTTCTCTTACTTTAGAAATGAGTCAACGAAATTATAACTCCAGGTCTACTTAATTAAAATTCGAACTAGGAGCTCTTTTAAATCTCAATGTAATTTAGTTGGACTGAATATTGATCAAAGTTTACTTTCATCGGGAAATTTCACGATGAGATGTATTGTTTTACAGAAACTTTTTTATTAGTTTTGCAAATGATATAAATCATTTATTGTCGTAATTACTTAGCAAAGATAATATTAATTGGGATTTATGTTGCAAGTTTTCTTTAGCAATATGGCTGCTTGTGTTTTCTTTTGGTAAAGATGAATCAAATATGTTTCGGTGTTAGGAAAAAGTAAATCGTGTTTTTCACTTTCTTAACAAGGAAAGTGAACGAACTGTAAATCTCCGATTTTGATCAGAGGTGGATTTTTAAGTTCTTCGGGTCCAGTGGACATCCGTATTGTAAATATTACGTGCCCATATTGACTCTAGAACAGGTTCAAATGGGCTTAAAAACCAATTTTCAGGCAGTCTTAGTCTTAGGCAGTCTTAGTCTCTTAAAATAATGTTTAAGAGCCGATTTTTTTAATTTGACAATTCTGAAGAAAATTTGGCCTTTGACCAAAAGTTGGGGCGATTGTGATTTGTGACCCCAAAAACCAAACTTTAAGAATTGTGGAGCCTGGAAAAATGCTGTAAAATCAGATTTACTTCAAAAGGGTCGATTCACATAAAAAAAGAATATTTGAATTGCATTTCTTCTGCCCAAATTTTAAAAAAGGGATCATTTTTAAAAAGCAGGACGCAGGACAAGAACCTAAAAAGCAGGACTGTCCTGCACAAAGCAGTGCATATGGTCACCTTACCTCTCATCAAAATTGGAGACTTAGAGTTCGTGCACTTCCCTTGAAGACAAGCCCCATGCAATGTGTCTATGGCGGGAAACGTTTCTGTTGATTGTAAATTGGTATGTGTGGCATGCCTTCCGTAATGTTGAACTATAAGGATCTCCAGAAAACTTTTGACAAATAGAATCAATGGGAATGAATTTGCTTTTTAAAATAGAGGAATAGATAGATACCTGTAGGATTTAAGTGTCCTAAATATAGAGGTTGCCGTCGGAGGTTTTTGGCTACAATGTCCAGAACTTTCCCACAGAGCAGATAACGGCTTCCAACGTTCCTGCGACGTCTCTGAAACAGTTCACAAAATACAGTTTGAAATTTTATCATGGAAAAACCAACTTCCCAACTTTTTTCACATCTGTTACTTTCGCAGAGGGAATAAAAAGAACGGCGGTGGAAAAAAAACTGATGCTTTCTTTGCAAATAATTTCCCGCCCCGTTATTCTTACTTCAAACAATCGAGGCATGCCCTAGTTATTTATTACTAACTTGCAAGGCTGCAATAATAATGTAACCTAGCGTTTTTTCCATTTTTTAATAAATGTAATTTTTAAAAACAAATAATTCGCGTGCTATCATTGCACGAAAAGCCATGAACTACTTCCTCGGGGGAAATGCCCATAAACCTCCAACGCATAAATTCAATTTTCACGGGGAAGGGAATCAAAGAAAAAATTAATTTTTATTCACCAACGCGCGGTTTATGAACGCCCTGTGGTGTCTACCCGTAGGGGATTAGGAAAAAATAAATAATCATGTAAAACAGGATTAAACTGACCTGAATAAGTTTTTTTTTTTTTTAAATAACAATCTTAAATAGAAATCGATTAGAGCCGGTCCGAAAAGAAGTTTGGGGGTAAAACTAAAAAAAAAAAACTTCCTTTTAAATATGCAGCTTTAAGCATTTTAAAGCAGGCATAAATCATGCCAACACAACAGGAATAGAGTTGTTGCGTGATTGGAATGATTTTAAATTTGCCACATTCAAAATTAAATGTCAGTCTTTTCCCCCATTGTTGTTTCCTTTTTAATATTTAAAAATTAACGCATTAAAGATAGGGATATAAAATCGATTTCATTCTTAAGGAAAGGCATTTTTCCCCCTATGAAAGTATGCCTATGACGTTCCCTTTGATTTGGGTAAAATGGGAAACTTTCCAAAAATTCACCCGCAGCTATATTCATTGTCGGGACCCAGCCTTAAATTATACAGCGTTCGTCCATTAAAAGCATTTTTAAAACGGAGAATATTCCAATAAGAAAGATGGGAAGTATATTATACTAAAACACTTTTAAAAACATCCCAAGCGCAAGACCTGATTCGCGTTGAAGTCGATTCCTGGAACGGTATCGAAAAATAAATAAATATTTTCCCATAATTCACTTCTCCCCCATAGCAGTAATGCAAACAGCTGAGCAATCAAACTAGCTAGCGTCTTAAACATGGGGTGCAAGTTTAAGCTATAGCTGCCAGGGACACCACGATAATATCCTTTGTCAAATGCTTTGTCCTTACAAACTCAAATTCCCACGCTTTAAGATTGCTTTCTTGTAACGTTACCACAAGTTTGGAGAAGGATATTTATATTGATCAAAGAGATTAAATGGCCTGAGGGAAAGAGGATAAAGAACCTTATGTAATTTATAACGAAAATGAAAATTAAAAATAAGCTAAAGTTTTCCTTTCGGGTCTGTTACAAAAATTAGCGAAGCACTTGAAAATCCCATTTTCTGTTAAGTGTCGGTCGCAAATGGAAGTTGACAGTAATCATCAATGATTGTGTATGACCGACAAGTTGAAACCTGAAGCTATGTAAAGAGGATGTACTATTCTCGTCGTTCAGGATACGGTTTCCCTCAGTATAAGGTTTCAGGAGACGGCCTGGAAAAGGTTAAAGGGTGTCAGTCAACTTATTTTAGAGGGGCTTAAGGCTGAGTTTAACAAAGCTGGTAAACTTGCTTCTTTACGAGTAGCTGGTTGAAAAGTTAAAAATAAGAGACGAGCGAGTTTGCTAGCTCAGTGAAATGCGGCCTTTTAGTGGTCGAATTATTATTTTATTATTCGATATTATTCGTAACGGAAAGTATCGCCTTCTGCAGCTGGTGATGGAGGGGAAGATTGAGGGCAGGCGCCAGGCGTAGACCGGGTCGGAGGAAAACATCCTGGCTCAAGAATCTAAGAGACTGGTACGGCCAAAATTCGGTATCCCTTTTTCGTTCGGCAGCCTCCAAAGTTAGGATCGCCATGATGATCGCCAATCTCCGACGAGGAGCGGGCATTTAAAGAAGAAAAAGTGATTGAATTAACTTATGGCTTTAATTTTTCTGACTCGGATTTGTAGAGAGTATTTGAATGTTCTCGGAAAATCAATAAGCGGGTTCACTTTTGTCGTTTCATGTTCCACAGCAAACAATCCAAGGGGGTTTGCTCTATCTATAGATTCAGGCCTCTAAGTCAAAAGTCAAAGCCAATAATTCCTTCACGATCACCTCCGCAAATACCCGAGACGCAGATTTACTAGATTTAGTGTATACGGTCTGTTTGTGAACTTTAAAACACAGCAATAAAACAGTTTTTAGCTTGAGGATCTGCATGAGTTTTCTGTTAAACTGCACAATGCTATCCTCGGACAACGCAGATTTTTCGGCTACGATCCGAATGCTTCATCTAATAATCTGCTAGTTAACCCAGTGCATTCCGGGAATTCGACCCTTAGAGCTTTCATTTAAACTGATAATGTCATCTTTTTAGAGATCTCTTTTGTTCACGTACTCTCTGGAATTGCCATTCCGATTAAAAACTTTTCATTTATCCGGATTTACCTTTAAATTTCGTACTACGAATACGCCAGTATTCTGCTTTATCCTTATGCCATTTTTTCTTAAGGTTTTCCTTGTGGCTCCTTTCAGTAAACTTCCTTATTCAGTTTTCCATTCACCTAAAACACACAAATAAACGCTTTATTGTAGCCATCTCACTAAAAAATTTCATCCGTGATAAACCTTCATCCTATTCCCTAAGCTATGTTGGATGGAAGACATATTTTAAAAAAACTTTACACAATTTATAAAAACTTCTCATTTTTTACCATGAAGCTATATA